>JBBCBC010000007.1:38607110-38704979 GCA_037126765.1 Stenogyne calaminthoides | reverse complement strand
AGAACCATTGGGTTTAATACCCTTGTCCTAAGGTGTAGAACATCGACCGTTCCCTGTCCTTACACAAAAAATGAATGATCGATGTGCTTTTCATATCCTTATAAAGCTTCCGACCATCAGCATATTCTGTCTTGAAGAAAAAATTAAGTGTATCATGGTGTTTTAATTGGAAAAATTAAGAAAATATATCACATTACCAAAAATAATATGGATTTCAATTTGAGACTTCAACATGGGGTCACATGTTCCAATGCTGCTCCGTTTGACAAGAATCAAATATAACTCCCAAGTTTTAGAAAGAGGATACTTCAACAGGAATGACAACATTGTAAACATTACTAAAGAGAATCACGAGTCGAAATACATGTACATGTGGCACGCGATTACAGAGTGAAGGTTGGAGACTCTAGGAGGAAATTTAAGGATAATTGTTGCATGATCCACATTGCTGCAGTCGCATCTGATTATATTATTCTTACGCAGCCATACTTCACTATTGAGTCGGTACCTCTTTGGTTAGGCAACTAATTAATCTTGCAACTAGTTTATGGTTTTTATTCTTTTTTCAATGATAAATTGCGTATGCACAAGTGACATTCGCATAACTATGTATGCACAGGTGATACATTCCTAAAATTACAACAAAAAAGTAAATTTCATGAAATAAATGGTTTTATTTGTGTTACAAAAACAAGTAACGTGCAGAAACAGATTAATAAAATAAAACAATAAAAAATTCCTGTTAAAAAATAAAAATAAAATAAAATTACACAACATGAAAATGGACAACCTTATTAAAATATACAATATTAAAATTAAAAGACTAACAAAAATAGAAATACTAATAGAACATGAACATGAACATGAACACACTTTATAACAACTTTAAACAACTTATTTTTCGTTTAAAACAATTTCAAATTAACTACATCAATTTCGTGGACAAACTATAGATGGAAAAATATCTATTAATCATAAATCAATGAAACAGTAAAACCCAAATCAAAACGTCCTTGAAGTGAAATAAAATAAAATATATCAGTCACATTATCTTTATCGTGAACTCACGCGTCACAACTCCGGCAAAATTTCACAAGTCAAGAAAATAAAAATAAAAAAATAATAAATACAAAACAACAAGATCTCCATCAATGGCCTCTGATTTAGCCAATCAGCAGAACCAAAAATCTTTTCAATAATCTAAATTCTCTATTAATACACTAGACCTCAAGAATGATAAACAAAACATCACCTGTCTTTCCACCTTCCATATCCATCGTTTTACATTTATTTCTCCGTGGTCTAGAACAGGCTCGCAGAGCGGGCAACATCCGCCCGTGCATCCATCACCGCTTTCCCGCCTGGAGCAGAGCGCCAACCTTCATCGAAGTGAAGATGGCCTTCTGGTAGTAGTCGTTTCCCACTTTTTACCAAAATCTCCTCAGACTTCACGCCCAATGCTCCTTCCACCACAAGTTTCCCAATAATCTCACCAAAGTTGGGGGCTTTAGGTAAATCGACAGAAAGATCTTCAAGCAGTGCTGCGATCCAAGAGCTCCGCTTAACATATCGTTTGAGTTTAGAACCTTCTAGAGAATAAATACCGAGAAGCTTCCTCAACTGGTTCAACACAAGCAAATTTTTTCTCTAACCCCGAGTAAAATCGCCCTTCACAAATTCCGAGTGATAAGCAGGGGCCTTCAATTCTTCAACACATTGCAATGCTTCATCGAGAAGTCTAATACTAAAGTATTTCCTCCAAAAGAGACTTCGCCTTTCTCTTGAGCTTATTCACGCCACTGCTGAAGCGCTAGGCAATGCTTTCCACAACTGGAGCCTGTTTAACTGGAGCAGGAGCGGGTCCACAGCGATCCTCCATAGTTAGAGGGACGAGCAGGACCTTCAGAACCCCTGCAAAAAGGGCACTGGTTTTGGTACCCATGAAGCCACCGGTACCTTTGAGGTAGAAAAACGCTGGTTCAGTGATGGGGACTTTCCCTACCAGTGGTGGCTGAACACCAGCAGCCTGATGTGGATCGAGATTTAGGGACTTCCCAATTATCATTGTCCATTCCGGCATCCCGGCATCTTCTTGTTCCGGCATTCCGGCATCATACCACCCAAACCAGCACGATTCATCGGGATGCCAGTAGGACTAATACCCTTGAGCCCCAGATGCAATGGCTCGACTATTCCTAATGCTAGCAGTAGCACCGCACGTAAAACCCAGATTCTTTTCAGCTTCCAAATGGATCTCACTGATTGTTTTGGCTTTAATCTGGTAAAATCAGAATAAAATCGCACAAGAATTTAGAAATAAGCAAAATAGAATATAATCCCTTCGCTCCAAATTTAACTGTCATTTTAGAGAAAAATTGTTTTTTTGTTTTCCAAGAGAAATTAAATATTTTCAAGTTTTGTTATAAATGACCATAAGGTCCATTTAGATGGGTGGATTTTAAATCCATGGATTTCACACAAAAATCATCACTTCAATGGATTTCCATAAAATACTTAGTTTTGAGAGTTTAGTTTAAAATGGATGGATTTCAAATCCTCATCAAAACATAGTCATTTGAAATCCCCTTACCTCCCCCTTCCCTTCCTCTCCCCCTTCACTCTCTTTCCTAAACTCTCAAATTTAAGTATTTCTAAATCAATTGGATAGTGATGATTTGTGTGTGAAACTATGGATTTCAAATCCATCCATCCAAATGGAGCCTAATGATTAGTTGATAATCTGTAAAAGGGTATATTAGTCATTATATACAAATAATAATAGGTACCACATGACTTTTCTTAAACTATGAATGACATTTAAAGTGAATAGAAGGAGTAATGAATAAAATAATGGCGATGATAAGCAAGAAGAGCCAACCTCTTCACGCCTCGATCCAATTGTTGGCACGCAGATCTAGAACATTGCGTGCCATAAACCTAACCCGAGCTGCTAGCTGAGCGCGGTTGACAAGTCCTTCAAAAGCGATTGAAATACAAATCATTAATTCGCTTTTAGATTTTTTGGTTCTCATCGAGCTGTTTCCCCAATTGTGATGAAGAACTGACATATGGCCTCGACATTCTCCTCTTCAGGACAATTAGAAGTGTCTGATCCCAATAGTTCCTGCTCAAAAATACTATTATTATGAAATATTGCAAATAGTCAAGAAAAAGAGATCACAAAATGAGAGAGGGAGAGAGCAAACCTGAACAATGTGATGAACAATCTTCTCAGGAACCATCCTCTGCTTCAAAAGTTCTCCAATTAAGCGCATATTTCCAAGTGTTTGAATTTTGACGAGCCTCTCTTTATCTCTTCTTTCCGATTCTTGCTCAGGAGCAGACATCTGCCTGACCTCTTCCCTCAATTGGTCAGCACCTTCCAAATGCCTTCTTGGCAGTTATTCAAGAGAATTCTCTTGAACGTAATTTCTTTTACCATCAGGTTCTGGGCTCTGAAGGGAACGGAGGAGCTTTTATTCAGATCAGAACAGAGCAAGCATACATGTGGGCAAAAATGTTGGCTCCAATACAGCCTTGTCAAATATCAAAGAGATAACTCCCTGTTCCAAAGAGAAAATGTAAGATCATGGTTAAGAACACATATTTTAAGTACAGTATTGATTATACAATATCTAGTACCTTCAAAATATCAGCTGTTGTTATCCCGGAATCGATCAATTGACCTTTCAGAAGATCAAATTTCTCAGGAGTCAGTTTGTTCAGTATACTGCACGAAACACACAGTGATGAGCACTAAATTCTTGCATAACAATACGGGCAGCATAGGAAAAGGAAATATGTTAGACAGAGAATCCTGAAATTAGCATAAACCTCAGAATAAGAATAAATAGAAAGCTTGTAATAAGATAACAGTGGTGTGTGTGCATTAAATACAAGACATTAAAGTTACCCCTTCACAGTCTTTAAAACACGCCCTTATCAGAAAGAGTTCCCTTCGAACAGACCATGGTACCTCAGCCTTGATCAGAGTTGGTGCAACCTGTTTGAAATACATGAAAATGTTTAAACACAATACCATAGACAAACTGCTATCGAGCTAAATTTAGTATAGAATATCTCTACACAAACTGAAAAGTTTCTGCCTAAAGCCACAAGTCTATAGGACATCACAGGAAAATACTAAAGAATAGCAGGAAAAGAGGAAGCGCAAGGAGGAATGAGAGAAAAGCAGTGAGATATATCTAGGATTCGTCAACCTTTTAGCCAAAAAGAATCTGTTCATGATCCCGAGGCCCAAGTAAGCATGAGGGCACGTTGTAAAAAAAAAAATTAAATAACCACAAATCTCATTGATGAGCAAAAATTGGTACTTCCAACATGGATAGAGGACAACTACCCTTGTTAACCTACTGAAGATCTTTTAATTTGTTTGGAGATTGCACCCAAGGTGTGATGTAGCTAAGAGTAGCCTTTAGCATACAGTGCAGTCCAATGATACCTCTCCCCGCAATAAAACAGAATAGTTAGCAAAAAGTAATTTACCCCTTTGTGCTCTGGGGAACTGCGCGAGTTGTCTTGCTTATTGTATGTGTTTGCATCTTGTTGCCTGGGGTCAAACCTAGCAACAATGTCTCTGTCTTTCAGTGACTCCCAAGACCTCTCCTCTCCAGGGGTTGGCAATTGTGCAGAACGACACGCCAGTCACGGCTATCCAACTCAGGATAACGACCCCTGAGTCTGAGGACCTAAAAAAGGTCATATTTGTACTAAGCCATCAGGGAATAGAGTCAACATAATACACAGGTAGCAGAGAGGGTATGAACTTACACCATGTTTAAGTAACTGCACAACTATACATAGTTACATACATGTGTACACTAAATTGAAGAGGTTACAAATCAAGGCAGTAATATATAGTTATATGTCGCTTACAAAAATAGGTAAGGCGATTATAGATGCAACATTAAGCTTACATTACTTTCAACACGACCCCAGCTTGGATCTGTACCAAAAAACTCAGCTTCAATTTCTTGTTTAACTTTTAAAATATCCTCTGGGATGCTCACCACCTACCAAGAGAACCAAGAAAGAAATTAAGAGAAGCACTAAAGCCAGCACTGCAAATCATGAACAGTGTGGAAATTGGCACAAGTAATTATCATTTGCTGATGAGAGGAAAAACATATACTTTGAGTTGACAGATTTAGAGAAAGTGTCAGTGGCATTAAAAACAACTAGAATTATAAATGTTACAACGATGCATAAGATGGAAAATATGCAAGGATAGGAGAAAAGATATGGCATGTGCCATAAGATAAGTTAGTTTCGGGCTTTTAAATTGAGGTGCCAGATCCTACAATTAATAAAACGAATATGAATATAGATAGCTTAACAACATCATAACAGGACAAAATAACTAAAATGTCTTACCTCCCTTAACTAAAGCAGTAGGACTCTAGTATAGTGGATCCGCTCACAGCCCTCAAAACGAGATTCTCCAATCTAAAAAAAGTTACAAAAGAGAATTAATACAAAGATCAAATCATTCAGCACCTAATATGAGAATTTTGATGTTTTGTTCTCAAACGCACCCATGAAGTGTTACATGTAGATTCAAGTTATCCAGCACCTAATACGAGGTACAACTTACATATTGCAATATGCCAAAGATAAAAGATATGATTGTACATAAATTCAATGATTACTTAGATTTTAAACGATACAGGAATAATAAGCTCCATAGAACACTGGGAGGATTAGCTTGCAGGTACAAATATATTAAAGATGAAAGGGTAATTGTCGGTTGTGACGTTGTCATAATTGAAAACAATAGCACAGAGCTTTTCATTATCTGCAGGTCCTTTACAGGCATGCTAATACTCCTCGCATGCCCACCTAATTCCTAAAGCCTACACATCAATTTACGTCCATTTTTTCGGCATCTACACAACTCATGTGCAGCCAAGAATTAGGACGCCACCCCTGATTAGATTCTTAAAAAATATCTAAAAATACTCAAAAGATAGCAACTTTTACTAGGCCTTTAACATAATTTTACCAGGTGTTGCTACAGAGAAAGATATAAATTAAATTTCTCCTGAACAAGCATCAAAGTAAACCATTGCATAACAATTCTAGACACACATTCCTAAATTCAATCGTGGACACAAATACAATTTTACTTTTTTTCGGAAAGTTTAAACATCGAACTACAAGCACCATCGGTTACCTGAATGCACCATAACAGAAAAAACCAACAAAGCCTACATAACTATTTAATTCAATAAGCAAAGTTCAAGATTGGGGAACGAAAAAAGATTAGATTTGGATACAACTAGACTAATAACAGTCATTCAGATATAGACAAAACTACACTAACAACATAAAGGTAGTATATGATTTACACGCTGAATCAGTGAAAACACCATAAACAACTTTCCATCCCCAAAATAATTCAAAACACATCGAGAAAACCTAGATCTGAGAAAGAATTTCAAAAACAACGAACCTTGAAGGAAGAGATCGAGGAACCAGAAACACCGCCATGAGGACGCAGCAGAGGTAGATCGGAATTCGCGGCCGATGATAAATCAAAGCGTGGGCCGAATACTCTGTTAGCGCCTCGATTTCCACCACCTGGTCTTAAACTCAACACCGTCTGATCAGCCTGCATAACTCTCAACAAAAATTCTTCAAAAATTCACCAGAAACTTCTTAATTGAACGAACTAGTGATTTCTGTATACGCGATTGGGTATACAGATATTTATTCTGCGAAAAGAATGGAAGAAACGATGGCGAAGATAGAGTTTGAGAGAGAGTTGTGATTTTCCTCTCTACAGGGAGGAACAGAGGAGATGAGAGAAGAAAGAAGCGGTATTTATATGTGCAGAGTAAAACCCTTGTTCGGGTCGGTTTTTTGGGGTGCCCAATTTTGTGAATATATAAATTACTACAAACTTTATTGCTCCTCCATTCTATTTATATAAATTTATTTTCCTTTTATAATGTCTTAAATATATATAAAAAATTATATAGGGTAACTTTTATAATTAATTTATTAATATAATTCTATACATTAATATATTAAAAACTATAATAATTATTAAATAAAATTATAATAAAAAATTTATTTATTTAATTGATTTAAAAAAATCTTAATCTATCTACAAACCCTAATCAACTTATATGATTAGGATGGAGGGAGTAATATTAGCAATTTAATACTTCCTAATTGAAAAGAATTTCAACTCTTAACATTGAGAAACTCTTTTGTATTAAATTTGTAATTAATAAGAAAAGTTTATAAATTTGAGTAAATTCCAAAACTTGTTTTATAGTATGAAATTTATATCAAGATACTTTAAATTAACACCACTACACTTATTAATTAATATCATTATTTATAAACTAAGATCATAATATTAAACTCCACGCCTATAAGAATAGTGGTGGATCACTTTTATAAAGATAATGACACGAGTTTATACAAACAACAAGTTTCACAGAAAATTTGTGTATAAATTTAGTTAATGAATAAAATATAATAAAGATTAGAGTAAGTTTTCTAGGTAAATGTATATTATTTGTATGTTATATTAAAAATTAAATTGATATTTTGATATGTCCATCTCATATTGGAGGAATTTGAACAATTAATAACCGCCTCATTTTATACAAAATGACATTTTTTTAGAGTCATAAATGCTGAAACTTGTTCATCGCGAATTGATTTTTTTCGATACTTTTTTAATAACATAAGTCACACAATTTAATAATATAAGTCGAATTTCCAGCTTATCACTTCACGATACCATCCGCTATAATATAAGTCACACCTTTTACTTTTATAAAGAATATCCTTTATAGTAAAAACGTCACACCCTTTATAGTAAAAAGTCACACTTCTTTAGTAATATAAGTTACACTCATTAACTAGTTTCACCGTAAAAACTTGCTTTTTTTATATTTTTTTTTTTATTTGTCACTATGAGATTATCAATGCAATTTTATTTTCTTTCCAACATTACCCCCAATAAGTAAATAAAAAGTTATGTCTCTACGTATCTTGTATTTATTGTGATTTATATAAATTTAATAAGAGTATACAAGTCTTTAAATACACTAATTAATGGTTAAAAAAACCCTAATTAATAAACAAAATCGATTTGTGTGAATGGATAAAATGAGACAGGTATTAAGAAACATATTGAGTATAAAATATGATAAAAACTTGTGTGAGATTGTTACGATGAGACGGTTTACAAATTAGCACAAAAATTAATATTCATCACTTCTAAAATGATAAAATGTTATTATCAAATTAAACTACAAGAAAATAATGCATTGTCTACGTAATTTTTCAACATGATTATGAAATTTCCAACGAATATAATTTCATCCTTATACAAATAATTTGTTTATACACTAAGATAATTTATTTATAGATAATTTGTTTGGCTGTTATAATTTTAAAAATTCGTAGGCACATCGTAGATAATTCTTACTAATTAAGGATCAATTTTTTTTTTATAGGTAATTTTTTATTTTCTTATAATGTTATGTTTTGTCTCATAGTGATAGTGAGAACGACTCCTGCATTAATCTTATTTCTGACCACTTGTAATTTATTTGACTGCCTAATATTACATTATATAAATATAAATTCTATGGACATGGTCAATTATATGTTATGTATACTTTATTACATAATTATTACTAATTACTATATATATTTGTCAAAATTGTTTTGAGAATAAAGATTGGGGATTTCATCGTCGGCAAAGTTGGTCCACTTCACCTCCAATCATTCGTTCAATTATGTTAGGTGACGAGAAAAAAAAAATCGACATGCAATTAATAAAAATTATTGGTCCCCAAAAACACGATTTTAAAACCCGAAAAATCTCAATGGGAAGTGACTTTTAAAATTTTTGCGAATGTGTTATGCAGATTTAAAAGATATATGACGCTTAATATAAAAAGAAAATAAGAATACACGATTTTTATAGTGGTTCGGAGAACCTCCTACTTCCACCTTCCCTTCAAGAGGACACTTCCTAATCCAAAGGAAACCTTAGTTTACGGTATTAGACACACCACCATACATATATTTATGGAGTTTCTCACTAACAGACTTATCTCACTCACTTAGATCGCCTTTTAATTACCTCACTTACCATTAATTCTCTCAAGAAAGGGTTTGAGTTTGGTGTTATTTCCAACTAGGTGAGATTTTTTTTTTCATTTTGTTTTAGCCTTTAAGCTAAGATTGGAAAAAATCTAAGTTTAGATATTACATTTATGCTTAGATCTAATGTCTAACACTTTTGAGTAAATTTGGATATTTAATGTCATGTGTTCTTGAATGGATATCTTGAATATTTGGCTTTAATCTTCACTTTGCAAAGATCCTCTATTATCTTATTTTGAAGATAAGTCTAATGTATTTATAGTGTGGATTTGAATATTACCGGTTGGAGAGTAAATTCAAATCCAAACTAATAATTTTCCACTTTTTATTTGTCATTTTGCCGCTTGTTCTTTGCCTTTATGTCACATCCATATACGTGTTGTCATCTTCACATCGACGAAATTTTTGTGTGTCTAACGGATCGATCATTTCCTTTGATTGTTGGGGGTTATAATTGGAAAGTATGTTTTACTTTGTATAACCAAACCGAATTTTCTGCCTTATTTATTGAAATAAATTATTTATCACCGATGCTTTAAATATCATTGAATGTTACATATATTTACCGCATAACCTGCTTCAATAAAAAGACGTGTTACATTGAAGTTAATTTTAGTGATACCGGATCACAAAAGATTAAATTAAATAAAATCTTTGTAACTAAAAAGTACGCTTCCAATTACTAGATGGAAATGAACAATCCATCGTGAAAGGTTGAAGTGTAAGGCTCAGATCGGGTTTGTCTTGACCAAGAGATTACACTAGTGCATGACTGATGCAATCAACAAGACCTACAGAGGATAAATTCTTGAAAGACTTAACCAGAAGAATTAGATCTCGATGGTTCGTTATTTCTAATCTTCGCCCCTTAAATAGGATCGTGTGTGGTTAATAATTATTGCTTTGACTTATGATTTTTGTAGAGAATCAATGAGATTCAATACTTTTATATCTTGGGCAATATTATCGGGTCACATCGCGATTGCTAAGATTTAATAATGAAGAATCGGTAAAAGTAGTATGCTCGTTTGATTTGCCCCTTGGGAGGTTCATAAGATTTATCATACCAAATCTTTTTAAGTGGAATTTGTTTCCCAGATGGATAATAATGTTGTTGGTCCCGACATTGAAAACCCATTAGTGCTGAAATACCATGTAATGCATATAAAAAGCGGGAGGGCGAGATTCCAATTCTTTTTTTTTTTGCTTTTAAGAACAATGTGTGTTTTGCTTATAATCGAATGATATGGCAAGTAAGAACATAAAGCAAAGAAAGAACACACGATTTTATAGTGGTTCTGAGTCCAACTCCTACATCCACTCTTCCCTATCATCGTGGCACCAACTTAACCGACTTAAACCGATCGACTTAGTTTAACATGTTAGTCCAACACCCAACAAATGTTTACCGATTCACACTCAAACGGGACTTATCTCCCCACACGGGATTGCCTTACCCTCCTTTCGCGATTCTTTAGATGTTTACCGAAGTTCTCACTCAACCTACAAACTTATCCTACCAAACTTATTTGGGTAAGGTTTGTTTGGTTTCAACTAGGTTGAGATTTTCCCTTTACATTTGTTTAAATTTTAATGCTAAGGATGAAAAATCTCTCTAAAGCAGGATATTTCATTTGTGCTTAGATCTGGGTAGAACACTTTTGAATATTTGTCTTTGAAGCTCAATGGTGTTTTTCACGATTTTCACACCCTTCCACCACGAATAATGAAGGAAGGACTTGTATTTATAGTGTGGATTTGAATGTTACCGCTGATGGATGACATTCAAATCCATACTATTCTGTAGCTTTTTTGTAGCTTTTTCAGCCGGGTTGTCATCCTCTCATTGGGTCCACATCAATTTGAATCTAATCCGCTATATTCTTCAGATCTTCTTGTTGGGATTATACTTTGAAAAGTATGCTTTTTACTTTGTATAATCTAAACCCAATTTCCGAACTTATTTTCTTGAAATAAATTGTTTATCAACGATGCTTTAAATATGATTGAATGTTACATATATTTCTTGCATAATTGTTCAATAATTAAGACGTGTTACATTGTAGTTAATTTAGTGATACCGGATCATAGAAGATTAAATTAATAAATCCTTTGTAACCAAAAGTCGCCATTCACGACCTAGATGGAAATGAACAACCCATCACGAAAGGTTGAGGTGTAAGGCTCTTTATTGGTTTGTCTTGACCAAGAGATTACACTAGTGTATGATGATGCTTATTTGAATAGACCTTCTGAGGATAAATTCTTCGTGAATCGAACAAGGAAGAATTAGACCTCGCTTGTTCGTTGTTTTTTAATCTTCGCCCCTTAAATAGATCATCACGTGTGATTGGTAACTATTGCTTTGACTTATCATGGGTAAATAATCGGAGAGATTCAATACTTTTTATCTTGGGCAATATTATTGGTCATACGTATTGATTGCTAAGATTTAATACAAAAAAATCGCGGTGGTAAGTACGCTTGTTTGATTTGCCCCTTGAGGTTCATAAGCTTTATCATACCAAATCTTGCAAGTGGAATTAGTTTCCTGTATGGATAATAATGTTGAACCGCTCCTTGACCAAGGATAAAAGATATTAATTAATGGAAAGCTATTTGATGGCTTGAATTAATTAATGGGCTAGATAATCTTAAACACGGAAAATAATGACCCGAGCCATATTGACCGTAATATGGGTTAAGATGGATAGTGCAATATTAATTATGTAGTGGGATTAATTAATATTTATGGGCTTGAATTATATTGTGGCTCAATATTAGATATTCAAGGTCTATTAGAAGGTCCAATCTTAATTCTCCTAAAGGCCCCCCGAAAGTAGCCCAACAAATAGTCCAATAACCTAAAAAGGTGATTAAAATAAAATAAATATTGTTGCTTATTTTTCCTCTAAATTTTCAAAATTTATGGATAAAAAGAGGAGAAAGATTTTATTTGAATTTTGTTATGGAATGAAGATATGTATTCTTGGAATACAAGATTATCTCATTAAATTCAAGAAATCTCCCACTTGGTTATTCATAAGGGATATTTCGAAATCTTTGAAAATAGAGGGCAAGAAAGATTTTCTTGATTTTCTTGAAAAGATATTATGGAAGATATGTATTTCTTGAAATACAAGAATATCTCATAAATTCAAGAAGATCCAAATCTTGGAATCTTGCACTCCAAATTTTCAAAAATTCCATATATTGAGGAGGTGAGATTTTTGTGGAATATTTTAATTATGGGAAAAAAATATAGGAGATATATTCAAGATTTCTTGGTGATCAAGAAAAGTCTTTTCCCACATTGGTTTTCTACCAAAAATTCTAATTACCCTATCCCATAAATAGGGATGATTGTTTCATTCCCAAGTACAATTCCATATCTTTGGAAAAATTAGCAAATCCACATAAGTGGTGCAACAAAGTTTATTTTTTCCTTTTGTTAATTGTTAAACAAGTGTCCTTCCAATCGGATAGTTGAGCAAGGGCTAAGGGAATACTTGGGAAGTCCTTTTCGTTAGTCCGCCCAACCTAATTCACATCATCCCGAGAGTAGTGTGCGCTCAATGTAAAACCCGTAGATTCGCGTGATGTAGGTTTTACGGGCTTTTATATGCATAATATGTTGTTGCACTATTATTTGAATTAATATATGATTAATTCATGCTAGTAATAATTAAAGAATTAAATTTGTATTTTAATATTCATCCCTAATAGATTTGTGCAACCTATTTCCCAACAAGCGGTATCGGCCACGTTTTTGCTCTTGAATTTTTAAATTGTAATTTAATTACGTGGACATTAAATTTTGAAATTGGATAGTAGAACCATAGATCCGCTTTTGCAAGTATCCAATTGTCATGGATTTTAATGTGTTAATTTACGATGCATATAAATTGTGGTTTTAATTGATTACGCTCGGATTTGTTTTGCCTCGTGAGAAAATCCACGAGTAGACTAAGAATTTGTTTGATTTGATCAATGTAATAGACTAGTTTAGATCTAGGTTTATTTATTTTTTGTAAATAAATTGTAACCTGATCGAAACGAAAACGAAGAATTAAAGACAAAATCTTAATCCAAGCGTGATCTTTTGTGGCCGCTACCGGCATTAATTCGCGTTAGGGCGAGGCAGGTTACCGAAAGCGCGAGGCTTGGAACGTAATATCAAGACGGGCGGGCGCTTAAAGACGCTGTACCGCGGCCGCGACGCCGCCAGCGGATTCGCTACGCGCGCATCGCTAAAATGACGGTTTGCCAAGTCGCGCGAGCAGGACGAGCGATGAAGGTGGGCTGGATGTCCTTCTTAGGCCGAGAGCCTTTCCGAGGCATGTCGAAAGTGCTTAAACGGTGTTAGAGGCATGTCGAGGCCGAAAGGCACGCCCAGGCTGCTGAGGTTGTCCAGGCGGATCTTGGATGCGTCCCGTCCGCGAGAGTCTGGCGTGGCGTTCGAGACAAAGTTTTTTCGAGACGAACGAAAGGGAGAAATTCGGGCACGTGTTTCTTCAAGATCAAATCAAGAAAAATCAAACCATGACAATTGGATAATTTGTGCCCAATATGTTTATTTTTCTATTTTTTGCTTGATTTATTTGTGTTATCTTATGTTTTATTTAATTTGTTTAAATGTGTTTGCATGAGGGTTGCCAAAATGGAAAAAATCTCACCTTCAAAATTACTAAGTATGTTTAAATAATTAATTGACAATTTTATTCCTGATAATAAAATTGAATTAATTTTGACCTCCATGATTTATTTATTTGTGAATTCTTTTGGAGAAATTCCCCAACCCGGATTCGGCCAAAAGATAGGTTTCACATGAATGAATTCCAAACGGATGATTGTGGGTTATTACTAGTGGCTTATTTATGACCCTCCCTACGAGGCTCGATCAAAGATAAATAATAATCCTCAGATTTAATCATGGTTATTACTTAGGTATAAAATTGATATGCATATACTTCCCCTCGCCCTCACAATTTTATATTGGTCAAGTGAGAGCCAACTATTAATCCTGGATATTAAAGGTTTGTAATCGTTCTTGTTTGTAACCTTCTTGAATGTGTTTAAATAATGACCCACCCAACGTGGCTTATTTAAACTGCTTTTGAGATGTTGGTGATGCATGTTCATATTTTTTAGATTTTAAATATGATGCATGTGATCGAATCTTGTGATATACTTGTCTTTATTGCATATAGTTGTTTATTTTCGGCCAAAGATGTCGTTACCTTTTAATCCATTGTTATTATACTTAAAGTTAATACAATATGTATGGAAACTATATTGATTGGAAATGAAAAATTATAATTGTCCTAACTGCACAAAAGCACATGATTCTTGACACACCAAAATCGATGAGCCAACCGACGAGTCAAAACATGCGGGACTCGTCGATCACCTTCTTGAGAGATGTCGTCATTAAAATGGTGGAGGGCAAACCCGTAAGGGATTACGCCCTCAAAATAGATGGCCCATCCGAACAAACTTGAGATTCTCGAGTCGCAGATTATAATCTAGAGACTCGGATGAATTTGGTACTTCACTCTGCGCCCAAAAAGTTTTTGAGCATTTTGGCCTCGCTTAGCTAATTTGTTGCAAGCTTTTGGTCTCGGCAGAAATGTTGATAAGGCACCAAACTCAAGTTTTGACGGAAGTGGTTTGTTTCATCTTCAGGCCAAAGGAAGGCAAGATAAAGAAGAGGACCAAAAATGCCATAAAGAATAAGACTCAAATCGCTGCCAAGGGCAATGGTAAGATGAGGAATGCTTGTTGAGTCAAGGAAAATCCAAAGAGGAAGTGCTTAAGATACTGTGAGAGAGGACAATGGAGGTTTTGGCTCGCTCCAACCCCAAAAAGGGACGGAAAGAAAGGTAATTCTCACACACTAGTTGTTTAAACTTGTTTAGCGGTGTATACTTTTCATTCGTAAGTGGTTGATACGAGATCCACTAATCATGTTGGCTTCACGGGTTCTAAATGATCCCAAGAACGAGTGGGAGTGAGATCCTCATCACACCGGGCAACGTGTTTTAAAGTAGAAGACATTGCAATGCTACGTAAGTGGCGATATTGCAATGCTACGATAGTAACGATTATTACCAATACTACGCAAGTAGCAAACATTGCAATGCTACATGAGTAGCGATTAAAGCGATGGGAGAAGTGCACCTATCTTTTGAAGATAAAGTTTTTTAGATTATCTTTATGTTCCCGCTTTTAGAAAGAATTCACTTTCGGTTTCTAAAATTCGATTAAAGGACACTAAGTTTCTTCTAATAAGAATGACATCATTTCTTGAAATGATGAGTGTATCTCTGATACGGGACATTGATGGAAAATCTCTATACAATTAACTCATGCACACCACTCACAAAATGCATCCTATAACACATCAACTATTTAAAATGAAAAGAAAATGTGAACGAAACACTTTTTGGCATCTAAGATTGGTCATATAAATCCAAAGAGGATCCAAAGGTTGGTAAAAGACGGTTCACCGGAGTGTCTCCAAGTTGAACCAATTCCAACCTCGCTAATCATGTTTGGAGGGTAATATGACCAAGAGGGCATTTGGAGCCAAGGGAATAGGGCCAAAGAAGTGTTAGAGATCGCTCACACAAATGTATGTGGTCCAATGTCAACCAAAGCAAGAGGGAGGTTATGAGTAATTTTATTGATGATTACTCAAGTACATTTTCCTTATGAAGCATGAATATGAGACCTTTGAAAAATTCTAAGAATTTAAGGCTCAAACAGAGAATCATAAGGAAAAACGTATCAAGTCTCTATATCGATCGTGGAGGCGAATACCTCAACGATGAGTTTTGAACTGCTCACCCGGAACCCTCACCAAAACGGGGTTGCAGAAATTAAGAAACATAATTCTTTTGGAAATGGTTAGATCAATGATGAGTTATGCGGATCTTCCCGAGTCGTTTTGGGGTCATACCTTGGAAACAGGGACTTAAATTCTGAACTTGGTGTTATCCAAATCGGTTCCCAAAACTCCCAAAGAATTGTGGACCCAAAGCAAGCCTAGTATGAGACACATGAGAATTTGGGGGTGTCCGCCCCTCGTGTTGGACAAGGAAGCCTAAAATAGGATCCTTGATCGTAATTAAAATTCACAGGTAGGATACCCCAAGGAACAAAAAAAGTGAATGTTCTATAGTCCCGAAGATCAAAAGGTGGTCATCAAGACCCACTTTAGTTTTTTTGGAAGAAGACTATATGAACCAAAGAAACCCGCATGAGATTACCTTAAATGAGCTTAGAGGGCAAACCTCGCTAACTTAATGTCTTAGATGATATACCAAACGATACGCTTACACAACCGAGCCTCGTCAGAGTGGGAGGGTTGTTAGTCACCGAGAGATTCATGGAATAGGAGAGTCCTCGGACTTGATTCCCTGACAAGACGAATCGAACTATGGACATATGACGAGGCACTCCAAGATAAGGATACGATTCTTGGCAAACAAAGAATGAAAGTTTCTAAATGGGTTATATGTTTCATAATAGAGTGTGGGAGCTAGTCGAACCACTTAATGGGGTCAAACCCATTAGATGCAAGTGGGTATATAAGAGAAAAAAAAGGACCAGACGGGAAGGTTGAAACCTTTAAAGCAAGACTAGTGGCGAAAGGTTACACTTTCGTAGAAAGAAGGATCGATTATGAAAACTTTTTTGCCCGTAGCCATGCTTAAGTCCATCCGTATTCTCTTATCGATTGTCACAAGATTTCGACTTTGAAATGGCAAATGGATGTCAAGACAACTTTCCTTAATCCGAAGTCTTGATGAAGAGATCCATATGCAACAACCCCAAGGCTTCATTGAAACAAAGCCAAGAACACCAAGTTTGTAAGCTCAAGAGGTCCATTTACTTGACTCAAACAGCATCCGAGAGCTTGGAACCAAAGTTTTGATCATGTAATAAAGTCTTATGGGTTTGATCAAAACAAGTATGAAAGTTGTGTGTATAAAAAGCGTGTCGAATCGCATTGGTATTCTTAGTACTATCGTGATGACATTGTGATCATCGGGAACAATGTGAAGGTGTGGATCGACGTAAGGGCATGGTTTTCAAAAACAGTTTGATATGAAAGACTTAGGGAAAGCCGGACACATCCTTGGGATCAAGATCACTTTCGAGATCGCAAGAAAATGATGATCGGGTTATCGCAAGTTTCATACATAGACACCGCCTGTCTTACGCTTCAAAGATGAAAGATTCCAAGAAAGGATTCGCACCTTTTCGATTTGGAATCCATCTATCCAAGAAAATGTCCCCAAGACGCTTAAAGGAGATAGATGACATGAAAGGTATTCCTTGTGCTTTCTACCGTTTAAAACCTTATGTATGCAATGTTATGTGTAAGACCGATATCCGCTTTCACGTAGGCATGGTAGCAAGATATCAAAAGTAACCCAGGAAAGCGCATTGACGACGCTTAAAAACATTCTAAAGTGTCCGAAAAGAACTCGGGATAGAATGTTGATTTATCGATCGATACTCCAATCCCCATCGGCCACACCTGACGGACTCGGATTTCCAATCGATTTAGATTCCATAAATTATCTTCCCGCTTAGTGTGTTTCCATTTAGAAGTGTAGCCATCAAATGGACGAGTGTGAAGCGTAAATGCATCACCGACTCAACCATGGAAGTCGGGTAAGTAGTCGCCAGAAGCAAAGAAAGAACCGATTGGGCTCTAGATCTTCTTAGTGGACTTGATGGTGTTCTCAATTTGTTCTAGCAATATCTCTGCTATGGGCGCTGCAAAATTCAAGAGAACCAAGAGTCCACGAGCCAAACAAGCACACTAAAGGAAAGACATCTTATATGAGAAATCGTTAAGAGAGGAGATATAGATGGGGCAAAGATAAGCCCGAGGATGTTTCAGCGTATCCATTCACAAAACGCCTCGTCAATACATTCGAGAGACATGTGAGTGAAATGGGTGTCAAGACCAAGGCTAATCTGCTTTGAGTATAAGTGGGAGAAATTATTAGGTTTGTAGGTGACATTAGATGTCACTTTACTACGCGAGACATGTTGTAGTATACATAAAAGGCATTTTGAGTATAAGTGGGAGATTGTTGGGATTATAATGAAAAGTATGCTTTTTACTTTGTATAATCGAAAACAATTTCCGACTTATTTATTTGAAATAAATTGTTTATCACCGATGCTTTAAATATGATTGAATGTTACATATATTTACCGATAATCGCTCAATAATTGCGACGCGTTACATTGTAGTTAATTTAGTGATACCGCATCACGTAAGATTAAATTAATACCTTTGTAACTAAAAAAGTACGCTATTCACGACCTAGATGGAAATGAACAACCCATCACGAAAGGTTGAGGTGTAAGGCTCGATTGGTTTGTCTTGACCAAGAGATTACACTAGTGCATGACGATGCCTTTGAATAGGACCTCTGAGGAGGATAAATTCTTGAACCGAACAAGGAAGAATTAGACCTCGGTGGTTCGTTGTTTCTTAATCTTCGCCCCTTTAAATAGGATCACGTGGGATTGGTAACTATTGCTTTGACTTAACATGGGTAGCGAATCGGAGAGATTCAATACTTTTTATCTTGGGCAATATTATTGGTCACATGTGATTGCTAAGATTTAATACGAAAAATCGTTAGCAAGCACGCTTGTTTTTGATTTGCCCCCTGGGAGGTTCATAAGCTTTATCATACCAAATCTTGCAAGTGGAATTAGTTTCCTGTATGGATAATAATGTTGAACCGCCTCCTTGACCAAGGATAAAAGATATTAATTAATGGAAAGCTATTTCAAAGGCTTGAATTAATTAATGGGCTAGATAATCTTAAACACGGAAATAATGACCGGGAGCCATATTGACCGTAATATGGGTTAAGATGGATAGTCTAATATTAATTATGTAGTGGGATTAATTAATATTTATGGGCTTGAATTATATTGTGGCTCAATATTAGATATTCAAGGTCCATTAGAAGGTCCAATTTTAATTCTCCTAAAGGCCCCCCTGAGTAGCCCAACAAATAGTCCAATAACCTAAAAAGGTGATTAAAATAAAATAAATATTGTTGCTTATTTTTCCTCTAAATTTTCAAATTTATGGATAAAAAAGAGGGAGAAAGATTTTCTTTGAATTTTGTTATGGAATGAAGATATGTATTCTTGGAATACAAGATTATCTCATTAAATTCAAGAAATCTCCCACTTGGTTATTCATAAGGGATATTTCGAAATCTTTGAAAATAGAGGGCAAGAAAGATTTTCTTGATTTTCTTGAAAAGATATTATGGAAGATATGTATTTCTTGAAATACAAGAATATCTCATAAATTCACGAAGATCCAAATCTTGGAATCTTGCACTCCAAATTTTCAAAAATTCCATATATTGAGGAGGTGGGATTTTTGTGGAATATTTTAATTATGGAAAAAAGAATATAGGAGATATATTCAAGATTTCTTGGTGATCAAGAAAAGTATTTTCCCACATTGGTTTTCTACTGAAAAATTCGACCACCTCTATCCTATAAATAGGGGATGATTGGTTCATTCTCAAGTACAATTCCATGTGCTGGAAAAATTAGCAAATCCACATAAGTGGTGCAACAAAGTTTATTTTTTCCTTTTGTTAATTGTTCGACAAATGTCCTTCCACCGGATAGTTGAGCAAGGGCTAAGGGAATACTTGGGAAGTCCTTTTGGTTAGTCTGTCCAACCGAATTCACTGTCATCCCGAGAGGTACGTTCACGTAAACCCCGTAGATTCTGCATGCGTAGGTTTTACGTGGCTTTTTATATGCATGATATGTTGTTGCAATTATTATTTGAATTAATATAGGATTAATTCATGCTAGTAATAATTAAAGAATTAAATTTGTATTTAAATATTCATCCCGAATAGATCCATGCAAACCTATTTCCCAACACTTCGAAGTCTCGGGATCTTCGATTATCTCGAGTTTTCGAGTTTATCTGAGCCTTCGTGTTACTTGATCCCCAACTTCTTCGAACTCGAGCTTCGGACTCGAGGATTCTTGATTCGCCAGACTTCTTTGGCGGACCTTATCTGTCGGGTATATTAACACTCGGGCTGAAGCGAGTTCGACTCTTCGACTTAAATCCAGGAAGTCACTAAAGATCTTTTCGATCATCAATCATTGGCGTTCGATTCTCGATGAACATGACTTGGATGACTTCTCTTACGATGACTTCTCGCGATCCGGTATGCGATTTGGGTTTTCGATATCTAATTTCTTCTACTTTGATTTGATCACTCACATGATCATATCGATATAGCATCGTCAAGATATCGGTTTATCTCGCATCAGTTAGTACATCGAGTTAGCATATTAGGTTAGCATATCGAGGTTAGCTTATCTCGATCTCGATCCGCCCGATCTCGACGGTCTCATCTCGCCATCTTCCGATCCGCAACCTCCTTTCGATCCGGTCATCCGATCTTCGATCACCGGTGGCTTAGCTTTTTTTTTCTTCGATTTTGCACATTTCCATCAAGAACTCCGAACTCATCCGATCTCGACGGTCTCGCTCTCTGCAACCTTTGTCTGATCTTGATCATCTTCGTCTGATTTCGTGAGTTCCCCCTCAATTTGTTCTCTCGTTCTCCCTCAACTTGTTATCTGTAGATTAGCTTCAAAAACACAAGTTGATAATGTTTTGGCATAATTCATCAAAACTAAAATATCCCAACAAATGTTGAATCGTTCCTTGACCAAGGACAAAAGGTATTAATTAATGGAAAGCTATTTCAGCGGCTTGAATTAATTAATGGGCTAGATAATCTTAAACACGGGAAATAATAACCGGGAGCCATATTAACAGTAATATGGGTTAAGATGGATAGTGCAATATTAATTATGTAGTGGGATTAATTAATATTTATGGGCTTGAATAATATTGTGGCTCAATATTAGATATTCAAAGTAGATTAGAAGGTCCAATCTTAATTCTCCTAAAGGCCCCTCAAGTAGCCCAAAAATAATGTCCAATAACTGAAAAAAGGTGTTTAAAATAAAATAAATTATTGTTGCCTAATTTTTCATTATTTTCAAAAATCACAAATAAAAGAGGGAGAAAGATTTTCTTTGAATTTTGTTATGGAATGAGGATAAGTATTCTTGGAATACCAAATTATCTCATTAAATTCAAGAAATCTCCCACTTGGCTATTTGTTGTGATATTTTCGAAAAATACCATAACATAAGCAGATGAAGATTTTATTTGGGAGATATTTTGGGAAATAGAATATATTGGATATATTCAAGATTGTTTCTTGAGGAAGAAGCAAGGAAATTTCCCAATCACCCAATAACCCAAAATTTTCGTCCCCCCTTAGTATTATAAATAGGGGATGAATTTTTCATCCCCAATGCAATTTTCATGTGTTGGAAAAATTAGAAAATCCGCAAAGGTGGTGCAACATAATTTTATTTTTTCCTTTTTGTTAAATTGTTCGCGAGTTCCTTCCACCGGATTGTTGAACAAGGACAAGGGAATACTTGAGAAGGACTTTTGGTGTGTTCGTGTGAACGGGATCCATTTTCTCAACGGTTGTCACTCCGAGAGGTTAGTTTACGTAAACTCGTAGTAATTCCGCATGCGTAGGATTTACGTGAACTATTTGTGTGCATGATTGGTTGTTGAATTATTATTTGAATTAATATAGGATTAATTCATGCTAGTAATAATTGATAGAATTAAATTTGTATTTAAATATTCAACCCGAATAGATCCGGGGCAATTAATTCCCCAACAAGCCGGTATCGAGCCTCGGTTTAAGACTCAATTTTAAATTGTAATTTAATTCATTTTCATTAAATTTGAAATTGGATAGTAGAATTGCTAGATCGTTTTTGCAGGTATCCAATTGTCATGGAATTTAATGTGTTTATTTATGCATGCATATAAATTGTGATTTTTTAATTGATTCGCTCGAATTGCTTTTGCCTCGCGAGAAAATCCACGAGTAGATTAGGATTTGTTTGATTTGATCAATGTAATAGACTAGTCTAGATCTAGGTTTATTTTATTTTCGTGAATAAATTGAACCGGATCGAAACGGATACGAGATGAAGAATTAAAGGATAGATCCGTAACCGGAGTATTCCGGCGGGTCGCATAAAAATGTGCTGGGATAAGAGGCACGTTGACGCGACGCACGCAGCACGCGACGCACAGGCAGCGCCGAGGGCCGAGCGCCGTCGCGCTTCGCATCGGGCGCAGCACACGCGGCAGTAAGCGACTGGTGAACAAAGGCGAAAGCGCTGGCGCAGCGACGGGCACACGCGGGGACTTCCGCGGCGCTGCTGTTCCGGGCGGTAGACAAGGCGCGAGCCGCATGCACGGCGGCGCGTAGTACGCCGCGCCGCTGGCCTCGCCGTAGGTTTGTAGTCACGCGCGGTCTCGCTGAGGCCGCCGAGGCACCCGAAAATCACGGCGACGCTGCGTTAAGGCGCGCGCACGGCCAGGCCGCTGCGGCTTTCGGCCGCCGGACGCGAGCGCATCCCATCGCTACTTGGCGTGGCGTTTAGAGACGGAGTTCTTTTCGAGACGATCGAGTGGGAGAAATTCAAGTCGGCGTTTTTTCAAAATCAAGCCAAGAAAAATCAAACCATAACAATTGGATAATTTGTGCCCAATATGTTTATTTTTTCTGCTTTTGCTTGATTTATTGTTGTGTTTTCTTGTGCTTTATTTAATTTGTTTAAATGTGTTTGCATGAGAATTGCCCAACGAAAATCTCATCTTCAAAAAAAAAACTACTAAGTATGATTAAACAATTAATTGACAATTTTATTCCTGATAATAAAATTGAATTAATTTTTGACCTCCATGATTTATTTATTTGTGGATTCTTTTGGAGAAATTCCCCTAGACGGCCAAAAGATATATTTCACATGAATAAATTCCAATGGATGATTGTGGGTTATTATTAGTGGCGATTTATGACCCTCCCCACGAGGCTCATTCAAAGCGAAGTAATAATTTCAGATTTAATCATGGTTATTACTTAGGTATAAAATTGATATGCATATATACTTCCCAAGTCCCCGCACAATTTTATATTGGTCAAGTGAGAACCAACTATTAATCTGATATTAAAGGTTTATAAATCGCTTTTTGTTTTGTAACTTTTAGCAAAATGTTTTAAATAATGACCCACCCCACGTGACTTATTTAAACTGCTTTTTTGAGATGTTGGGCGATGCATGTTCATATTTTTTTTTTGATTTTAATATGATACATGTGATCGAACCTTGTGATATGTTTGTGCTTATACAAAGTGTTATTTATTTCAGGCCAAAGATGTCGCAACCTTTTAATCCGCTTATTAATATACTTAAAGTCAATAGAATAAGTATGGAAACTATATTGATTGAAACAAAAAAATTATTATTGTCCTAATCGCACAAAAAGCACAAGTGGATTCTTGACACACCAAAATAAGATGAGCCAACCGACGAGTTAAAAATACGGGACTCGCGGATCACCTTCACCGAGAGATATTGTCGCTGAAAATGGTGGAGGGCAACCCCGTAAGGGATTACGTCCTCAAAATAGATGGTCCATCTGAACAAACTTGAGGTTATGGGTGCAGATTATGATCTAAAGACCCATATCGATTTGGTACTCCACTCTTTGCCAAAAAGTTTTGAGCATTTTGGCCTCGCTAGCTGACTTGTTGCAAGCTTTGATCACGACAGAGACGTTGATGGGGCACCAAACTCAAGCTTTGATTTTTAAGTGGTCCGTCTTCATCTTCTAGGCCAAAGGAAGACAAGAAAAAGAAGAGGACCAAAAGCCATAAGCAATCAAACTCAACTGTTGCCAAGGGCAATGGTAAGATGAGGAATGCCGGTGGTGTCAAGGAAAATCCAAAGAGGAAGTGCTTAAGCTGCGGTGAAAGAGGACAATGGAGGTTTGCATGTTCCAACAACAAAAGGGTCGGAAAGAAAGGTAATTCTCACACACTAGTTGTTGAAACTTGTTTAGCGGCGTATATTTCTCATTCGTGGGTAGTTGATACGGAATCTGCTGACCATGTATGTTTCACGTTACGAGGTCCCAGCTGACCCGACAACTTAGTGGGAGTGAGATCCCCATCACACTGGGCGATGCTACAAGAGTGGCAGCTGAAGCAGTGGGAGAAGTGCACCTGTCTTTTAAAGACAAAGTTTTAATTTTAAGAGATGTTCTTTACGTTCCTACTTTTAGAAAGAATTTAATTTCAGTTTCTAAACTTTACCTTGATGGATATTCGGTTACTTTTGATAAAGTTGTTACCATTTCTCTTTATGATAAATTTATCTGTCATGGAATGTTGTTGAATAATCTCTATACAATTAACTGTGCACACCACTCACGAAATGTATCCTATAACACATCAATTATTTCCGATAAAAGAAAACGTTCATCAGACGTGAACGAGACACTTCTATGACATCTTAGATTGGGACATATTAATCCAAAAGGGATTCAAAGGTTGGTAGAAGATGGTTCATTGGAGTCTCTCCGGGTTGAACCAATCCCAACTTGCGAATCTTGCTTGGAGGGTAAAATGACCAAGAGGGCATTCGGAGCCAAGGGGAATAGAGCCAAAGAAGTGTTAGAAATCGTTCACACGGACGTATGTGGTCCAATGTCAATCAAATCAAGAGGAGGTTATGAGTATTTCGTCATCTTCATTGATGATTACTCAAGGTACAGCTATATTTTCCTTATGAAGCATAAATCTGAGACCTTTGACAAATTCAAAGAATTTAAGGCTCAAGCAGAGAATCATAGGGAAAAACGTATCAAGTCTCTACGATCTGATCGTGGAGGCGAGTACCTCAGCGATGAGTTTTTGAACTACTTGTCAGATGAAGGGATTGTATCTCAGCTAACTGCACCCGGAACCCCTCAACAAAACGGGGTTGCAGAGCGAAGAAACAAAACTCTTTTAGAAATGGTTAGATCAATGATGAGTTATGCGGATCTACCCAAGTCATTCTGGGGTCACGCCTTGGAAACAACAACTTATATTCTGAACTTGGTGCCATCCAAGTCGGTTCCCAAAACTCCCAAAGAATTGTGGACCGGGCGCAAGCCCAGTTTGAGACACATGAGAATTTGGGGGTGTCCGGCCTACGTGTTGGACAAGGAAGCCGGAAAATTGGATCCACGATCAGAATTAAGGCTGTTTATAGGATACCCCGAGGGGAACAAAAGGGTGTATGTTCTATGGTCCCGAAGATCAAAAGGTGGTAATAAGCACCCACTTTATATTTTTGGAAGAAGACTATATGAACGAAACAAAGCCCAGAAGTGAGATTACCTTAAATGAGCTTAGAGGGCTAACCTCAGTGCCAACTGTACAAGATGACATACCAAACGACACACTTACACAACCAGAACCTCATCGTAGTGGGAGGGTTGTGAGATAACCCGAGAGATTCATGGGGATAGGAGAGTCCTCGGACTTGATCCCCGGTCAAGATGAATCAGACCCATGGACTTACGACGAGGCAATCCAAGACAAGGATGCGATTTCTTGACAAACAGCAATGGAAGCCGAAATGGGTTCTATGGATCATAACAGAGTGTGGGAGCTAGTCGAACCACTCAATGGAAGTGGGTATACAAGAGGAAAAGAGGACCCGACGGGAAGGTGGAAACCTTCAAGGCAAGGCTTGTGGCGAAAGGTTATACTCAGAAAGAAGGGATCGACTATGAGGAAACCTTTTCACCTGTAGCAATGCTCAAGCCCATCCGAATTCTCTTGTCGATTGCTGCGCATCTCGACTTTGAAATCTGACAAATGGATGTCAAGACGGCTTTCCTTAACGAAAGTCTTGAAGAAGAAATCTATATGCAACAACCCCAAGGCTTCATTGAAAAAGGCCAAGAACACCTAGTTTGTAAGCTCAAGAAGTCCATTTACGGACTTAAACAAACATCTAGAGCTTGGAACCAATGTTTTGATCATGAAATAAAGTCTTATGGGTTTGATCAAAATGAATACGAAAGTTGTGTGTGTTGGGATTATACTGAAAAGTATGCTTTTTACTTTGTATAATCGAAACTGAATTTTCAGACTTATTTACTGAAATAAATTGTTTATCACTGATGCTTTAAATATGATTGAATGTTATATATATTTACTGCATAACTGTTCAATAATTAAGACGTGTTACATCAGAAGTTAATTTAGTGATACCGGATCACGTAAGATTAAATTAATGTCCCTTGTAACTAAAAGGTACGCCATTCACGACCTAGATGGAAATGAACAACCATCGCGAAAGGTTGAGGTGTAAGGCTCAGATTGGTTTGTCTTGACCAAGAGATTACACTAGTGCATGACTGATGCGTGAATAGGACCTACAGGAGGATAAATTCTTCAATCCAACAAGGAAGAATTAGATCTCGGTGGTTCGTTGTTTCTTAATCTTCGCCCCTTAAATAGGATCACGGGGATTGGTAACTATTGCTTTGACTTATCATGGGTAGCGAATCGTAGAGATTCAATACTTTTTATCTTGGGCAATATTATTGGTCACATGTGATTGCTAAGATTTAATACGAAGAATCGTGTAATAAAGCACGCTTGTTTGATTTGCCCTTGGGAGGTTCATAAGTTTTATCATACCAAATCTTGCAAGTGGAATTAGTTTCCTGTATGGATAATAATGTTGAAATGTTCCTTGACCAAGGACAAAAGATATTAATTAAAGGAAAAGCTATTTCAAAGGGCTTGAATTAATTAATGGGCTAGATAATCTTAAACACGAGAAATAATGACCGGAGCCATATTGACCGTAATATGGGTTAAGATGGATAGTCAATATTAATTATGTAGTGGGATTAATTAATATTTATGGGCTTGAATTATATTGTGGCTCAATATTAGATATTCAAGATCCATTAGAAGGTCCAATCTTAATTCTCCTAAAGGCCCCCTCGAGTAGCCCAACATATAGTCCAATAACCTAAAATGTGATTAAAATAAAATAAATATTGTTGCTTATATTTCCTCTAAAATTTTCGAAAATTATGGATAAAGAGGAGAAAGATTTTCTTTGAATTTTGTTATGGAATGAAGATATGTATTCTTGGAATACAAGATTATCTCATTAAATTCAAGAAATCTCCCACTTGGTTATCTATATAGTAAATTTAGAAATTTTGAAAATATAATTAAGCAAGAAAGATTTTCTTGATTTTCTTGAAAAGATATTATGGAAGATATGTATTTCTTGAAATACAAGAATATCTCATAAATTCAAGAAGATCCAAATCTTGGATTCTTGTAACACTTAATTTTCGAAAATCATCCATATATTGAGAGGAGGGGATTTTGTGGAATATTGTAATTATGGGAAAAAAAATATAAGGGATATATTCAAGATTTCTTGGTGACCAAGAAAAGTCTTTTCCCACATTGAAATATCACTAAAATTTTCACCCATCCTCTCCTATAAATAGGGGATGATTAGTTCATTCCCAAAGTACAATTCCATGTCTTTGAAATATTAAAGACATCCACATGTGGTGCAACAAAGTTTATTTTTTTCCTTTTTGCTAATTGTTCGCGAGTATCCTTCCACCCGGATTGTCGAAAGCAAGGGCTAAGGGAATACTTGGGAAGTCCTTTTGGTTAGTCTGTCCACCAAAGCCAACGCCATCCCAAGAGGTAATGCGTTCACGTAAAACCCGTAGATTCCGTGATGTAGGGTTTTACGTGGCTTTTTATATGCATGATATGTTGTTGCAATTATTATTTTAATTAATATAGGATTAATTCATGCTAGTAATAATTAATGAATGAAATTTGTATTTAAATATTCACCCCGAATAGATCTGTCGTAACTCATTCCCCAACAAAGCGCATCGAGCCACTTTGTTTGAACTCAATTTTTAAATTGTAATTTAATTAAGTGGACATTAAATTTGAAATTGGATAGTAGAACCATTGGGATCTGCTTTTGCGTATCCAATTGTCATGGATTTTAATGTTTTATTTTGCATGCATATAAACGTGGTTTTTTTAATTCGATTCGTCGATTTGTTTTGCCTCGTGAGAAAATCCACGAGCAGACTAGGATTTGGTTTGATTTGGATCAATGTAATACACTAGTCTAGATCTAGGTTTATTTATTTTTGTAAATAACTTGTAACCGATTCTGAACTAAGAGACGAAGAATTAAAGGACGGAATCTTAATCCAGGCGTAGGCGGTAAGGGCGCGCTACCGGGCACGCATGGGCGTTAGGCGAGGTCGGCGGCGGAGCCCCTCGCGAGGATGAGGGCCGCCAAGACGGGCGATGCGCGCTTCCACGCTGGACGGATCGGGATGCCGGGGGCGATCGCAAGACGCTGGGCGCCGCTGGCGAGGCCGCCGAGGAAGCGGGGCGAGGCGGAGGGGGCGAAGCTGCCGCCAGCTGCAGAATCGGCCGACTTACCGATACCGGCCGAGGCGGCAAGTCGAGGCATCGGCGGCACAGCCGGCCGGCGGGCGCGCGGTAATCGCTTAGGTGTCGCCCCAGCCAAGTGGCCGTGGGATCTGGCGTGCATCCCGTGCAGGAAAGTCCCGCGTGGCGATTCAGAGACGAAGTATTTTTTTCGAGACGAACGAGTGGGAGAAATTGAGACGTGTTTTCTTCAAGATCAAGCCAAGAAAAATCAAACCATGACAATTGGATAATTTGTGCCCAATATGTTTTTTTTTTTTTTTGCTTGATTTATTTGTGCTATCTTATGCTTTATTTAATTTGTTTAAATGTGTTTGCATGAGGGTTGCCAAATGGAAAAATCTCAACTTCAAAATTACTAAGTATGTTTAAATAATTAATTGACAATTTTATTCCGGATAATAAAATTGAATTAATTTTGACCTCCATGATTTATTTATTTGTGAATTCTTTTGGAGAAATTCCCCCCATGGGACGGTCAAAAGATAGGTTTCACATGAATGAATTCCAAACGGATGATTGTGGGTTATTACTAGTGGCGATTTATGACCCTCCCAACGAGGCTCGATCAAAGCGAAATAGTAATCTCAGATTTAATCATGGTTATTACTTAGGTATAAAATTGATATGCATATACTTCCAAGTCCCCGTCGATTTTATATTGGTCAAGTGGGAGCCAACTATTAATCTGGATATTAAAGGTTTGTAACTGTTCTTGTTTGTAACCTGCTTGAATGTGTTTAAATAATGACCCACCCCACGTGGCTTATTTAAACTGTTTTGAGATGTTGGCTGATGCATGTTCATATTTTTTTTTTGAGATTTTAAATATGATGAATGTGATCGAACCTTGTGATATACTTGTCTTATTGCATATAGTTGTTTATTTCATTCAAAGATATCGCTACCTTTTAATCCAATTGTTATTATACTTAAAGTCAATACAATATGTATGAAAACTATATTGATTGGAAAATTATAATTGTCCTAACTGCACAAAAGCACAAGTGGATTTTGACACACAAAAATCAGATGAGCCAACTGACGAGTCAAAACACGCGGGACTCGTCGATCACCTTCTGGTAGAGATGTCGTCAAAAATGGTGGAGGAAAAAACCTTAAGGGATTACGTCCTCAAAATAGATGGCCCATCCAAACAAACTTGAGATTCGAAAGGCATTATGATCCGGAGACTCGGATGAATTTGGTACTTCATTCTCTGCCTTGTAAAGGTTTTTTAGCATTTTGGCCTCGCTTAGCTAATTTGTTGCAAACTTTTGGACTCGCGAAATGATGATAAGGCACCAAACTCAAGCTTTGATTTTTTAGTGGTCCGCCTTCATCTTCTAGGCCAAGGGTAGGCAAGATAAAGAAGAGGACCAAATGCCATAAGCAATAAAACTCAATCATTGCCAAGGGCAATGGTAAGATGAGGAATGCTTGTTGAGTCAAGGAAAATCCAAAGAGGAAGTGCTTAAGTCATGCGGTGAGAGAGGACAATGGAGGTTTTGTCTGCTCCAACCCCAAAAAGGGACGGAAAGAAAGGTAATTCTCACACACTAGTTGTTGAAACTTGTTTAGCGGCGATACTTCTCATTCGTGGGTGGTTGATACACGAGATCCACTAATCATGTTGGCTTCCACGGGTTCTAAATGATCCGCAAGAACGTAGTGGGAGTGAGATCCTCATCACAATCGGGCAACGTTATTTAAAGTAGAAGACATTGCAATGCTACGTAAGTGGCGATATTGCAATGCTACTAAAGAGTAACGATTATTGCAATACTACGCAAGTAGCGGACATTGCAATGCTACATGAGTAGCGCTTAAAGCAAAGGGGAGAAGTGCACCTATCTTTTGAAGATAAAGTTTTTTTGAAATTATCTTTGTGTTTCCAGTTTTAGAAAGAATTCACTTTCGGTTTCTAAAATTTCGATTAAAGGACACTAAGTTTCTTCTAATAAGAATGACATCATTTTTTGAAATGATGAGTGTATCTCATTACGACATTGATGGAAAATCTCTATACAATTAATCGCAAGATACCACTCACTTAAATGTATCCTATAACACATCAATCAAGCTTCCGAGAAAAGAAAACGTTCATCGACGTGAACGAGACACTTTTTTGGCATCTAAGATTAGGTCATATAAATCTAAAGAGGATCCAAAGTTTGGTGAAAGATGGTTCACCGGAGCCGTCTCCAAGTTGAATCGATTCCAACCTCGTGAATCATGTTTGGAGGGTAATATGACCAAGAGGGCATTTGGAGCCAAGGGAATAGGGCCAAAGAAGTGTTAGAGATCGCTTCACACGCATGTATGTGGTCCAATGTCAACCAAAGCAAGAGGAGGTTATGAGTATTTCGTCACTTTCATTGATGATTACTCAAGATACGGTTATATTTTCCTTATGAAGCATAAATCTGAGACCTTTGAGAAATTCAAAGAATTTAAGGCTCAAGCAGAGAATCATATGGAAAAACGTATCAAGTCTCTACGATCTGATCGTGGAGGCGAATACCTCAGCGATGAGTTTTTGAACTACTTATCCGATGAAGGGATTGTATCCCACTCCATCGCACCCTAAACCCTCAACAAAACGGGGTTGCAGAGCGAAGAAACAAAACTCTTTTTGGAAATGGTTAGATCAATGATGAGTTATGCGGATCTTCCCAAGTCGCTCGCTCGGGTCATGCCTTGAAACAACGACTTAAATTCTCGAACTTGGTGCCATCCAAATCGGTTCCCAAAACTCCCAAAGAATTGTGGAGCGAGCGCAAGCCTAGCATGAGACACATGAGAATTTGGGGTGTCCGACCCACGTCTTTGGACAAGGAAGCCGTAAATTGATCCTCGATCGTAATTAAAAAGAACATTTTATAGGATAACCCGAGGAACAAAAGGGTGTATGTTCTATGGTCCTCAAGATCAAAAGGTGGTCATAAGCACCCACTTTAGATTTTTGGAAGAAGACTATATGAACAAAAGAAACCCGTATGAGATTACCTTAAATGAGCTTAGAGGGCAAACCTCATTGCTAACCGCATAAGATGATATACCAAACGATACGCTTTCACAACCCGAGCCTCGTCGTAGTGGGAGGGTTGTTAGACAGCCCGAGAGATTCATGGGAATAGGAGAGTCCCGGACTTGATTCCCTGGACAAGACGAATCGCACCCATGGACATATGACGAGGCACTCCAAGATAAGGATGCGATTCTTGGCAAACAAAGAATGAAAGCCGAAGTGGGTTCTATATTTCATAATAGAGTGTCGAGCTAGTCGAACCACTTAATGGGGTCAAACCCATTAGATGCAAGTGGGTATATAAGAGGAAAATAGGATCGGACGGGAAGGTTGAAACCTTTAAAGCAAGACTAATGGCGAAAGGTTATACTCAGAAAGAAAGGGATCGATTAAGAGAAATTTTTTTTTTTACCAGTAGCCATGCTTTTTTTAAGTCCATCCGTATTCTCTTATCGATTGCTGCCCAGACTTCGACCTTGAAATCTGCAAAATAGATGTCAAGACAAATTTTCCTTAACTAAGTCTTGATAAAGAGATCTATGTGCAACAACGCCAAGGTTTCATTGAAACAGGCCAAGAACACCTAGTTTGTAAGCTCAAGAGGTCCATTTACGGACTCAAACAGGCATCCAGAGCTTGGAACCAAAGTTTTGATCATGTTGTAAAGTCTTATGGGTTTGATCAAAACGAGTTTGAAAGTTGTGTGTATAAAAAGCGTGTCGGAATCGCATTGGTATTCTTAGTACTATCGTAGATGACATTGTGATCATCGAACGATGTGAAGGTGTGATCGAGGGCGTAAGGGCATGTTTTTCAAAAATGTTTGATATGAAAGACTTAGAGAAAGCCGAATAAAATCCTTGGGGTCAAGATCACTCGAGATCGCAAGATAAGGATGATCGGGTTATCGCAAGTTTTCATAAATAGACAATCGCCTTGAAATGCTTCAAAGATGCAAGATTCCAAGAAAGGATTCGTACCTTTTCGATTTGGAATCCATCTATCCAAGAAAATGTCCCCTAAGACGCAAAAAGGAGATAGATGACATGAAAGGCATTCCGTGTGATTCTACCGTTTAAACCTTATGTATGCAATCTTTGTGAACGAGACCGGATATCTGCTTTTGCCATAGGCATGGTAGCAAGATATCAAAGTAACCCAGGAAAAGCGCATTGATCGACGCTTAAAAACATTCAAGTGTCCGAAAAAGAACTCCTGGATAGAATGTTGATTTATCGATCGATACTCCAATCCCCATCTGCCACACCTGGACTCGGATTTCCAATCGATATAGATTCCGAAAATTATCCGCCTCGCTTAGTGTGTTTTCCCTTTGGGAAGTGTAGCCATCAAATGGACGAGTGTGAAGCGTAAATGCATCAACGACCAACCATGGGACTCGGGTAAGTAGTCGCTTGAAGCGATGAAAAGAACCGATTGGGCTCTAGATCTTCTTAGTGGACTTGATGGTGTTCTCAATTTGTCTAGCAATATCTCGCTAGGGGCGCTTGCAAATTCAAGAGAACCAAGAGTCCACGAGTCAAACAAACACATTAAAGGAAAGACATCTTATACGAGAAATCGTTAAGAGAGAGATATAGATGTGGCAAAGATATAGCGTGCGAGGACGACCTAGCGAGATCCATTCACAAAGCGTGCGCCTCTGAATACATTCAAGAGACATGTGAGTGGAATGGGTGTCAAGACCGTTGTCAATCTTCTTTGAGTATAAGTGGGAGAAATTATTAGGTTCGTGTAGGTGACATTAGATTTCACGGACTACTCGAGACGTGTTGTAGAATACTTAAAAGCGGACTTTGAGTATAAGTGGGAGATTGTTGGGATTATCTTTGAAAAGTATGCTTTTTACTTTGTATAATCGAACTGAATTTTCGATTTATTTATGAAAATAAATTGTTTATCATCGATGCTTTAAATATGATTGAATGTTATATATATTTATTTGCATAACTGCTCAATAATTAAATCGTGTTACATCAGTAGTTAATTTAGTGATACGGATCACGTAAGATTAAATTAACAAATTCCTTGTAACTAAAAAGTACGCCATTCACGACCTAGATGGAAATGAACAACCATCGCGAAAGGTTGAGGTGTAAGGCTCGATTGGTTTGTCTTGACCAAGAGATTACACTAGTGCATGACCGATCTTGTTGAATAGGACCTCTGGGAGGATAAATTCTTGAATCGAACAAGGAAGAATTAGACCTCGATGGTTCGTTGTTTCTTAATCTTCGGCCCTTAAATAGGATCACGTGGGATTGGTAACTATTGCTTTGACTTATCATGGGTAAATAATCGTAGAGATTCAAAACTTTTTATCTTGGGCAATATTATTGGTCACATGTGATTGCTAAGATTTAATACTTAAGAATCGTGTGCAAGTACGCTTTGCTTGATTTGCCCCCCTTGGGAGGTTCATAAGTTTTATCATACCAAATCTTGCAAGTGGAATTAGTTTCCTGTATGGATAATAATGTTGAACCGTTCTAACCAAGGACAAAAGATATTAATTAACGGAAAGCTATTTCAAAGGGCTTGAATTAATTAATGGGCTAGATAATCTTAAACACGGAAATAATGACCGGAGCCATATTGACCGTAATATGGGTTAAGATGGATAGTCTGATATTAATTATGTAGTGGGATTAATTAATATTTATGGGCTTGAATTATATTGTAGCTCAATATTAGATATTCAAGATCCATTAGAAGGTCCAATCTTAATTCTCCTAAAGGCCCCCTGAGTAGCCCAACATATAGTCCAATAACTGAAAATGTGATTAAAATAAAATAAATATTGTTGCTTATATTTCCTCTAAAATTTTCGAAAATTATGGATAAAAGAGGGAGAAATATTTTCTTTGAATTTTGTTATGGAATGAAGATATGTATTCTTGGAATACAAGATTATCTCATTAAATTCAAGAAATCTCCCACTTGGTTATCTATATAGTAAATTTCGAAATTTTGAAAATATAGTGGGCAAGAAAGATTTTCTTGATTTTCTTGAAAAGATATTATGGAAGATATGTATTTCTTGAAATGCAAGAATATCTCATAAATTCAAGAAGATCCAAATCTTGGATTCTTGTAACACTTAATTTTCGAAAATCATCCATATATTGAGGAGGTGGAATTTTTGTGGAATATTTTAATTATGGGAAAAAGAATATAAGGGATATATTCAAGATTTCTTGGTGACCAAGAAAAGTCTTTTCCCACATTGAAATATCACTAAAATTTTCGACCCCTCCTCTCCTATAAATAGGGGATGATTAGTTCATTCCCAAGTACAATTCCATGTGCTGGAAATATTAGCAAATCCACATAAGTGGTGCAACAAAGTTTATTTTTTCCTTCTGTTAATTGTTCGCGAGTATCCTTCCACCGGATTGTCGAGCAAGGGCTAAGGGAATTCTTGGGAAGTCCTTTTGGTTAGTCCGTCCGACCAAAGCCACTGCCATCCCAAGAGGTACGTTCACGTAAACCCGTAGATTCCGCATGCGTAGGTTTTACGTGGCTTTTTATATGCATGATATGTTGTTGCAATTATTATTTGAATTAATATAGGATTAATTCATGCTAGTAATAATTAATATATGAAATTTGTATTTAAATATTCACCCCGAATAGATCTGTGCAACTCATTCCCCAACAGTGTGTACAAGAAGCGTGTCGGAACTGCATTGGTATTCTTAGTACTATACGTAGACGATATTCTGCTCATCAGAGATGATGTAAAGGTATTGTCAGACGTAAGGGCATGGCTTTCAAAACAATTTGATATGGAGGACTTAGGGGAAGCCAGGCACGTCCTTGGGATCAAGATCACTCGAGATCGCAAGAAAAGGATGATAGGCTTGTCGCAAGCTTCATATATAGATATTATCTTGAAGCGATTCAGCATGCGGGATTCCAAGAAAGGCTTCGTACCTTTCAGGCATGGAATCCATCTATCCAAGGAAATGTGCCCTAAGACACAGAAGGAGATAGATGACATGAAAGGAATTCCTTATGATTCGGTTGTCGGAAGCCTTATGTATGCAATGTTGTGCACGAGACCGGATATCTGCTTTGCCGTAGGCATGGTGGCAAGATATCAAAGTAATCCGGGAAAAGAGCATTGGACGGCGGTTAAGAACATTCTGAAGTATCTAAAAAGAACTCGAGATAGAATGTTAGTTTATCAGTCGGACAGTCTAATCCCCATCGGTTACACGGACTCGGATTTCCAATCAGACTTAGATTCCAGAAAATCTACCTCTGGTAGTGTGTTTTGCATGGGGGGAGGAGCCATGACATGGAGAAGCGTTAAGCAGAAATGCATTGCCGATTCTACCATGGAAGCCGAATATGTAGCTGCTTGCGAGGCAGCGAAAGAAGCGGTTTGGCTCAAGGACTTCCTAGTGGATTTGGATGTAGTTCCGAATTTGCCAAACACAATCACTATTTACTGTGATAATACCGGAGCAGTTGCAAATTCAAGGGAACTAAGAGCCCACAAGGCCAGCAAACACATTGAAAGGAAATACCATCTTATACGAGAAATCATTAAGAGAGGAGATATAGAGGTGGCAAAGATCGCGTCAGAAGATAACCTAGCAGATCCATTCACAAAGGGTCTGCCTCAGAATACATTCGAGAGACATTTGGAAGGAATGGGTGTCAAGATCGTTGTCAATCTGCTTTGAGTATAAGTGGGAGATTATATTAGGTTTGTGTAGGTGACATTAGATATCACGTATTAGGAACTACACGAGATATGTTGTAGTATACTTAAAAGCAAACTTTGAGTATAAGTGGGAGATTGTTGGGGTTATACTGGAAAGTATGCTTTTACTTTGTATAACCAAACTGAATTTTTTGTCTTATTTACTGAAATAAATTATTTATCACTGATGCTTTAAATATCATTGAATGTTACATATATTTACTGCATAACTGTTCAATAAAAAGTACGAGTTACATTGTAATTAATTTAGTGATACCAGATCACAAAAGAATAAATTAACAGTCCCTTGTAACTAAAAGTACGTGGTTCACGGCCTAGATGGAAATGAACAATCCATCGTGAAAGGTTGAAGTGTAAGACTCAGATTGGCTTGTCTTGACCAAGAGATTATACTAGTGCATGACTGATGCACTGAACAGGACCTACAGGAGGATAAATTCTTCAGCACTGAACCAGGAAGAATTAGACCTCAGTGGTTCGTTATTTCTTAATCTTCGTCCCTTAAATAGGATCGTGTGTGGTTAGTAAGTATTGCTTTGACTTATGACGGGTAGAGAATCAATGAGATTCAATACTTTATATCTTGGGCAATATTACTGGTCACATGCGATTGCTAAGATTTAATACGAAGAATCGTGTGCGAGTACGCTCGTTTGATTTGCCCCCTTGGGAGGTTCATAAGATTTATCATACCAAATCTTGCAAGTGGAATTTGTTTCTGGTATGGATAATAATGTTGAATCGTTTCTTGACCAAGGACAAAAGATATTAATTAATGGAAAGCTATTTCAGTGGCTTGAATTAATTAATGGGCTAGATAATCTTAAACACGGGAAATAATAATCGGGAGTCATATTAACAGTAATATGGGTTAAGATGGATAGTGCAATATTGATTATGTAGTGGGATTAATTAATATTTATGGGCTTGAATAATATTGTGGCTCAATATTAGATATTCAAAGTCCATTAGAAGGTTCAATCTTAATTCTCCTAAGGGCCCCTCAAGTAGCCCAAAGATAATGTCCAATAACTGAAAAAGGTGTTTAAAATAAAATAAATTATTGTTGCCTAATTTTTCATTATTTTCGAAAATCACAAATAAAAGAGGGAGAAAGATTTTCTTTGAATTTTGTTATGGAATGAGGATAAGTATTCTTGAAATACAAGATTATCTCATTAAATTCAAGAAATCTCCCACTTGGCTATTTGTTGTGATATTTTCGAAAAATACCATAACATAAGGAGAGGAAGATTTTATTTGGGAGATATTTTGGGAAATAGAATATATTGGATATATTCAAGATTGTTTCTTGAGGAAGAAGCAAGGAAATTTCCCAATCACCCAATAACCCAAAATTTTCGTCCCCCGTTAATATTATAAATAGGGGATGAATTTTTCTTCCCCAATGCAATTTCCATGTGTTGGAAAAATTAAGAAATCCACAAAGGTGGTGCAACATAATTTTATTTTTTCCTTTTTGTTAAATTGTTCGCGAGTTCCTTCCACCGGATTGTTGAACAAGGACAAGGGAATACTTGAGAAGGACTTTCGGTGTGTTCGTGTGAACGGGATCCATCTTCTCAACGGTTGTCACTTCGAGAGGTTAGTTTACGTAAACTCGTAGTAATTATGCATGCGTAGGATTTACGTGAACTATTTGTATGCATGATTGGTTGTTGAATTATTATTTGAATTAATATAGGATTAATTCATGCTAGTAATAATTGTTAGAATTAAATTTGTATTTAAATATTCAACCCGAATAGATCCGGGCAATTAATTCCCCAACACTGATCAGATCAGCACAACATCAGGTCAGCAGCATCAGGTCAGCACTACATCAGGTCAACAGCATCACGTCAGCACAACATCAGGTCAGCATAGTATCAGGTCAGCAGCATCAGGTTAGCACAGCAGATCTGACTCCATCAGCAGCTGCTGCATCAACACTTCTTCACAAATCAGGATGCTTCTTCTTGTTCAGCTCACCAGTTTACATGGAACTCATCAGTCTCGTTTTGTTCTGATCAGCCTCGTCTTCTCTTGATGAGTTCCCCCTCAACTTGTTACCTGTAAAAATAAAACTAAGTCTAGAAACGTTTTCTATACAACTTAGTTTGTCCTATTACACGGTGTTTTGGCATAATAATCGAAACTAAAATTATCCCAACAAAAATACTATAAAAGTAATATAGGATTGAACTCTTCTAGCAAATTCTTCCATGGCACCCTCGCGATTACATAATTCACAAACTAACATAATTTAATAAATATATTTTTTAAAATATTAAAATATCAATTTTAAATTATGTTATATCTTACTTCGAGAGTGTCTCACCCAAGACCTACTAAATTGTTATATGAAACCGACTCTAGAAGTAGCAATGGTAGAACAAAGTCTAGAACTTAAAATTTTAAGACAATAATTTTAAGGTGGGTCAATTTTGGCTCAAATTATCAAATCTCGAGCTAAAAGTCAGTGAGAAGAAGCACGTGTTCCCCAATTTTGGGCCAAAAATCTGAAATATATATAGGTTAACTAGTGTTGTTGAACCCACGTGATTTTAAATATACTTGATAATGTGTAATTTTATATTAGTTATGAATTTATTTCATTTTTCATTTGTAAAATAATGTCACGGGTGGTTATAATTATATCGTAAAAAGAAAAAAAAAATTACTTGTATAGTTGTATGTATGCTTTAATGGTCAATATACATCATGGAGCAAGTCTAAAATAGTGTTGTTTGAGACCATATATTACGGGCATTGAAAAAAACGCGTATGAGACGGTCTCATACATAAAACGGGTACAATTTAGCATAAATTAACACTCACTCATTTTAAAGAGTTAAAACGTTAATGTCCAAATTATGTTCCGTCTCACGCAAGTGTTTCTCTTTAGCATTTACTTTTACTTCCATTAATATTGAAAATGAAGAACGTGACAGTTGTGTCTAGTGCAAGGGTGTAATCATTCACAAGCAACGAACTTTGGCGAGGCACCATTTTCCAACTATCTGCATTTAACAAATGATCCTCTGTTCTACTCAAAACAACTCAAGAAATATACTACATGGTTAAATGAAAAATAGGGATTAAATTTTTTATAGTACAATAATTTTGCATCGTTTTGAAATTAATCATAATTGTTTTGATTTTTTAATTTTGATCCTATAAATTTTCAAATTTTTTGAAATTGGTCAGGTTACCAAACATGTGTAATTAATTAGTTTTTCTTTTAACTTCAAAGCGCTACTTGAACATTTTTAATCCTGATGATTTTGATCGGGTTTTGAGTCAGGTCTAAAAATAATTTATATATTAAAAAACAAAGCAAATCGGGTCGGTTTATTGGGTCTAAACTGAACGAAAAATCCAAAAATAAATCAAAATATGCAGAACACTACTCGTTCTCTCTAAAATAATACGCAGAAAAATTTCGATAGAAAATTATTAGGATTAAAAAAGTTCATGTGTCATTTCGAAATTAAAGGAAAAAAATAAAATAATTGCATAAGTGACGGTTACCTGTTTGGTGACATGCTACAACAGATTAAATGACCAATTTTAAATTTTTTGATTATTTACAAGATCAAGATAAAAAAAATAAAACAATTGAGATCAATTTCAAAACGAAGCAAAGTTGTGAATTATAAAAAACTTAATTCCTAAAAAATAGATTAATAGAACATAGTTGCAATCATGGAATTGCATAAATATAAATTCAGACTATGTAAATACCAATGCAATGCATTATACTGACCAACAACTCGTTCAGTAATATTCCAAACTCGATTTGAGGTAGGTCAATAGATATCATGGGTCATGCTCACCTTCTACATGGGGAATATTTATTAGGGTCATTCTTTGTCTTAAACGTGCTACTATTTGCTCTATTTTGTGATGTTTTGATGTCAGTTTGATCATAATTGCCATCAACCAATGTCATTAATCATGTGTTTTCGAGAAGTTTATAAACGGTAGGAAACCGGCAAGAAAAGCACACAATGGTGAAAACAAACCCAAAAAGTTCAATTAGCAGCTGTGGGAAGTTGCATTTTGGCCAATTCGACATCTTGTCGAGCTATAAAGTGGCTGGACTTGAGTGGAGGAAAATTTGGGGAAAAAAAAACCAGAAAATGAGTTTGGCTTAACTCCAGCTAGCCTCGCAACTTTAAAAATCGCCCCACACTTTTACGCAGCTCGACTTCAGCCATATTATCTCGACTTGAGCTATTTCTAAAATTCAGCAAATTTGCTTTTAACCTAGGAACACATGCAAGTGATAAATAGAGAGTAAAAATAAAAGAGAATTCTATTTTTTTTTTTAGGTACGTGGCAGCTATTAGTCTTAGTGTAATATCTCTCTCTAACCATTTTCTACATTCTCTTTTAGCTTAATATCTCACATTTTATTAGTTTTTTTGTAGCTTACCTTAGTTCTTTCAATTTCTAGCTAGACTCGAGGTGGATTTTCTATTTTTCAATGGTTTGTAGCTACAATATCTGTTGATGTTGCCACCGATATTACAACATTGGTTACAACATCAGTATTCGTCCTTTCTTCGTATCCACTAACGCTTATGTTCCATGTTCCATGTTTAATGTTGTTTAATCTAGGTTGTTCTACAAGATTCCGACAAGCTTCAAGAATCGATTGACGATCTCATCACAGGTTGTTCTAAAAGATTATGTGATAGTGGATGGAAGAGTTCTAGATCCTTCAAGAGGCTCTAGTAAAGCTACACTAAGTCTATAAATAGAAACCTTGGTGTTCATATCAAGTGCAAAATTTCTTTTTGAAGAACCCAACAACCAAGCATCAACTATAAAAAGATTAGTGCATCTATAGTGGATGGAAGAGTTCTAGAGTTTTTCAAGGATAGAGAGTAATTATAAGGTTTACAATAAGTTGGTCTTTAAATGTGGAATGTTAGTCCCGTGATAATTTCATATCATAGAATAGTCACATTTGGTGGTAGAGATACACTTAGCCTTTAGATCATATGTTTGATCTTGTTTCAAGAATTCTATTTGTGAACCTCATTATTTTGATAAATAGTGATTTAGTAAGGCATCACAATCTATATTGATATAGATTGTGCAAAGTCTTATTAATTTCGTGTGTTGTGTTTCTGAGTCTTTCGCTGTTATTATCTCTGTTTTACTAGTGTTATTTTTTAGTGTTATATCATTCAGTGTAACATCAGTCTGTTTTACTAAACACAATCCCGTTTCACACACTTTCAATATCGTTCTAGAGGTGATACATTTTCTCTATTTAAAGTTTTTGCTTATTCTATCTATGGGTATTATTGGATTTTGCTATTTAGCAATTAGTATTGCTTTGAGCATGATGGATTAAGGTTCTATGTGTTTGGATGTTTAGAATTATGTGGGTAATTATCTTGTTTTGATTATGAGTGTTTGTTTCTATTGATGGTTGAATTATTAAATGGGAGATGAACAAAAATGCCCTGTTTTGAAATGACATAAACATTTTTGTCATGTTTTTGTAAGATAAACATTTTCGCCCTTTTGGGGGTGTGAAATGACCGTTTATCCTTTATTCCATTCCAGCAATTCTCAAACTCAAACCTACACTAGTCGTCAAACCCATTGTCCAATTCCAATCCCATCATTTGCCCATACCCATTTGAAATAGTAAAACACAAAAATCAAAAGTAAAAGTGAAAAAGTCTCACAAATACTTACTTTGACTTCGTATTCTTCATCTGGGTTTTGTTGTCGGAAAATTGCCGAAAATTATCTACCAAATTCACATCTGTCACCGGAAATTGCCGGGCTGCCTTCTTAATTAGTAGTAATATAAGGGAATCAATTATCTATCAATGCAATGTGTATAGTCGTCGTCCTTTTTCAAGAGAACGAGACGGCGGCCCGGCAATTTCCGTCGATGGATGTGAACTTCCCACAACAGAACCCAGATGAAGAACACGATTTCAGTCTTGCAAAAAGTCCAAGTAAATTATTTTGTTCCAAGTAAAATCGGTAGATATGGCACAATTAATAAGAGGGAGTGTTTGGAAAATAAGAGATTGATGGTAGGGATGGATAATAAAATTTTCAGATGGAATGAGAATATGATTAGGGGATTGACATAGATACATAAGGGTATTTTTGCCTTGAAATACTGCCCGATGGCAAAAAAAAAAAAAAAAAATCTCACAAGAACAGGTCAAAAATATTTATGCCATTAAAATTTAGGCAAAACCGGGTGTTTCCACTTATTAAATTGATCAATGATTTACTTGTTCAATTTGGAGTCGGCAGAGGAATCAACACAAATTTAAAAAAAAATAAAAAATCTCAATTAGTAGTAATATTGGGGAATACATTCGATTTTTTCCACTGATGTACTTGTACTCGAAGATAGCCTAGGAAAATTGCTAATTTCTTCAAACAAAGAGGATCTATCAAAGAGCAACTTGATGATCTGATATGGTAACACAATATTGCGTTGGGATGATATGTAATACTAGAAATTTGAGTGTCAATTTAACTCCTAATTTTCTCTCCTTCAACTTATAGGATTATTTGATATCGATTTTTTTTTTCATAACTTTGACTTGGGATTTTTCTCTCAAGCCTGTATAAACCTTAGATTTTTTTTTCCAACCCCCTTCGCATGACTCGAACATATGACTGGTCTAGCTAGGTAGTTGTGCTCTAATCATTTTGAGCAATCCCTTCGTTGCATAAATCTTAGGTTTAGAATCACACTTGTAGAAACCCCCCTACTTCAGACATCATATTGTAAAATACAATGCCATTACACTTTTTCCAATCAATTTGAGATCAATATTGGATGTTGGTGAGAGAAATTAGAAAAAAATCTAATGAAATCAACTTTCTACAAGACTAAATTTATTTTATCAAATAGTTATCAAACCATTTAAACTTCGCCACACCAGCCACGCCTAACATAACAATCATGTGGTTAAATATGACATCATTTTGTACATCAACTGATTTGGGATCAAAATTTGACATTGTCTAAAAAATTGATGAGATCGACTAAATGATTTTTCTTTTTAAAAACTCAATTTATTTTGTCAGATAGTAGAACCAAATATGATTTTACCTCTTAGAAATATCGAAGCACCAATTTATGAGCAATAATTCAGACAATAAACTGAGCAAATAACGCAGTCAATCTATTGCATTAACTATTGTACAGTTCATTTGGATTAATCAGTTTATGAGCATTAATTCAGACAAATAACTGAGCAAATTAACTTATTGACAAATCTATTGCATTAAGATAGTTGGTGGGATATTTCAAGATCATAATGGTACTGCTAAAAAAAAAAGATGTTAAGTACAATGCTACTCAGATAGCATGTTTCATAATTATTATTCCACTTTATATTTCATAATATGGATAAATGACACGTGGAATAATAAAAAATATTCAACGAATCATCATATTCTGGGTTTATGGGTTAAATATTCAGGTGAAATACCAATATTGAAATAATGACGATGATAAGCAAGAAGAGCCAACCTCTTCACGTCTCGGGACCCAATTGTTGGTACGCAGGTCTAGAACAGGCTCTACTTGAGGCGGCAATATCCGCCGCCTGTGCATCCATCACCGCCTTCCCGCCTGGAGCAGAGCTAACAACCTTCATCGTGGAAGTGAAGATGGCCTTCTGGTAGCAGTCGTCTCCCACTTTTACCAAAATCTCCCTCACAGACTTCACGTCCAATGCTCCTTCCACCACAAGCTTCCCAATAATCTCACCAAAGTTGGGGGGCGCTTTAGGTAAATCGATAGCAAGATCTTCAAGCAGTGCTGCATATCCGAGAGCTCCGTTTAACATATCGTCTGAGTTTAGAACCTTCTTAGAGAATAAATACTCGAGAAGCTTCCCAACTGGTTCAACACAAGGGGGACTTTTCTCTAACCCGAGTAAAATCGCCTCCTTCACAAATTCCGAGTGATAAGCAGGGGCCTTCAATTCTTCAACACATTGCAATGCTTCATCGAGAAGTCTAATACTAAAGTACTCCTTCAAAAGAGACTTCGTCTTTCTCTTGACGTTCACTGCTGAAGCGCTAGGCAATGCTTTCTCCACAACTGGAGCCTGTTTAACTGGAGCAGGAGCCACAGCAGATCCTCCGTAGTTAGAGGGACGAGCAGGACCTTCAGAACCCTGCAAAAGGGCACTGGTTTTGGTACCCATGAAGCCACCGGTAACTTGAGGTAGAAAACGCTGGTTCAGTGATGGGGACTTTCCTACCAGTGGTGGCTGAACACGAGCAGCCTGGGATGTGGATCGAGATTTAGGGACTTCCCAATTATCATTGTCCATTCCGGGCATCCCGGGCATCTTCCTTGTTCCGGGCATCCCGGGCATCTTCCTTGTTCCGGGCATTCCGGGCATCATACTGCCCAAACCAGCACGATTCATCGGGATGCCAGTAGGACTAATGTTCCCTTGAGCCCCAGATGCAATGGCTCGACTATTCCTAATGCTAGCAGTAGCACCGGGACGTAAACCCAGATTCTTTTCAGCTTCCGAATGGATCTCACTGATTGTTTTGGCTTTAATCTGGTAAATCAGAATAAAATCGCACAAGATTTTAGAAATAAGCAAAATAGAATATACTCCCTTCGTTCCAAATTTACCTGTCATTTTAGAGAAAAAAATTGTTTCTTGTTTTCCAAGAGAAATTAAATATTTTCTCAAGTTTTGTTATAAATGACCATAAGGCTCCATTTGGATGGGTGGATTTGAAATTCATGGATTTCACACACAAATCATCACTCTCCAATGGATTTACAAATACTTAGTTTTGAGAGTTTAGTTTAAAATGGATGGATTTCAAATCCTCATCAAAACATAGTCATTTGAAATCCCCTTACCTCCCCCTTCCCTTCCTCTCCCCTTCACTCTCTTTCCTAAACTCTCAAATTTAAGTATTTATAAATCAATTGGATAGTGATGATTTGTGTGTGAAATCCATGGATTTCAAATCCATCCATCCAAATGGAGCCTAATGATTAGTTGATAATCTGTAAAAGGGTATATTAGTCATTATATACAAATAATAATAGGTACCACATGACTTTCTTAAACTATGAATGACATTTAAAGTGGAATAGAGGGAGTAATGAATAAAATAATGGCGATGATAAGCAAGAAGAGCCAACCTCTTCACGTCTCGGGACCCAATTGTTGGTACGCAGATCTAGAACATTGCGTACCATAAACCTAACCCGAGCAGCTAGCTGAGCGTTTGTTGACAAGTCCTTCAAGCGATTGAAATACAAATCATTAATTCGCTTAGATTTTTGGTTCTCATCGAGCTGTTTCCCAATTGTGATGAAGAACTGACATATGGCCTCGACATTCTCCTCTTCAGGACAACTAGAAGTGTCTGATCCCAATAGTTCCTGCTCAAAAATACTATTATTATGAAATATTGCAAATAGTCAAGAAAAAGAGATCACAAAATGAGAGAGGGAGAGAGCAAACCTGAACAATGTGATGAACAACCTTCTCAGGAACCATCCTCTGCTTAAAAAGTTCTCCAATTAAGCGGATATTTCCAAGTGTTTGAATTTTGTCGAGCCTCTCTTTATCTCTTCTTTCCGATTCTTGCTCAGGAGCAGACATCTGCCTGACCTCTTCCCTCAATTGGTCAGCACCTTCAAATGCCTCTTGGCAGATATTCAAGAGAATTCTCTTGAAATTAATTTCTTTACCATCAGGTTCGTCTGAAGGGAATGGAGGGAGCTTTGCGTTCAGATCAGAACAGAGCAAAGCATACACGTGGCAAAATGTTGGCTCCAATACAGCCTTGTCAAATATCAAAGAGATAACTCCCTGTTCCAAAGAGAAAATGTAAGATCATGGTTAAGAACACATATTTTAAGTACAGTATTGATTATACAATATCTAGTACCTTCAAAATATCAGCTGTTGTTATCCCGGAATCGATCAATTGACCTTTCAGAAGATCAAATTTCTCAGGAGTCGGTTTGTTCAGTATACTGCACGAAACACACAGTGATGAGCACTAAATTCTTGCATAACAATACGGGCAGCATAGGAAAAGGAAATATGTTAGACAGAGAATCCTGAATTAGCATAAACCTCGTAACAAGAATAAATAGAAAGCTTGTAATAAGATAACAGTGCTGTGTGTGCATTAAATACAAGACATAAAAGTTACCCCTTCACAGTCTTTAAAACACGCTCCTTATCAGAAAGAGTTCCCCTTCGAACAGACCATGGTACCTCAGCCTTGATCAGAGTTGGTGCAACCTGTTTGACAATACATGAAAATGTTTAAACACAATATCATAGACAAACTGCTATCGAGCTAAATTTAGTATAGAATATCTCTACACAAACTGAAAAGTTTCTGCCTAAAGCCACAAGTCTACAGGACATCACAGGAAAATACTAAAGAATAGCAGGAAAAGAGGAAGCGCAAGGAGGAATGAGAGAAAAGCAGTGAGATATATCTAGGATTCGTCAAGCTTTTTAGCCAAAAGAATCTGTTCATGATCCCGATGCCCAAGTAAGCATGAGGCACGTTGTAAAAAAAATTACAATAACCACAAATCTCATTGATGAGCAAAAATTGGTACTTCCAACATGGATAGAGGATAACTACCCTTGTTAACCTACTGAAGATCTTTTAATTTGTTTGGAGATTGCACCCAAGGTGTGATGTAGCGAAGAGTAGTCTTAGCATACAGTGCAGTCCAATGATACCTCTCCGAAGCAATAAAACAGACTAGTTAGCAAAAGTAATTTACCCCTTGTGCTCTGGGAAACTGCGAGTTGTCTTGCTTATTGTATGTGTTTGCATCTTGTTGCCTGGGGTCAAACCTAGGAACAATGTCTCTGTCTTTCAGTGACTCCCAAGACCTCTCCTCTCCAGGGGTTGGCAATTGTGCAGAACGATTACGCCAGTCACGGTTATCCAACTCAGGATAACGACCCTGAGTCTGAGGGACCTAAAAAAGGACATATTTGTACTAAGCCATCAGGGAATAGAGAGTAATGAACTTAAACCATGTTTAAGTAACTGCACAACTATACATAGTTACATACATGTGTACACTAAATTGAAGAGGTTACAAATCAAGGCAGTAATATATAGTTATATGTCGCTTTACAAAAAGGGTATATTAGTCATTACATACAAATAATAATAGGTACCACATGACTTTCTTAAACTATGAATGACATTTAAAGTGGAATAGAGGGAGTAATGAATAAAATAATGGCGACGATAAGCAAGAAGAGCCAACCTCTTCACGTCTCGGGACCCAATTGTTGGTACGCAGATCTAGAACATTGCGTACCATAAACCTAACCCGAGCAGCTAGCTGAGCGTTTGTTGACAAGTCCTTCAAGCGATTGAAATACAAATCATTAATTTGCTTAGATTTTTGGTTCTCATCGAGCTGTTTCCCAATTGTGATGAAGAACTGACAAATGGCCTCGACAGTCTCCTCTTCAGGACAACTAGAAGTGTCTGATCCCAATAGTTCCTGCTCAAAAATACTATTATTATGAAATATTGCAAATAGTCAAGAAAAAGAGATCACAAAATGAGAGAGTGAGAGAGCAAACCAGAACAATGTGAGGACCCATCATCTCAGGAAACATCCGCTGCTTCAAAAGTTCTCCAATTAAGCGGATATTTCCAAGTGTTCAATTTTGACGAGCCTCTCTTTATCTCTTCTTTCCGATTCTTGCTCAGGAGCAGACATCTGCCGGACCTCTTCCCTCAATTGGTCAGCACCTTCAAATGCCTCTTGGCAGATATTCAAGAGAATTCTCTTGAACGTAATTTCTTTACCATCAGGTTCGTCTGAAGGGAATGAAGGGAGCTTTGTGTTCAGATCAGAACAGAGCAAAGCATACATGTGGCAAAATGTTGGCTCCAATACAGCCTTGTCAAATATCAAAGAGATAACTCCCTGTTCCAAAGAGAAAATGTAAGCTCATGGTTAAGAACACATATTTTAAGTACAGTATTGATTATACAATATCTAGTACCTTCAAAATATCAGCTGTTGTTATCCCGGAGTCGATCAATTGACCTTTCAGAAGATCAAATTTCTCAGGAGTCAGTTTGTTCAGTATACTGCAAGAAACACACAGTGATGATCACTAAATTCTTACATAACAATATGAGCAGCATAGGAAAAGAAGGAAAGATGTTAGACAGAGAATCCTGAATTAGCATAAACCTCGTGATAAGAATAAATAGAAAGCTTGTAATAAGATAATAGTGGTTTGTGTGCATTAAATACAAGACATATAAGTTACCCCTTCACACTCTTTAAAACACGCTCCATACCAGAAAGAGTTCCCCTTCGAACGGACCATGGTACCTCAGCCTTTATCAGAGTTGGTGCAACCTGTTTGGCATTACATGAAAATGTTTAAACACAATACCATAGACAAACTGCTATCGAGCTAAATGTAGTATAGAATAACTCTACACAAACTGAAAAGTTTCTGTCTAAAGCCACAATTCTATAGGACATCACAGGAAAATACTAAAGAATAGCAGGAAAAGTGGAAGCGCAAGAAGGAATGAGAGAAAAGAGGTGAGATATATCTGGGATTTATCAAGCTTTTTAGCCAAAAGAATCTGTTCATGATCTTGATGCCCAAGTAAGCATGAGGCACGTTGTAAAAAAAAATTATCACAACCACAAATCACATAGATGAGAAAAAATTGGTACTTCCAACATGGCTAGAGGATAACTACCCATGTTAACCTACTGAAGATCTATTAATTTGTTTGGAGATTGCACCCAAGGTGTGATGTAGCGAAGAGTAGCCTTAGCATAAGGTGCAGTCTCAATGATACTCCTCAGAAGCAATAAAACAGACTAGTTAGCAAAAGTAATTTTCCCCTTGTGCTCTGGGAAACTGCGAATTGTCTTGCTTATTGTATGGGTTTGCATCTTGTTGCCAGGGGTCAAACCGAGCAACAAAGTCTCTGTCTTTCAGTGACTCCCAAGACCTCTTCTCTCCAGGGGTTGGCAATTGTGCAGAACGATTACGCCAGTCACGGTTATCCAACTCAGGATAGCGACCCTGAGTCTGTGGGACTTAAAACAGGACATATTTGTACTTAGCCATCAAGGGAATAGAGTCAACATAATACACACCGGTAGCAGAGAGTAATGAACTTAAACCATGTTTATGTAACTGCAGAACTATACCTAGTTATATACACGTGTACACTAAATTGAAGAGGTAACAAATCAAGGCAGTAAAATATAGTTATATGTCGATTTGCAATGAAGTGTTACATGTAGATTCAAGTCATCCAACACCTAATATGAGGTACAGCTTGCAAGTAATGCAAGATGCCAAAGAAAAAAAGATATGATCGTACATAAATTCATTGATTACGAGATTATAAAAATGCATAAAGGAATAATAGGCTCCACAAAACTCTGGAAGGATTAGCTTGCAGGTACAAATATATTATAGATGAAAGGATAATTGTCGGTTGTCATAAATGAAAACAATAGCAAAGAGCTTTTCATTATCTGCAGGACCTTTATGGGCATGCTAATACTCTTCGCATGCCCACCTAAAGCCTACACATTGATTTTCGTCCATTTTTACAGCACCTACACAACTCATGTGCAAAGCCAAGAATTAGGGCGCCGCCCCTGACTAGATTCTTAAAAAACTATCTAAAATACTCAAAAGATAGCAACTTTTACTAGGCCTTTAACATAATTTTACCAGGTGTTACTACAGAGAAAGATATACATTAAAACCATTGCATAACAATCTAGACGCCCATTCCTAAATTCAATCGTGGACACAAATACAATTTTTTATTTTTTTTTGGAAAGTTTAAACTTCAAACCACAAGCACCATTGGTTACCTGAATGCACCATAACAGAAAAAACCAACAAAGCCTACATAACTGTTTAATTCAATAAGCAAAGTTTAAGATTGGGGAACGCAAAAAAGATTAGATTTGGATACAACTAGACTAATAACAGTCATTCAGATATAGACAAAACTACACTAACATAAAGGTAGTATATGATTTACTCGCTGCATCAGAGAAAACACTATAAACAACTTTCCATCCCTAAAACAATTCAAAACACATCGAGAAAACCTAGATCTGAGAAAGAATTTCAAAAACAGCGAACCTTGAAGGAAGAGAACGAGGAACCAGAAACACCGCCATGAGGACGCAGCAGAGGGAGATCGGAATTCGCGGCCGATGATAAATCAAAGCGTGGGCCGAATACTCTGTTAGCGCCTCGATTACCACCACCTGGTCTTACCGTCTGATCAGCCTGCATAACTCTCAACAAAAATTCTTCATAATTGACCAGGAAACTTCTTAATGGAACGAACTAGTGATTTCTGTATACGCGATTGGGTGTACAGATGTTTATTCTGCGAAAGGAATGGAAGAAACGATGGGGAAGATAGAGTTTGAGAGAGAGTTGTGATTTCCTCTTTTTTTTTTTTAGGAGCTCAAAACAAGATTATAGGATTTGAGGATCTTAAGCAAGACACATAATGTATCTTGAAATATCTTCGCCCACCCAATCTTGAGGGAGGGGAGATTTAGTAGTCAGCTTTGCCAAATTGTGTGCCGCTGAGTTATGAGATCTTGGGCAAAATCAAACACCTTTCACTGAAGGGTTCTTAATTAGGGTGCGTGCCCTCTCAATCTGATTTTCTTCATAGCCTTTGTAAGTAGAGTCAGTTGTAATCGCTTTAACTGCATCAGTGGAGTCCGAAAAAATCATGATGGGTCCCCTTACTTTGTTCAACCAGAAGGATACTCCATCTATGATAGCCATTAATTCTGCTGCCATAACCGAACCCGGAGGGTTGATCTTATGGAAACCTGCAGCCCAAGGTAGTCCGCCCTGTTCATAAATACAGAAACCTATAGCATATTTCGTAGTGGAATCACTTACGCTGCATCAACTTTTAGCACAAAACACTCGGCCTTGTTCTCGACCCGGGCGAGGCATGTGTGTATGTATCAAAGATTTCACCTTGGTTTATTTTGTTTCTTTCGGCCCGGTATTGATCAAGGAAAGCTTCCGTCCATGAGGCTCGAATTAAGTTTCCTCCCCTTGTGGTTTGACCATTCCTTTTATGGGAGATGTCACACCTTTCTTTCCAAATTCCCCATATCTTGGTTGCCACTCTTTCGAGGTCATCCTCGTTCAAGGATTGAATGAGGTATGCTGTTAGACTTTCACTAGACATTCCCTTCGTTTTTTTAATCAAAGGCCACCACTCTGTGTCTCTCCAAGCTGCCTTAGCCACCTGACAATAGAAAAGGGCATGATTAGTATCCGACCAATAAAAACCACAAAGAACGCACCTGGAGGGACAAGGAATATGGTGTGAAGCCAAGTTTGCTTCTGAGGCTATTGCATCGTGAGCAGCCTTCCATAAGAAGATTTTAACTTTTGACGGGATATAGAGTTTCCAGATTTTGGCCCAAAAGGTTGGGACGGTGCTAATAGCGCAACTTCTTAGTTTAACTGTATGTGCATTCCAATAAGCTGATTTGACTGTGAATAAGCCTTTCTTGGAGAAGCGCCAGAAACGCGTGTCATGGCTTCTATATTGGTCGATCGAAACTTTTTTTATGGCTTCAACCTCGTAGCTGGGAAAAAGCCTGTCGATCTTTGTCGGATCCCAACGGTCAGTGTCGGACAGGATTTCCTTGACTTTAACGTTGTTTTCATAGGTAGTAAAAGAAAAAATCTTTCCCGTGTGGAGGCATGGGATCCACCTGTCTTTCCTTATATGGACCTCATTACCATTAGCAATCTTCCAGATAAGATATTCTGATAAAGTCGATTTGCTCCACATAATGGACCGCCAAATGTACGAAGGATTTGAGCCCAGAGTCGCTTCCATGATATCTGTATGTTTGAAGTATCTGGCTTTGAAGACTTTGGCCACCAAAGAATTTGGGTTTGTGATAATTCTCCAAATCTGCTTAGCGAGGAGGGCTTTGTTAAAAGTTAAAAGGTCTCTGAAACCCATCCCTCCCTCATTCTTTGGTTTTGTGAGTAGTTTCCAATCTTTCCAATGTATTTTATTCCCATCCGGGTTCCCTCCCCACCAGAAGCGGGCACACATTGATTCAATATCGCTACAAATGGAGGTTGGAATTCTGAAATATGACATAACATATGTGGGGATAGCTTGGATTACTGCTTTGAGAAGAACCTTCCTTCCCCCTTCGGAGAAAAAAATATTCTTCCAACTAGCCATCCTTTTTGCCACTCTGTCCCTCAGGTAGCCAAATTGGAGCCTCTTGCTTTTAATCGAGAAAGTTGGAAGGCCTAGGTAGAGGTCGTGACTTTGGCATACTTGAATATGGAGGCAATCTTTGGTGAAAGCGATATTGTCCGGGGCGGTATTATTGCTGAAGGAGAGCGCTGATTTATCAAAGTTGATAAGCTGACCTGAAGCTTTCTCGTAAGATTTTAGGCAATTTTTAATGGTCTGAACGCTTTCCTTGTTGGTTTTGAAAAACATAAGGCTATCATCAGCAAAGAAAAGGTGGGTGATCATCGTACTTCCTCTTGCAACCCTAATCCCTGCAATTTTCCCCTCGACCGCGTGGTTGTTGATAATGGCTGAAAGACCTTGGGACACCAGGACGAAAAGGAAAGGAGAGAGCGGATCTCCTTGTCTTAGTCCCCGTGTAGGTACCACCCTTCCTCGGATATTGTTGTTGATTTTGAAAGAGTAGGTGGGGGTAGAGACTCATTCCATGATCAATCTGACCCACCTAGTATCAAAGCCCATTTTTATCATAATCTTTTGGAGATAGTTCCACTCAACTCGGTCGTAAGCTTTACTCATGTCAAGTTTTAGAGAAGCATAACCCTGTTTACTTTTGTTGTTTCTCAGCCAGTGCATACATTCGAAACCCAGCAGGATATTATCTGAAATGAGTCGTCCTGGGATGAAGGCACTTTGATTGGGATCAATAATTTGGCTCAGAGTACCCCTAAAGCGATTGGTGATTGCTCTCGCCACCATCTTGTATGTAACATTGCATAGACTAATGGGACGATAATCCTTCAAAGTTTTGGGGTCTTTGGATTTCGGTATCAAAGTGATAGTGGTGGGATTTTGATTCTTGAGACCATCTGCCCCATTGAGGATTCGCAATGCTTTTTCCGTAATGTCTTCCCCGAGATCGTCCCATGCATTTTGAAAGAAGAGTACTGTGAAGCCATCAGGTCCTGGAGCTTTAGAGGGGTTAAGGTCAAAGAGAAGTTTATGAACTTCCTCCCTAGTGAAGGGCTTAGTCAAATGATAGTTCATGTTATCTGTAACAGAAGGAGTAATACAGTTAGTAATGCGTTGAAAAGAGAGGAATGGGTTAGTCCCTTAATGAAAATAATAATTAACATAAGTCCAACTATATAGCCCAACTCATGATCATGACACCCATTTAGTTGATATTTCTGTTGGGCCTTATTATCTTATGTTTAAGCCCATTTGTGTTTGTATTGTTGAACCTATGATTAAATAGGGGAAACCTGCAGAGAAATGAACAAGCAAGAAAATATTTTCATCTCATTTCTCTCTCTCTCATCTATCTCTCCAAAACCCTCCTCTCCCTCTCGATCTCTTACTGTCCTTCTCTATATGCAATTTACCTTATTATCTCCAGAAAATTATACAAAAATATGGATTATAGTGTTGGTAGTGTTGGGATCACTACAATTGGCATCAGAGCCAACGATTCTCCTTCCGGCCTCGATTTGGCGATACAGAGATTCGATTCTAAATTAGAAGCAAATTTTGAGAAAGTAAACAACCAGCTGGATCAGATTGCCAAAATGCTAGAGAATATGCTGCTACATAATCAACGACGAAATGGAGTTGTAGATCTGCACCAGAATTTGGAGAAGCAGGGCACTGGTGCGGGTGTTCGTATTAATGGTCAATTGGGAAACGAAGTTGGTTCCAAATATTTGGAGTTGGTGTGCGGTGAACACGGCAACGACGCCACCGACTACTATCATGAGGATTCAGATACTCAACTTGAGAGCATCAAGACCTATGAGATGGAATCATATGTCAAAGTAGATTCAGAGCTCGATCGAGTTCGAAAAACGCGCCGAGATGGCTCAATTTACTCGGAGGATTTGACTGCTAAAGTAGACACTGTGGGAGAATGGGATGCTTCTTCAAATGTGAAGCTGGTTGTGATTCATATGGGTGTGATGTTTGGTGGAATTGTTGGGAAAGCTTTTATAAAGGGAAGCTTGAACTTGGTCGAATCACCTCCAACTGAGCCTTTCGATCCCGACAACTTGAGACTTTTCAATAGACGCCATAACTATCCAATGGAAGCTAAAGCTCAATGTGTTTTCATCGTTAGTGTTTTTCTTGAAAAATACGAGTACTATAAGTTTTCTGGATTTTTGGGAAAGAGCACTGATAAAGCGAGCCAAATTATAAGACCGGGGCAGAAATTTGGTTATCAAATTATAGAAGATGCTCAAACATTTATGCAAGTGCATTATGAACTATCTTTAGAATTTCTTGCTGAAGCAACTGGTGTCTCTATCTCCAATCGTCAACCCATAGTCGGATTTTGTCCTCAACCTTGTTCTTTTGGACATAAGAAGTTGATTACATGTGAAAGTGGACTGCTTATTATTTGGGATTTGGTTGAAGCACATGTCGTTGTTCACGACAATAAGGTCCTGGAGTTGAAACACAAAGTTGTTTCTCTAAATTGTAGGATTACCAACATTGTAGATGATTCACCATTCCATGGTTTAGAGAAGAAAAGGATTAGTGCTTTGTGTTGGCAATCTACTGATGGCACTTTTGAAGTGGCTTTTGTTCATGTTTATGGTGGGTGTGTTCTTCATATTGGTTCTTCTATAATGAATATTGGCAGATTTTACATTGGAGATGAATGCAGTTGTTTCTTGGTTAATCCTGGAGAAGTGGTGTGTGTATCTTTTAAGACGTGTTGGGGAATAATGGAGGAGTACAACTTTGTTGAGTATTTTCATTGGACTGTGAAGCCTATAAAAGTTGCAAAGGATATCCATGTGGGTAGATCTTACTCATTCTTGGTAATTATGGATCAAAATGTTAACAATTATTATTACGTTGTTGCTACTCCAAGGTTTGTAAATGCATCAGGTTTGAGCACAGCTTCGGGAGTTACTGTACTGCACTATTCAAAATCACAAGGTAAATCCTACTCATTCTTTATGCTTGACCTTCCTAATAGGTTCATGAGTAGACCTGCGAAGTTTGACACATCTGTGATCAATGCAATTTCCAAGGGATTTATGGAAATTATTTTCCTTAATAATGATACCACTGTTCAGATTTGTCATCTTAATGACTATGCCTTTTGTGTTATTGGGATGGATTATGGTGTGTGGATGAAAAATAGTAGAAACACCTATAACAAGTGAGATGAGGTGGTTTGTTGCAAATATCAGATTCAAGATTGCATTGAATGGACTCCTCTTATGTTGAAAGATTATTTATCAAATAAAGTGAAACAATTGATTTACACCTTTTGGAGGATGCTACAATCACGAGCAGGTGGACGAATATCAAATTTTGGATGCAAGACTTCTCGATTTAGATCCTTGGGGACAAGGATCTAAAAAACGGGGGAGTATTGTCATGATCATGAGTTGGGCTATATAGTTGGACTTATGTTAATTATTATTTTCATTAAGGGACTAGCCCATTTAGTTGATATTTCTGTTGGGCCTTATTATCTTATGTTTAAGCCCATTTGTGTTTGTATTGTTGCACCTATGATTAAATAGGGGAAACCTGCAGAGAAATGAACAAGCAAGAAAATATTTTCATCTCATTTCTCTCTCTCTCATCTATCTCTCCAAAACCCTCCTCTCCCTCTCGATCTCTTACTGTCCTTCTCTATATGCAATTTACCTTATTATCTCCAGAAAATTATACAAAAATATGGATTATAGTGTTGGTAGTGTTGGGATCACTACAATTGGCATCAGAGCCAACGATTCTCCTTCCGGCCTCGATTTGGCGATACAGAGATTCGATTCTAAATTAGAAGCAAATTTTGAGAAAGTAAACAACCAGCTGGATCAGATTGCCAAAATGCTAGAGAATATGCTGCTACATAATCAACGACGAAATGGAGTTGTAGATCTGCACCAGAATTTGGAGAAGCAGGGCACTGGTGCGGGTGTTCGTATTAATGGTCAATTGGGAAACGAAGTTGGTTCCAAATATTTGGAGTTGGTGTGCGGTGAACACGGCAACGACGCCACCGACTACTATCATGAGGATTCAGATACTCAACTTGAGAGCATCAAGACCTATGAGATGGAATCATATGTCAAAGTAGATTCAGAGCTCGATCGAGTTCGAAAAACGCGCCGAGATGGCTCAATTTACTCGGAGGATTTGACTGCTAAAGTAGACACTGTGGGAGAATGGGATGCTTCTTCAAATGTGAAGCTGGTTGTGATTCATATGGGTGTGATGTTTGGTGGAATTGTTGGGAAAGCTTTTATAAAGGGAAGCTTGAACTTGGTCGAATCACCTCCAACTGAGCCTTTCGATCCCGACAACTTGAGACTTTTCAATAGACGCCATAACTATCCAATGGAAGCTAAAGCTCAATGTGTTTTCATCGTTAGTGTTTTTCTTGAAAAATACGAGTACTATAAGTTTTCTGGATTTTTGGGAAAGAGCACTGATAAAGCGAGCCAAATTATAAGACCGGGGCAGAAATTTGGTTATCAAATTATAGAAGATGCTCAAACATTTATGCAAGTGCATTATGAACTATCTTTAGAATTTCTTGCTGAAGCAACTGGTGTCTCTATCTCCAATCGTCAACCCATAGTCGGATTTTGTCCTCAACCTTGTTCTTTTGGACATAAGAAGTTGATTACATGTGAAAGTGGACTGCTTATTATTTGGGATTTGGTTGAAGCACATGTCGTTGTTCACGACAATAAGGTCCTGGAGTTGAAACACAAAGTTGTTTCTCTAAATTGTAGGATTACCAACATTGTAGATGATGCACCATTCCATGGTTTAGAGAAGAAAAGGATTAGTGCTTTGTGTTGGCAATCTACTGATGGCACTTTTGAAGTGGCTTTTGTTCATGTTTATGGTGGGTGTGTTCTTCATATTGGTTCTTCTATAATGAATATTGGCAGATTTTACATTGGAGATGAATGCAGTTGTTTCTTGGTTAATCCTGGAGAAGTGGTGTGTGTATCTTTTAAGACGTGTTGGGGAATAATGGAGGAGTACAACTTTGTTGAGTATTTTCATTGGACTGTGAAGCCTATAAAAGTTGCAAAGGATATCCATGTGGGTAGATCTTACTCATTCTTGGTAATTATGGATCAAAATGTTAACAATTATTATTACGTTGTTGCTACTCCAAGGTTTGTAAATGCATCAAGTTCGAGCACAGCTTCGGGAGTTACTGTACTGAACTATTCAAAATCACAAGGTAAATCCTACTCATTCTTTATGCTTGACCTTCCTAATAGGTTCATGAGTAGACCTGCGAAGTTTGACACATCTGTGATCAATGCAATTTCCAAGGGATTTATGGAAATTATTTTCCTTAATAATGATACCACTGTTCAGATTTGTCATCTTAATGACTATGCCTTTTGTGTTATTGGGATGGATTATGGTGTGTGGATGAAAAATAGTAGAAACACCTATAACAAGTGAGATGAGGTGGTTTGTTGCAAATATCAGATTCAAGATTGCATTGAATGGACTCCTCTTATGTTGAAAGATTATTTATCAAATAAAGTGAAACAATTGATTTACACCTTTTGGAGGATGCTACAATCACGAGCAGGTGGACGAATATCAAATTTTGGATGCAAGACTTCTCGATTTAGATCCTTGGGGACAAGGATCTAAAAAACGGGGGAGTATTGTCATGATCATGAGTTGGGCTATATAGTTGGACTTATGTTAATTATTATTTTCATTAAGGGACTAGCCCATTTAGTTGATATTTCTGTTGGGCCTTATTATCTTATGTTTAAGCCCATTTGTGTTTGTATTGTTGCACCTATGATTAAATAGGGGAAACCTGCAGAGAAATGAACAAGCAAGAAAATATTTTCATCTCATTTTTCTCTCTCTCATCTATCTCTCCAAAACCCTCCTCTCCCTCTCGATCTCTTACTGTCCTTCTCTATATGCAATTTACCTTATTATCTCCAGAAAATTATACAAAAATATGGATTATAGTGTTGGTAGTGTTGGGATCACTACAGAGTAATAATTAACAATCGCATTTTCAATATCCTTCTGATCCGTCAGAAGCAAACCGTCGCTATTGGTAAGGGATAAAATTTGGTTCTGTTTTTTGCGTTCCGTAGCCGTCTTGTGGAAGAAGGCCGTATTTCTGTCCCCTGAATTAAGCCAGTTAACCCTTGACCACTGCTTCCAATGGTTCTCCTCTTGGTTTAGTAATTTCTCGAGCTTGCCTTCCAAAGACCGGATTAACGAGGGATCAAAGGAATTGGTCTCATCATTAAGAGACTTGTTTAGAATAGGGGTGTGCAAAATTCGGTGAAAACCGAATTAACCGATCGAACCAAACCGAATTTTCAAGTTCGGTTCGGTTTCGGTTTCAAATTTTAAGAATTTCGGTTTTCGGTTCGGTTCGGTTAATTTTCGGTCAAAAAACAAAAAAAACCGAAAACCAAAAATATTAAATATATAAAATATTAATTATTATATAATTTTTTTAATTACTTAGGTGAGGCAAGTCAGGCAACTTACTGAGTACTGACTTAGGCAAGCAGTCTGAGTCTGAGTAGGAGGGCACTCAGGCCTCACCGCCTCAGCTCAGGAATCCTCCCACTGAACTGAGCCAAACACTCCCACTGAACTGAGCCAAACATGCCTGATTCCTTGAAGTCTAGGGTTTCCACTTTCCACTTCATTTTTCAATTTTCAATTTTTCATTCACCACTCGGTCCACCCACGGACGACCACGGACCACGGTTCTCCCACAGTCCCACTCCCCTTCCACCACCACCCTCCGCCGCTAAACCCTCACTGCCTCACAAACCGCCCAAACCACTCTCCATCTCCGCCCTCATCCTCCCCAATTCCCCCTCCCCTTCTCACAACAAACACTCCTCCCTCATCCTCCCCAATTCCTCCTCCGATAATCACAACAAACACTCCTCCCTCATCCTCCCTAACTCGGTAACTCCAATAATCAGAGACAACAACAACTTCAAGTCTACCAGCCCTACCGCCCGCCGCCCACGCCGCTCCCCAACTCCTACCGCACGCTCGACATCAACTTCATTCATTTATCGTCTTCTCCTCTGGTTTGTCTCAATTCCTTGGTTTCACTCTTCTTCTTTGCGGTTGTTTTTTTCTCAAGATTACAAGTATGTGCTCCTTTAATTTACAGAGAAATTGATATTTTATGTTGTTTCATAATTTCACTCCATTTTAGAAATTTTTAGATAGGTGGTTTTTGGAACCTGCTCACCAGGTGTTTGTTGAAATGCCTAAGAAAAGAGAAAAGTCTTATTCTTTGATGAGATGTTGTTGATAATAAACCCTAGAGGATGCTGATGTTGCCTGTTGGTGCCACTTTCTTTTCTGCCTTTGAATCAACCTGCAACTGCAAGCTCGTTACTGAATAAATTGGAACTGCTAATTGGCTTGTGTTGTTGAATGAATGTTTATTTTTGTTAAGATGGTTGTAATATATGATGTATATTACCTGAGAAAATTAATGTTATTAATATTTAAATAGCTAAAGACGTGGTTTTGATAAGCAGGCTGCAAGGATATAAAATGCATATGCATGTATGTAATTGAATGCACATCTTTGCAAATTGATTATATCAGATCTAAGTCAGCTTCCACTTCAGGTCTACCACCCAAGATTAAAATTTATAACTAAAACTAAAAGATATATGGTTTATTGTAGATGTCAAGCTCACTAGGAGAATCTGGAGACATTGATGGAAATGGAAGCAATGACATCTCACATTCACATCTGTCTGAGGATGCAACTGTAGCAACTCAAGCTTCTCAACCTTCAAATGCCACTCTACCACCAAGACCTGCAACTGCAAAGAAAAATAACAAAGCACAAAGAAGATCTAAAGTGTGGGATCACTTCACGACCATCGTAAGTGATGATGGCACTGAAATAGCTATGTGCAATTATTGTCATAAAATCTATTGCTCTGATACTAAAAAAAATGGAACTTCGTCACTTACTTTTCATATGAATGCTTGCTCGAAAAATACTCATAATCAAGAAACACGACAAGCATTGTTAAATTTGCAAAAAAATGAGGAGGGTAATGATGGGGTGGGTACACTTGGTACATGGAAGTTTGATCAAACTGAAGTTAGGGCTGCACTCGTAGAAATGATTATTGAAGATGAGTTGCCATTTAAGTTTGTGAAGGGGAGAGGATTTAAGAAATGGGTAGCTAAAGCATGCCCTAGGTTTCATATTCCTTCTCGATGGACTGTGTCAAGGGACTGTTTTGATTTGTATGAAAATGAAAGGAAAAAACTAAAGTCTTTTATGAAGTCAAATTGTGATAAAATTTGCATTACCACTGATACTTGGACTTCATTGCAAAAATTAATTACATGTGCGTTCTTGGGTCATTTTATTGATGAGGATTAGGCGTTTGCATAAGAAGATTCTGAATTTTGTGCCCGTTTCTAGTCATAAAGGTGACTACATTGGTAAGGCACTAGAAACTTGTCTTCTAGATTGGGGATTGAGAAAGGTGTTCACCATAAATCGTAGATAATGCAAGTTCAAACGATCTGACTATAAGCGTTCTTGTCAAAGAGGATGGTGAATTGGGGTAATGCTATTTCTAGTTGTAAATATCTTCATATGCGATGTATTGCACATGTGATTAATTTAGTTGTTAATGATGGCTTGAGAGACATTAACCCTTCCCGATTGAAGCGTGTGAGAGATGCGATTAGATACATCAGAAATTCACCTGCAAGATGGAAAAAATTTCAGGAGTGTGTAGAGTGGGAAGCGATAGAAAGTAAGAGTTCTTTGTGTTTAGATGTGCCTACTAGGTGGAACTCAACCTACTTAATGCTTAAAACTGCTGAAAAATTTCAAAGTGCCTTTGAAAGGTATGATGAACAAGATACAAGCTTCAGGGCTGATTTGTCCAAGGGTGTGGACCGTGTGGTTGATGGGGACCATGGGGTTCCAACTTTAGAGGATTGGAGTGTTGTTCGTAAGTATGCAGATTTGTTGAAGCATTTTTATGAGTCAACTTTGCGTATTTCTGGCTCTTTATATGTTACTTCTAGCTCATTTTTTAGTGAGATTAGTGATTTATGTGCTATCTTGAATGAGTGGGTTGGAAGTCCAGATTCGGAGATCAAGACAATGGGTGTGGCCATGAAGAAAAAAATTGATAAATATTGGGGATCCTAAAAAATGAATAAAATCATTTTTTTTTTTTTGTTGTTTGATCCACATGATAAACTTGAGTACATGGAGTACACGTTGGGTGCGATGTATGGGGTTGAAAAGGGCGGCAACATCTTTCATAGTGTGAAGAGTGAACTTTATGAGTTGTTCGATGAATATAAGAAGCTTTATCAACCGGAGGGCGATGCAAGTGATAGTGGCAACAACAACTCTAGTTCTAGTGAGGTGATCAATTGTGAAAAGATTGGTAAAAGGCCCGCCTCGATTTATAAATCAAGGCTTAAGAAGCAAAGACTTGAGAGTGGGATGTCCGGAAGCAAAAAAAGTGAACTAGATACTTACTTGGGTGAAGCTGTCGTAGAGGAAGAGGATAGTTTTGATTTGTTGAGGTGGTGGAAGTCAAACTCTTCAAGATTTCCAATTCTTTCAAGAATGGCCCGTGATATCTTAGTCATTCCAATTTCCACTGTTGCATCGGAGTCGGCATTTAGTACCGGTGGTAGGGTACTAGATGTATTTAGGAGTTCTTTAACTCCTAGAATTGTTGAAGCTTTACTATGTGCACAAGATTGGATTCGAGGTTCACGACATCCCATATGTGTTGAAGAGCAATTGGAGGAGCTTGAAAATTTCGAGAAAGGTAACAAACTTATTAATTTAGTTTCACATAATTTTCATATTTTATCACATGATTTTGTATTTTAATTTCAGATTTGCCAAATGTTGGAATTGGTGGAGGAGGATTAGCGTGCACCAACATTTAGAAGATTTGGAGAAGGTGTCAAGAATAAGGGTGAGACACGGTACATGGAGGAATATGGATTGTTATGAATTGAAGGAGTTTTATCACTTTTTTTTGTCTTTGTTGAACTATCTTATTTCAATTATTTGTTATGGATTGGACTAATGGTATGTATTTGATGAACAATTGAACTTGATTTTATGTTATTACTGTGAACTATGAAGTATGAACTTGATTTTATGTTATCAATATGATTTTATTATGTTTGAATTCCATGTAAAAAAAAAAAAAAAAAGGAAAAACTTCGGTCGGTTCGGTTAAAAACCAAAACCGAACCGAAAATTACTGTTCGGTTAAAGTTCGGTTATCCAATTCATTTGGTCGGTTCGGTTACCAAATATGAAACTTCGGTTTGGTTCGGTTATAATTTTTCGGTTCGGTTCAACTTGGACTTTGTGGCCAAGTGTGACATGAATGATCAATTGGTGCTTAGAGATAAATTGATTAAGTTATTTGAATAGACACTTCATCATGTTCAAGACTTAATCGAGTATTCGCGAATGAAAGGAGGAAATCGTAATAGCCCACATTTCAGTTACAGGTAGTTGCACGTTTCTCGCAACGTACCTCATATGTTGAGAATGTCTGATTTATTGTCTAGGGTTCAATTAAGACCGTTAGTTTGACTAATCACTCGATATATTAGGGCCTATGGGTCACACAATAAGTAGTCCCCTTTTACGAATTAAAGTTGGTTGATTAAATGTTAAATTTAATTTATGGAGAATTAATTAATAATAGATTAATTTGGAATTAATTATTATTAATGTTTAATTAAATTGGATTTAATTAAATAGGAATTCCCAATAATAATATTTGGAATATTATTGTAGGATTTAATATATATGGAAATAAATCGTAGAGATTTATCATATATGGAATTTAAATCCGTAGAGATTTTATATGTAGGAATAAATCTTAGAGATTTGTTTAAATAAAGATTAGGGATTTTATTTCCCAAATTAGGTTAGCTTGAGAATTAAGCTAGACCTCTCCTATATATATGAGCTCTTGGGAATTCATAATACGAGACTTCATATCTTCTCCATAAAATCTAGAGCTTGATTTTTCCTAGCAAAATCTGCCTCGGGATTCAATGCTGGCAATTCTGTGCAAGTCCGTGATTGGGGATTACGTGGATACCGTAGTAGAGAAATCTGCAATAGAATCACTGTAAGATTTCTTGTATTGATTATTGTAATCTGTATGCAATTAACTGTTCATTGTTGGTGAACTTTAATTTCCACTGCGCATGTGATTACGTGTTTTACGTGCCTCTAAATTCCAACAGTGGTATCAAAGCTCAGACTCTTGATTTAATTGCATAGTGTATTGGTTTTAAATTTTTTTTTTTTAAAACCTGGGGCACGACTGTTTTGAATAACCTCACCCCTTGATTATTTTATTTTGGGGTTTACATATGCTATTTGATTGTGAATCCTTTGGGCTCATGGTCTCCTTCCTTGGGAAGCTTCGCCAGATTAGGGTTTGGAACCCCAATCGGCCTCTCCGCCTCTGTCTTCAATACGGCACTGCTTCGCCAAGCATCGGACCGCCGCGACATCGCTTGAGACGATGACCTTGCGCTGCGACTCGCGATGGTCGCGCGACTCCACCACGGAACAGGCGACAGCCGTATGCGAACTCGGCACCGACACTCATCTGTTCGTCTTTGTTGCACCGTGATACACTCCAGTCTCGATGCGATTCGTGGTGATGCATCATCATTTCATTTCGATTCGTGGTGGCGCATCCTCTGCATCGTCTTCGACCCGGTGCGGCGATTCCTCTTTTGCTGATTCGTCCCTGTTTTGAGTCAATTCGATGGGCTATTTCACGCATGTGTCCCGAAGCACGGGTTTGACCCGGATGCACTTAGGTCACACGGCGACGAGGTGCCTCATGATCTCTGCTGCAGCGACGACCAAACACCTGGCTGTAATTTTGGGCCGATGTGTGTGAGACCGCTGCTGTTCTTCGTTTCTGTCCCTTTTGCGAATCCCTCAAACAGTCTAATTGATTACTTTGTTGGACTCGAATATGTTGATGAATTGATTGGATTAATTCTGAAAACTGTGATTGATGGGTTGTTTGTTGGATTTTGGATAAACAAATGTCCCAAATTACAGATTGGATGCTGTCGGATTTGGGTGATGATGAACGGAGGACTATCTAGCAAATTTGATTTGGCTAGGCCCTCCTATGCAATTTTTGAAATTGCATTCGAGCCTCTATAATGAGAATAATCTGTTTTAGAAAATTAATTAAATGTTTAATTTTAATTGAATTAAAGGTTGAACCTTAATTAAGATTAAAAGGTTTAATTTTAAAATAAAATTGAAAGTTGGACTTTTTGATTGAAAATAATTGGATTATTTTAAAAGGAATTAAAATTGGATTTTAACCATAATTAATTGGATTAATTATTAGTTTTCAATAATTTTAAAATCGGATTTTAAATTGGTTTTTGAGATTCGGTTTAGAAGAAATTATTGAATCCCACTTGTTTAACTGTTTTTAATTAAATAGTTATTGCATTTATAGTCCGCATTATAACTGTTTGGGTACGCGGCGCCCAATAATTGTCAGACCGTATTAATTGTTTGGGTAGACGGCACCCATATAAGCGTTAGTCCGTTTAATGTCATGTTTGGGTAGGCGGCGCCCAATAAGTGCTCAAATATTATGTAGATTAACATGATTGGATCTCGATTAAGCAATTAATACCCCGCCTTTAAAATGATCCTTGCTAAAATATGATTTTCATTGAATTGAACAATGTCTTCCATCAAAATTAAAAGTAAACCAGAGATTTCGTTCCAATGAGTATTTAAGGCCCAAGTCTTTTGCTCGGATCTACATCTAACGGGACTTTTATAGGGACATGAAGTGTTGCCGCTTGATGGTTGCAAATCAACTTGACTTTGTTTCACCAGCCCAAGCAGGGAAACGAAAGTCAAGGGACATCAGATTGAACTAGGTTCAATCAACTAGGAGTTGCAGTTTTGCAATTGGTTTGGAGACCTACCAGTTATGCTATTGCAGTAATCAGCCCAAACAGATATTGTGATAGTAGGAATGTGGATCCTAGTCCATTATGATTTATATTAGATATAAATTCGTATTCTTCCGATGAGGTCGTTGAATATGTGAAAATAATGGAGACAAAATAAATTTGAAAGGCCATGTTTATTTTGAATTGCTGAATATTGATCATAGGAATTATATGTTTTAATTTCCGTTTTATTTTATTTCTCTAGGATTGTTGAAATGAATAACTTGTCATTGAGAAGCGTTTTGGAAACGAACAAATTAGCTGGGCCAAATTTTCTCGACTGGCACCAAAACGTTCGTTTGGTGCTCAGGCAAGAAAAGATTGAGTACGTGTTAGACACGCTAATCCCTGTTGCCCCGGAGGTTGGTACTGAAGATGCCGAGGCGTTTGACACCGAGGCTCAGAAGAAGCATCAAGAAGATGCTTCCCAGGCTCAGTGTGTTATGCTACTTGGGATGACTCCCGAGTTGCAAAGGCAGCATGAGAAGATGCTTCCCTTCGAGATGATTAAGCATCTGAAGGATATTTTTGATTCTGAATCTCGTTCCGAGATTTATGAAGTGATGAGAGATCTGTTTAGATGCAGATTGTCTGAGGGAGAGAAGGTTTCTCCTCATGTGTTTAAGATGATTGGGCTAATCGAGAAACTTGGTCGATTGGGCATTGAGCTCAAGACCAATGTTGTTGTTTATGCCATTCTTCAGTCACTTCCTGATTCATATTCGAGTTTCGTAGTAAACTTTAACATGAATAAGACGGAATCGACTATGCCCGAGCTACATAACATGCTAAAGACCTTTGAGTCTTCCACTGCTAAGGAAAAGCCCGCGCTCATGGTGAGTGCCTCTACTTCTTCTGCTCCGAAAGGAAAGAAGAAGCGAAGGGGCAAGGCAAAGAGAGGCTCCAAGCCAAATGTCCTTAAGCCTAAAGGTGGAATTCAAAAGAAGGATAAGGTGGACAAGGATGCCTCTACTGTAAGCAGAAAGGGCATTGGAAGAAGGACTGTAAGGTTCTAGCAGCTGAAAAGAAGACACAAGGTGTCTTAGCCACTGGAACATGTATGTTTGTTATTGAGATAAACATGTCCACAAATGATACTAACTGCTGGGTATTAGATACCGGTTGTGGCTCACACATTTGTACAAATGTGCAGGGTCTCAAGGATAGCAGGGCAGTTAGGCCGGGTGAAGTCGCCCTACACGTTGGAAATGGAGCAAGAGTTGCTGCTGAACGTGTTGACATTTATGTTTTAAACTTACCCTCTGGTTTTAGACTTGAACTAAATAATTGTTATTTTGTTCCTTCTATTACCCGCAACATTATTTCTATTCCAATGTTGGATATTGAAGGTTTTTCCTTCCATTTTGCAAACAATAATTGTTATTTTTCGCTTAATGGTGATGTGTATGGAAATGCTCCTTTATCTAATGGTTTATACTTGTTGCATTGTGGATATGATGTTCTTAACATACAAAACAAACGACTCAAACTTAGTAATCATGAAAACCCGACTTACTTGTGGCATTGTAGGCTAGGTCATGCAAATGAGAATAGAATTACAAGGTTAAGAAAGTTAAACTACTTAACCCCATTCGACTTTGAGTCTTATGGAAATTGTGAATCTTGTCTCAAGGGCAAAATGACCAACAAACCCTTCTCTGGGAAAGGGGTTCGTGCCAAAGAAGTTCTAGAATTGATCCACAGTGATGTCTGTGGACCATTGCCCACTCTAGCTAGGGATCACTTTGCTTACTTCATCACTTTCACTGACGACTTCTCAAGATATGGATATGTGTATCTTATGAAGCACAAATCCGAGTCTTTTGAGAAGTTCAAAGAGTTCAAAGCTGAAGTAGAGAAGCAACTTGGTAAGAGTATCAAGACTCTTCGATCGGATCGAGGAGGTGAATACCTTAGCCATGAATTCACTGATTACTTAAAGTTACATGGAATCCAGTCACAATGGACTCCTCCCGGAACGCCTCACACGAACGGTGTGTTTGAAAGGAGAAACCGAACCCTGTTAGACATGGTAAGGTCCATGATGAGTTTCTCCTCCCTTCCGACATTCTTGTGGGGATACGCGTTACAAACCTCAATATACATTCTGAATAGGATTCCATCCAAATCGGTTGAGCAAACGCCATATGAACTATGGTGTGGCAAGAAGCCAACTTTTTCCCATATCAAAACATGGGGTTGCCCAGCAATTGTGAAAAAGATGCTCACTGATAAGTTGGAATCCAAAGGTGAAAAGGGCTACCATGTGGGATATCCTAAGGAGACGAGAGGGTATTACTTCTATCTACCTGAGAAACAAACAATAATTGTTTCTAGGCAGGCCAGGTTCCTCGAAGAAGACTATGTCTTTAAGGAACAAGGCCGTAAGATGATAGAACTTGAAGAAATTCAAGAACCACAGGATAACCCAGAGACTGATATATTGTCAAAGCAACATGACAAAGAATCAGTGGGAGCATTCAGCAGCTCACATGGTGGAAGTTTATCACTAAGTGATCCTCTTTCAGCCAGTGGGAGCGTAATTGGAGTTTCATTGCCCGAGCAACGAACTCCAAGTAGGCTGAATGAGAACAACATAGTTCAAACTCCTGCTCAAGAGGCATCCGAAAGCGTTGCTCTTGAGAACTCCCCAGTCGACGATGAGATCGCTGTACCACAAAATTTTCACGATCAGAATGTGCAGCCTGAACAACCACAATTCCGTAAGTCCACTAGAGTTCGTAATCCAATCACCAGATATTATGGCTTCCTCGTGGAGGAACATGATAACGTGGAGATCCCGAATAAGGACGAACCTAGAACTTACACTGAGGCAACATTAGATGTTGACTCAGAGAAGTGGCATGAAGCCATGAAATCCGAGATGGACTCGATGTACGTCAATCAAGTTTGGGACTTGGTTGAATTGCCGAAAGGGGTTAGACCCATAGGTTGCAAATGGGTATTCAAGCATAAGACTGATGCAAATGGCAAAGTACAAACCTACAAGGCTAGGTTGGTGGCGAAAGGTTATACTCAGCGCGAAGGCATCGACTATGACGAGACTTTCTCACCAGTTGCTAAGATCAAGTCCATTCGAATTTTACTTGCGGTAGCAGCACACCTATATTTTGAGATTTGGCAGATGGACGTCAAAACATCTTTCCTCAATGGGAACATTGATAAGGAAGTGTTTATGACTCAACCTGAAGGTTTCGTATCAAAGCCAAAATCTAATCTTGTGTGCAAGTTTAAACGATCCATTTATGGATTGAAGCAAGCTTCTAGGAGTTGGAATATCCAATTTGATGAGGCTGTCAAATCTTTTGACTTCATCAGAAACTCAGAAGATCCGTGCGTATATCGGAAATGCAGTGGGAAGAATATTGTCTTCATAGTTGTGTATGTCGATGACATACTCATTATGGGAAACAATATCCCACTCATGCAGTCCGTGAAAGAATGGCTGTCAAAGACCTTCATGATGAAGGATATTGGTGAAGCCTGCTACATCTTAAGGATCAAGATCCATAGGGATAGATTCAAGTGGATGTTGGGGCTGTCACAGTCAACCTACGTAGATAAGGTGCTAAAGCGATTCGCGATGGAGAACTCTAAGAGAGGTTCTCTGCCGGCGTGTCATGGGATAAAGCTGTCTAAGAAGGTTTGTCCTTCTACAGAAGCTGAGATCCAATGCATGAAGGATATACCATATGCATCTGCAATTGGCTCCATCATGTACGCCATGACTTGCACGAGGCAGGATGTGGCCTTCGCTGTTAGCACCACTGGTAGATACCAGCAGAATCTAGGTGAACCTCACTAGTTTGCTGTCAAAAACATTCTTAAGTACCTCAGACGTACCAAAGATTGCTTCTTGGTCTATAGAGATCAGTCAGAGCTAGTTGCAACTGGCTATGTTGATGCAAGTTTTCAATCCGACTGTGATGATTATAAGTCACAGTCGGGCTATGTTTTCATTCTCAATGGTGGGGCGGTTAGTTGGAATAGTTCCAAACAAGAAACTACCGCAGATTTGACAATCGAAGCTGAGTATATTCCTGCGGCAGAGGCTGCCAAGGAAGCTCTCTGGATAAAACAGTTCTTAAGTGAATTAGGGGTAGTTCCGAGTGCCAGTAGTCCAATAAAGTTGTATTGTGAGAATACTGGTGCGGTTGTGCAAGCTAAGGAACCGAGATCCAATAACCGAAACAAGGATGTATTGAGGCGTTATCACTTGATAAGAGAGATAATCGCTAGAGGAGAGATAGAGTTAGAACGTGTCCCCAAGGAGGATAACCTTGCTGATCATTTCACCAAGAATTTGAGTGTTCATGTACACACTAGACATTTTGATGGTCTAGGGGTTAGACATGTAGGTGATTGGCTCTAGTTCAAGTGGGAGATTGTTAGTGTTAGTGTCCTAGAGACAATCCATTGTAAGGACATAATACTCAGATAATATTCAGTATTGATTTAATATTATTTATTAAATATATGGCGTTGCACTTATTAGAATATTATGTTTGATTGTTTGCATTTGTTCTTATCTGTGTTCCCTTGAGTCATTGCTGTCATTGAGTGAGTGAGAACTCAGATGACCTAAGCATGATTCTCAAATAGCCCCAATCAAGGATCATCGAGAATGGGATATTGATGGTGCAATGGAGATTGGTGTGCGATCTGCATCATACTCTTAGAGAGTGTAGTGAGATCTCACTCACTGCGAGATACTAGGTATCTCATGATGGATGCACAGATACCTTAGAGGGTATTAGTATACCCATTCGAGAAACTGTTTGATGTAGTTCCACTATATGCGTCTACGGGTGTCTCGGTTAGTGGGAGCGATGCGATACTCCTTTGACTTGAGGTCAATACGCACGACAAGTGTGGAGTGATGAACTTTGATCATGACCAATGCTTGCACCCTTCCATGGGTAGATACGGCTTGGATTGGGTTCATCACGAAGTGCATGTGCGTGGTAGTTGATCCAAGAAAAAGATTCATTCCTCAAAGTGGATTTAGAGAGATTACTCATCTTCTCATCATAATTGGATTAAAGTCATTGGCCAATGCACGTCAACTTGGACTTTGTCGCCAAGTGTGACATGTATGATCAATTGGTGCTTAGAGATAAATTGATTAAGTTATTTGAATAGACACTTCATCATGTTCAAGACTTAATCGAGTATTCGCGAATGAAAGGAGGAAATCGTAATAGCCCACATTTCAGTTACAGGTAGTTGCACGTTTCTCGCAACGTACCTCATATGTTGAGAATGTCTGATTTATTGTCTAGGGTTCAATTAAGACCGTTAGTTTGACTAATCGCTCGATATATGAGGGCCTATGAGTCACACAACAAGTAGTCCCCTTTTATGAATTAAAGTTGGTTGATTAAATGTTACATTGGATTTAATATTTAATTTATGGAGAATTAATTAATAATAGATTAATTTGGAATTAATTATTATTAGTGTTTAATTAAATTGGATTGAATTAAATAGGAATTCCCAATAATAATATTTGGAATATTACTGTAGGATTTAGTATATATGGAAATAAATCGTAGAAATTTATCATATATGGAATTTAAATCCGTAGAGATTTTATATGTAGGAATAAATCTTAGAGATTTATTTAAATAAAGATTAGGGATTTTATTTCCCAAATTAGGTTAGCTTGAGAATTAAGCTAGACCTCTCCTATATATATGAGCTCTTTGGAATTCATAATACGGGACTTCATATCTTCTCCATAAAATCTAGAGTTTGATTTTTCCTAGCAAAATCTGTCTCGGGATTCAACGCTGGCAATTCCGTGCAAGTCCGTGATTGGGGAACGTGGATACCGTAGTAGAGAAATCTGCAATATAATCACTGTAAGATTTCTTGTTATGATTATTGTAATCTGTATGCAATTAACTGTTCGTTGTTGGTGAACTTTAATTTCCGCTGCGCATGTGATTACGTGTTTTATGTGCCTCTAAATTCCAACATATGCAATATTGCATACTATTGTTATGTGCAATTCTAGTTTAAATTAATATTTTTAAAAAATCTCGCGGGTTGGACGTATTGGGTCGGGTCAGGCCCAGTCCCGTTGCAGATCCTTGTTTCCATGTTCTTCTTCTTTCATGTAGTGTTTTTCTTTCCTGGCAAGTGAATTTGGAGTTTTCAAATTCTTCTTCCTCGCGATCTGTAAGTTTTTCCTTCTCTTCTCCTGTTCTTCATTTTATTGTTCTATCTTCTTTATTCAAATTCTTCCATATTCTTATCTCTTTCTTTAGTTTTCTCATCCAGACAAATTTACAGGTCCTTCCATTTTTTTCCTGGTCCTTCCGTTCTTTTTCCTCTTTATTTTATGGCGCAGATTTTTTCAGATCTTTCTGCATTTCATTTTCTTGTTCTCTATCCCTTATTCAAATTATTCCATATTCTTATCTCTTTCTTCAGTTTTCTCATCCTGGCAAATTTACAGATCATTCCATTCTTTTTCCTCTTAATTTTCTAGCGCAATTTTTCAGATACTTCTGCACTCTTCTCACCTTGTTTTTAAGATCTGTAATTTTGGATTGAGATTTTTTTTTTGCGATTGTACTGATTTTTGTTCATGTAGTAACACTCTTCTGTTCATAGGGTAACACTCTTTTGTTCATGTAGTAACACATCAAGTTGTTCTTTAAATCTGTAAATTTTGGACTGAGGATTTCTTTTCGCGCTTGTACTGGTTTTGTTCACTCTTTTGTTCATGTAGTAACACATCAAGTTGTTCTTTAAATCTGTAATTTTTGGACTGAGGATTTCTTTTTCACTCTTTTGTTCATGTAGTAACACATCAAGTTGTTATTTAAATCTGTAATTTTTGGACTGATTTCTTTTCGCGATTGTACTGGTTTTGTTCACGCGGTAACACGTTTTTCTTCACAGAATAACACTTTTTGTTCATGTAATAACACATAATAATATGTAACAATGTACACATGTCGTCGTATTACTAAGTGAATACTCATGTGTTACTATATGAATAACATGTTGGGGAATTAATTGCCCATATCTATTCGGGATGAATATGTAAATACAAATTTAATTCTAACAATTATTACTAGCATGAATTAATCATATATTAATTCAAATAATAATCCAACAACAAATCATGTGTTGGGGTTATACTGGAAAGTATGCTTTTACTTTGTATAACCAAACTGAATTTTCTGTCTTATTTACTGAAATAAATTATTTATCACTGATGCTTTAAATATCATTGAATGTTACACATATTTACTGCATAATTGTTCAATAAACAGTACGTGTTACATTGTAGTTAATTTAGTGATACCAGATCACATAAGATTAAATTAACAGTCCCTTGTAACTAAAAGTACGCGGTTCACGACCTAGATGGAAGTGAACAATCCATCGTGAAAGGTTGAAGTGTAAGGCTCAGATTGACTTGTCTTGACCAAGAGATTACACTAGTGCATGACCGATGCAATTGAAAAGGACCTCTGAGAGGATAAATTCTTGAAAGATCAACAAGGAAGAATTAGACCTCGGTGGTTCGTTATTTCTTAATCTTAAATCCCTTAAATAGGATCGCGTGTGGTTAGTAACTATTGCTTTGACTTATGACGGGGTAGAGAATCAATGAGATTCAATACTTTATATCTTGGGCAATATTATCGATCACATGCGATTGCTAAGATTTAATAATGGAATCGTAAAAGCGAGCACGTTTGATTTGCCCCCTTGGGAGGTTCATAGGATTTATCATGCCAAATCTTGCAAGTGGAATTTGTTTTCGGTATGGATAATAATGTTGAACCGTTTCTTGACCAAGGACAAAAGATATTAATTAATGGAAAACTATTTCAGTGGCTTGGATTAATTAATGGGCTAGATAATCTTAAACACGGGAAATAATAACCGGGAGCCATATTAACAGTAATATGGGTTAAGATGGATAGTGCAATATTAATTATGTAGTGAGATTAATTAATATTTATGGGCTTGAATAATATTGTGGCTCAATATTAGATATTCAAAGTCCATTAGAAGGTCCAATCTTAATTCTCCTAAAGGCCCCTCAAGTAGCCCAAAGATAATGTCCAATAACTGAAAAAGGTGTTTAAAATAAAATAAATTATTGTTGCTCAATTTTTCCTATTTTTTTTCGAAATTGATAAATAAAAGGGGAGAAAGATTTTCTTTGAATTTTGTTATGGAATGAGAATAAGTATTCTTGGAATACAAGTTTCTCTTATTAAATTCAAGAAATCTCCCACTTGGTTATTTATCTTGATATTTTCGAAAATTTGAACAAATCAGGAAGGAAAGATTTTCTTGATTTTCTTGAAAAGATATTATGGAATATATGTATTTTTTTGGAATACAAGAATATCTCATAAATTCAAGAAGATCCAAATCTTGGATTCCTTCATCCTAATTTTTTCAAAAATCACCATAACAAGAGGAGGTGAGATTTTTGTGGAATATTTTAAATATGGAGAAAATAATATATTGGGTATATTCAAGATTTCTTGGAGACCAAGAAAAAGATTTTCCCATCTTATCCACACACCTAAAATTCGACCACCACCCTCTTATAAATAGGGGATGATTATTTCATCCCCAAGTGAAATTCCATGTGTTGGAAAAATTAGAAATCCACAAAGGTGGTGCAACATAATTTTTTATTTTCCTTTTTGTTAAATTGTTCTTGAGTTCCTACCACCAGATTGTTGAACAAGGACAAGTGAATACTTGAGAAGACCTTTTGGTGAGTTCGTGTGAACGGGATCCATCTTCTCAGCGGTTGTCACTCCGAGAGGTTAGTTTACGTAAACTCGTAGTAATTCCGCATGCGTAGGATTTACGTGAACTATTTGTATGCATGATTGGTTGTTGAATTATTATTTGAATTAATATAGGATTAATTCATGCTAGTAATAATTGTTAGAATTAAATTTGTATTTAATATTCAACCCGAATAGATCCGGGCAATTAATTCCCCAACAACTGGTATCAGAGCCTCGGTTTCGGGCTCTGAATTTTAAATTGTAATTTAATTCATTTTCATTAAATTTGAAATTGGATAGTAGAATTGCTAGATCTTTTTGCGGTATCCAATTGTCATGGAATTTAATGTGTTTATTTATGCATGCATATAAATTGTGGTTTTAATTCGATTTGTTCGAATTCGTTTTGCCTAAATGAAAAATCCACGAAGAGATTAGGATTTGTTTGATTTGTTCAATGTAATAGACTAGTCTAGATCTAGGTTTATTTATTTTTTGTAAATAAATTGTAACCTAGGATCGGAAACGGAGGAGACGCGAAGAATTAAAGGATAGATCCTAACCCGGCATAGGCATAGCGCGTCGTCGTGAAAACGTGCAAGGGAGGCACCTGCGACGCCGGCTTTGTGCAGCGCTTACAGCATGGGGCGAGGCCGGCCGCCGCGTCTTGAGGATCGGCGCCGCGCAAGCCTGGCACGCGGGCCGGCGCAGGCGGGCGCGGATCGGCGAGGCTCACCGAGACGCCCGAGGCTCTTAGCCGAGGCATAAGGCGATGCTCGCGAGAATCTGAGGCGTCTTGCTACCGAGGGATTGATTCGGCCAAGGGGCCGGCGGATCTTGGCGTGCATCCTTGCCGCGAAGCTACTTGGCGTGGCGTTTCGAGACGGAGTTCTTTTCGAGACGATTGAGTGGGAGAAATTCAAGACGGCGTTTCTTCAAAATCAAGCCAAGAAAAATCAAATCATGACAATTGGATAATTTGTGCCCAATATGTTTATTTTTCTGCTTTGCTTGATTTATTGTTGTGTTTTCTTGAGCTTTATTTAATCTGTTTAAATGTGTTTGCATGAGAATTGCCCAACGAAAAATCTCATCTTCAAAAATTACTAAGTATGTTTAAATAATTAATTGACAATTTTATTCCGGATAATAAAATTGAATTAATTTTGACCTCCACGATTAATTTATTTGTGGATTCTTTTGGAGAAATTCCCCCCACGGGACGGCCAAAAGATAGATTTCACATGAATAAATTTCCGAATGGATGATTGTGGGTTATTATTAGTGGCGACGATGACCCTTCCCACGAGGCTCATTCAAAGCGAAGTAATAATTCTGTATTTAATCATGGTTATTACTTAGGTATAAAATTGATATGCATATACTTCCCCGAAGTCCCTGTCAATTTTATATTAGTCAAGTGGGAGCCAACTATTAATCTGGATATTAAAGGTTTATAACTGTTTCTTGTTTGTAACCTGCTTGAATGTGTTTAAATAATGGCCCACCCCACGTGGCTTATTTAAACTGTTTTGAAATGTTGGCTGATGCATGTTCATATTTTTTTGAGATTTTAATATGATGCATGTGATCGAACCTTGTGATATATTTGTGCTTATACAAATTGTTATTTATTTCAGTTCAGCATGTCGCAACCTTTTAATCCACTGTTCAATATACTTAAAGACAATTTGCTTACTGGTGAAAATTTCGTTGATTGGAATCGTAAACTTACTATTGTCCTCACTGCACAAAGCCATAACTGGGTTCTCACTACACCTAAACCTGAAAAGCCAAATGATGAGTCAACTAAAGAGGTTAAGAAAGAGTATGCTGATTAGGAGCGTTCCAACGAAATGACAAAGTGTACCATCTTGGCTTCAATGTCGGATGTGTTGCAACACCAACACCAAAACGTTGAGACCGCTGCAGACATCATGACTAGTCTTAAAGCGATGTTTCAACATCAGAACCGTGTGGCTCGTCAGATCACCATGAGGGACTTGCTCTCTATGAAAATGGTGGAGGGAACGCCCGTAAGGGAGCACGTTCTCCAGATGATGGATCACCTCAACAAGCTTGAGGTACTTGGCGCTGAATACGATATCGAGACTCAAATCGATTTAGTGCTCCATTCTCTACCGAAAGGTTTCGAACAGTTCAGGCTGAACTACCAAATGAATAATCAAAAGTTCTCAATGCCTGACCTGTTGCAAGCTTTAGTCTCGGCAGTGGCGATACTGGGGCAAAAGAGCCAAGCCTTGGTGGCAAATGGACCTTCTTCTTCTTCTAGGCCAAAGGGTGGTAAGAGAAAGAAGAAGGACAAAAGCCACAAGCAAGTGAACTCAAGTGTTGCCAATGACAAAGAAAAGGTGAAGGGAGGTGGAGGAGTGAGTAAACCAGCTAAGGGGAAGTGCTTCAACTGCGGTGAAAAAGGACATTGGAGGTCAGCCTATTCCAACCCCAAAAGGGTCGGAAAGAAAGGTAATTCTCACGCACTAGTTGTTGAAACTTGTTTAGCGGCGTATACTTCTCATTTGTGGGTAGTTGATACGGGATCTGCTGACCATGTATGGTTCACGTTACGGGGACCCAGCTGACCCGACAACTTAGTGGGAGTGAGATCCTCATCACACTGGGCGATTCTACGAGAGTGGCAGCTGAAGCAGTGGGAGAAGTGCACCTGTCTTTTGAAGACAGAGTTTTAATTTTAAGAGATGTTCTTTACGTTCCTACTTTTAGAAAGAATTTAATTTCGATTTCTAAACTTTACCTTGATGGATATTCGGTTACTTTTGATAAAGTTGTTACCATTTCTCTTTATGATAAATTTATCTGTCATGGAACGTTGTTGAATAATCTCTATACAATTAACTGTCCACACCACTCACGAAATGCATCCTATAACACATCAATTGTTTTCGATAAAAGAAAACGTTCATCAGACGTGAACGAGACACTTCTATGGCATCTTAGATTGGGACATATTAATCCAAAAAGGATTCAAAGGTTGGTAGAAGATGGTTCATTGGAGTCTCTCCGGGTTGAACCAATTCCAACTTGCGAATCTTGCTTGGAGGGTAAAATGACCAAGAGGGCATTCGGAGCCAAGGGGAATAGAGCCAAAGAAGTGTTAGAAATCGTTCACACGGACGTATGTGGTCCAATGTCAATCAAAGCAAGAGGAGGTTATGAGTATTTCGTCACCTTCATTGATGATTACTCAAGGTACGACTATATTTTCCTTATGAAGCATAAATCTGAGACTTTGACAAATTCAAAGAATTTAAGGCTCAAGCAGAGAATCATAGGGAAAAACGTATCAAGTCTCTACGATCTGATCGTGGAGGCGAGTACCTCAGCGATGAGTTTTTGAACTACTTGTCAGATGAAGGGATTGTATCCCAGCTAACTGCACCCGAAACCCCTCAACAAAACGGGGTTGCAGAGCGAAGAAACAGAACTCTTTTGGAAATGGTTAGGCCAATGATGAGTTATGCGGATCTACCCAAGTCGTTCTGGGGTCACGCCTTGGAAATAACGGCTTATATTCTGAACTTGGTGCCATCCAAGTCTGTTCCCAAAACTTCCAAAGAATTGTAGACCGGGCGCAAGCCCAGTTTGAGACACATGAGAATTTGGGGGTGTCCGGCCTACGTGTTGGACTAGGAAGCCGGTAAATTGGATCCTCGATCAGAATTAAGGCTGTTTATAGGGTACCCCGAGGGAACAAAAGGGTGTATGTTCTATGGTCCCGAAGATCAAAAGGTGGTGATAAGCACCCACTTTAGATTTTGGAAGAAGACTATATGAACGAAAGAAAGCCCAGAAGTGAGATTACCTTAAATGAGCTTAGAGGGCTAACCTCAGTGCCAATTGTACAAGATGATATACCAAACGACACACTTACACAACCGAAACCTCGACGTAGTGGGAGGGTTGTGAGATAAACCGAGAGATTCATAGGGATAGGAGAGTCCTCGAACTTAGTCCCCGGTCAAGATGAATCAGACCCATGGACTTACGACGAGGCAATCCAAGATAAGGATGCGGTTTCTTGGCAAATAGCAATGGAAGCCGAAATGGGTTCTATGGATCATAACAGAGTATGAGAGTTAGTCGAACCACTTAATGGGGTCAAACCCATTGGCTGCAAGTGGGTATATAAGAGGAAAAGAGGACCGGACGGGAAGGTGGAAACCTTTAAGGCAAGGCTTGTGGCGAAAGGTTATACTCAGAAAGAAGGGATCGACTATGAGGAAACCTTTTCACCTGTTGCAATGCTCAAGTCCATCAGAATTCTCTTGTCGATTGCTGCACATCTCGACTTTGAAATCTGGCAAATGGATGTTAAGACGGCTTTCCTTAATGGAAGTCTTGAAGAGGTAATCTATATGCAACAACCCCAAGGCTTCATTGAAAAAGACTAAGAACACCTAGTTTGTAAGCTCAAGAAGTCCATTTACGGACTCAAACAAGCATCCAGAGCTTGGAACCAATGTTTTGATCATGTAATAAAGTCTTATGGGTTTGATCAAAATGAATACGAAAGTTGTGTGTACAAGAAGCATGTCGGAACTGCATTGGTATTCTTAGTACTATACGTAAACGTTATTCTGCTCATCGGAGACGATGTAAAGGTATTGTCAGACGTAAGGGCATGGCTTTCAAAATAGTTTGATATGAAGGACTTAGGGGAAGCCAGACACGTCCTTGGGATCAAGATCACTCGAGATCGCAAGAAAAGGATGATAGGCTTATCGCAAGCTTCATATATAGATACTGTCTTGAAGCGATTCAGCATGCAGGATTCCAAGAAAGGCTTCGTACCTTTCAGGCATGGAATCCATCTATCCAAGAACATGTGCCATAAGACACAAAAGGAGATAGATGACATGAAATGCATTCCTTATGCTTCGGCTATCGGAAGCCTTATGTATGCAATGCTGTGCACGAGACCGGATATTTGCTTTGCCGTTGGCATGGTGGCAAGATATCAAAGTAATCCGGAAAAAGAACATTGGACGACAGTTAAGAACATTCTGAAGTATCTGAAAAGAACTCAAGATAGAATGTTAGTTTATCAGTCAGACAGTCTAATCCCCATCGGTTACATGGACTCGGATTTCTAATCAGACTTAGACTCCAGAAAATCTACCTCCGGTAGTGTGTTTTGCATGGGGGGAGGAGCCATGACATGGAGAAGCGTTAAGCAGAAATGCATCGCCGATTCTACCATGGAAGCTAAATATGTAACTGCTTGCGAGGCGACGAAAGAAGCGGTTTAGCTCAAGAACTTCCTAGTGGACTTGGATGTAGTTCTTAATTTGCCCAACACAATCACTATTTACTGTGATAATGCCGGAGCAGTTGCAAATTCAAGGGAACTAAGAGCCCACAAGGCCAACAAACACATTGAAAAGAAATACCATCTTATACGAGAAATCGTTAAGAGAGGAGATATAGAGGTGGCAAAGATCGCGTCAGAAGACAACCTAGCAGATCCATTCACAAAGGGTCTGCCTCAGAATACATTCGAGAGACATGTGGAAGGAATGGGTGTCAAGACCGTTGCCAATCTGCTTTGAGTATAAGTGGGAGATATTATTAGGTTCGTGTAGGTGACATTAGATGTTACGTATTAGGAACTACACTAGTGTTGGGGAATAAGTTGCACAGATCTATTCGGGGTGAATATTTAAATACAAATTTAATTCTTATAATTATTACTAGCATGAATTAATCCTATATTAATTCAAATAATAATCCAATAACATATCATGCATATAATTAATTCACGTAAATCCTACACATGCGGAATTCTACGAGTTTACGTGAACGTACCTCTTGGGATGGCACCCATAAGACTTTATAACATGATCAAAACATTGGTTACAAGCTCTGGATGCCTGTTTGAGTCCGTAAATGGACTTCATGAGCTTACAAACTAGGTGTTCTTGGCCTTTTTCAATGAAGCCTTGGGGTTGTTGCATATAGATCTCTTCATCAAGACTTCCGTTAAGGAAAGCTGTCTTGACATCCATTTGCCAGATTTCAAAGTCGAGATGTGCAGCAATCGATAAGAGAATACGGATGGACTTAAGCATGGCTACGGGCGAAAAAGTTTCCTCATAATCGATCCCTTCTTTCTGAGTATAACCTTTTGCCACTAGTCTTGCTTTGAAGGTTTCCACCTTCCCGTCCGGTCCTCTTTTTCTCTTATACACCCACTTGCAACCAATGGGTTTGACCCCATTAAGTGGTTCGACTAGCTCCCACACTCTGTTATGAAACATAGAACCCATTTCGACATTCATTGCTGTTTGCCAATAATCTGCATCCTTATCTTGGATTGCCTCGTCATATGTCCATGGGTCTGATTCATCTTGTCTGGGAATCAAGTCCGAGGACTCTCCTATTCCCATGAATCTCTCGGGCTGTTTCACAACTCTCCCACTACGATGAGGCTCCGGTTGTGTAAGTGTGTCGTTTGGTATGTCATCTTGTACAGTTGGCATTGAGGTTAGCCCTCTTAGCTCATTTAAGGTAATCTCACTTCTGGGTCTTCTTTCGTTCATATAGTCTTCTTCCAAAAATCTAAAGTGGGTGCTTATGACCACCTTTTGATCTTCGGGACCATAAAACATACACCCTTTTGTTCCCTCGGGGTATCCTATAAACAGCCTTAATTCTGATCGAGGATCCAATTTTTCGGCTTCCTTGTCCAACACGTAGGCCGGACACCCCCAAATTCTCATGTGTCTCATACTAGGCTTGCGCCCGGTCCACAATTCTTTGGGAGTTTTGGGAACCGATTTGGATGGCACCAAGTTCAGAATGTAAGCTGCTGTTTCCAAGGCATGACCCCAGAACGACTTGGGAAGATCCGCATAACTCATCATAGATCTAACCATTTCCAAAAGAGTTCTGTTTCTTCGCTCTGCAACCCCGTTTTGTTGAGGGGTTCCGGGTGCGGTGAGCTGGGATGCAATCCTTTCATCAGATAAGTAGTTCAAAAACTCATCCCTGAGGTATTCGCCTCCACGATCGGATCGTAGAGACTTGATACATTTTTCCCTATGATTCTCTGCTTGAGCCTTAAATTCTTTGAATTTCTCAAAGGTTTCAGATTTATGCTTCATAAGGAAAATATAACCGTACCTTGAGTAATCATCAATAAAAGTGACAAAATACTCATAACCTCCTCTTGCTTTGGTTGACATTGGACCACATACATCTGTGTGAACGATCTCCAACACTTCTTTGGCTCTATTCCCCTTGGCTCCAAATGACCTCTTGGTCATTTTACCCTCCAAACATGATTCGCAGGTTGGAATTGGTACAACTTGGAGAAACTCCAGTGAAACGTCTTTCACCAACCTTTGGATCCTCTTTGGATTTATATGACCTAATCTTAGATGGCATAGAAGTGTCTCGTTCACGTCTGATGAACGTTTTCTTTTCTCGGAAATAGTTGATGTGTTATAGGATGCATTTCGTGAGTGGTGTGCACAGTTAATTGTATAAAGATTATTCGACAACGTTCCATGATAGATAAATTTATCAAAAAGAGAAATGGTAACAACTTTATTAAAAGTAACCGAATATCCATCATGAAAAAGTTTAGAAACTGAAATTAAATTCTTTCTAAAACTTGGAACGTAAAGAACATCTCTTAAAATTAAAACTTTGTCTTCAAAAGACAGGTGCACTTCTCCCACTGCTTCAGCTGCCACTCTCGTAGCATCGCCCAGTGTGATGAGGATCTCACTCCCACTAAGTTGTCGGGTCCATTTGAACCCCTGTAAAGTGAAACAAACATGATCAGTGGATCCCGTATCCACCACCCATAAATGGGAGGCATACCCCGCTAAACAAGTTTCAACAACTAGTGCGTGAGAATTACCTTTCTTTCCTCTCCTTTTGGGATTGGAACAGGCTTACCTCCAATGTCCTTTCTCACCGCAATTAAAACATATTTCTTTTGGTCCTTTCTTGACACCCAAACAGCTAACTGTCTTTTTCTCACTTTTCTTAGTGATGAGTTTGATTTGGTTCTGACCACTTTCCTTTTCTTGAGACTTGCCTTCCACTGGCCTAGATCTCGAGAAAAGACTTTTGGTCACCAATGCTTCGTCTTTCTTTCCTAAATGCTTCTCTATTTTCTCCAAGGCTTCTTGTAGGATATCCATAGTAAATATGTGATCACTCATCACAAAACTACAGTAAAATCCATCGAAGCTTCTTGGTAGAGTTAGCAACAGAAATTTGATTTGGGCCTCATCAGAATATGTTGGGAAATTTGTATTTAAGTTTTGATGGAAGTTCCAAAACAGGTTGTAATAGGACCAGTCAGACTTGTTAGCTGACTGATGACTTAAAATCAGATTAAGATGACCAGCTGAAATGTATAGATAGCTGATGTAAAAGATAGGTCACATATTGAGGGGGAACTCAATATGTATAGGTCAGGTCGAAGCATCAGATGACCCAGATAAGGTCAGATGATCAGAAGGCTAAGAACAAATCAGAAGAAAAGAAGTCAGAAGATCAGGTGAAGACAGAAGACACTGAAGACTCAGATGAACCTGAAGACTCAGATGAACCTGAAGACTCAGATAAACCTGAAGACTCAGATGAACCTGAAGACTCAGATAAATCTAAAGACTCAGTAACAAACCTGAAGACTCAGTATGACTGAATACACTGAGGCTCAGAGTCACTTGAAGATCAGAAGACTACCAGAAGACCTGAAGACCTATATCAGCCGAGTCTGCATATTGAGCTAAGATAATCTGCATCAGAAGACTCAACAAGGTAGACTGATCAGTTATCTGATCAAGTCAGCTTACACCTGGCATCAACCAAAATGGTACACCAGACAAGACAAATCTTCTACAAAAGGAATATCAATCGTCTAACGGACAAATTACTGAAGTGCCGCCTCGCGAAGCCAAGGAGAAAGTGACACGTGCACAAAAAGAGCTGACAATACGGGATTCGACGCTGCAGACATAAACAATGCTAATCATGCCTACGGCCAAGCCGATATTCAGAGCACGTCACAATCATATCCTACAACCTACCTAATATACCCCAAAATTCAAATTGCTCTCCAACGACTCTTTGATTTCGAGGTCTATAAAATGGGATCGATCTTCAAAATTGAAGACACGAGAGGGACAACACTAAGAACAAACACAGAGACACCGCAAAAGAAGCAAAAACTACAGCAAAATCTCCGCTCGAAGAACACCATATTTGAAGATTATTCTTTGAGTGTTCATCCCATAGTTCTTAGCAAGAAATCCTATCCACTAGCATTTGGCTACATAAACACTTGGATAGATTTCCAGTTGGAACCACAACAAACCTTTACCCAAACTCAAAGTTAGGTTAAGTTTGTTACCGCAAGATTTCAGACTAGGGATTCTAGTTTTCTGATTTCTGGTTCGGTTGAGTGTGAACTCAATAAACATCTGTTGGGTGTTGGACTAACACAATAAACTAAGTCCAGTTGGTTAAGTTGGTTAAGTTGGTGCCCCTGTGTTAAGGGAAGAGTGGACGTAAGACGGGTTTCGTCTGAACCACTATAAAATCTTGTGTGCATTTACTTGCTTTATTTATTGCTTTACACTATCCACACAACTGAGTTTAAAACTGCATACATATTCTAAGTTAAGCTCAGTCTGCACCAAGCAACTGATCTGATTAGGTTGACACCTTAGTCAGCTGATTGAAAACTGACTTAAGAATCTGAATTGATAAACTGGTTTTTCACACGGGTATTTACAAGCTTCCGCACTCTCGGTTAAACTGACAGATATCAAACTGATCTGCCCTCAGGCACTCAGTAAGATTGAACATAAGTCCAAACTAACTCACTAGCACTCCGATCAGGCAATCTGCAAAACACACCTGATCCGCACGAAAAGTTTTCAGAAGTCTATTCACCCCTTCCCTCTAGACTTCTGCCCTCACAAAACCCGTTCGGGACCTACAAGTGGTATTAGAGCAGTGGTTCTACAGACCACTGGCTTTGAGTATCATCGATTCTTGAGGAAGAATCTTTGTGGTCATTTGAACAGATCTTGAAAATCATTTTTAAAACTCATTCGTTTTCAAAATCACTCAGCATGGATAATACCTCTGGTATGTATCATGATTTGCCTAAGTTTTCAATTGATGAGTATGCAGATTGGACTATATACATGTGCAACCATCTGGGATCGATAAGCGGCAGAATGATGGAAGTCATTGAACGAGGACCCATCATCATATATCACGACAACCCAGCGGTTGGAGGAGATCCAGATCATGCACCTGGAAGTCTTGTTCGAAAAAGTCCAGCCCTGATGGATGCAGAAGAAAGAAAGCTGTATACTCTAGATACAATCGCCAGGCATATAATCATGAAGACGATGGATAAAGCCACCAAAGATAAGATAAAGTATCTCAAGACTGCGAAACAAATGTGGGATACTCTTGCTGAGATATGCGAAGGAAATGATCAGATCAAAGATACGACTACAAAAAATTCGAATCCGGTGAAGTTCAAAAAGCTCAAAATGTTGCCCAACGAGACCATCAACGAGCTCGATGGGAGGATCACCATGTCAGTAAATAAGCTACGAGAACTTGGAAGAGAGATGTCAAACAAAGACATCAATTATAAGATCTTAAGATCTCTCACCAAGAAATGGGACATGAAAGTCACGATAATCAAGGATTGCCAAGACATTTCCAAGATGAAGCCAAGTAGCTTGTTCCTAAGCCTTAAAGCCCATGAGTTCGATTTAATCGAAAGAGGGCAAGCAGATGAAGACGAGACGCCTGCTGAAGCCTCAATCTCCACATCTAAATCAGTTGCATTCAAAGCAACCAGCAGTAGATCAAAGGCCACTGAACCTGTTGGAAACATCATAAGCCAAGCAGAACAGATCGCTCTGCTTACCAGGAAACTTGAAAGATCAAATATTCAACTCGGTAAGTATCACAGATTCTACAAGGATTATCAAGACAAGAGGAACAGGAGGCCAACTGACAGATCACTAGAAAGGAATAGATCTGATGACCGAAGGGATCACAGAGATGATAAAAGAGATGATCGGGTCGACGAGAGAGAGATAACAGATCCGGCGGAAGAGTTCGGACTACAATCAAAAGGAAAGTCACCGACAGATCCTACACAGACGGCGTGTCTCACCCGGCGCAGGAAGTTCCGTGGATCATGGATCATGCTTCAACTGCTTGAAACCAGGTCACTACAGTTCCGACTGCCCAGACCTGACTCCCAGAGAAAGAGAAGAGAAGCGGAACAAAAGAGAGCTACGCTTCAAAGACGAAAAAGCCATGGTTCTTGACCAACAACAGAATTGATGATTCCTATCCGCTTTCGAGGATTCTCGCTACTCATCTGCGAAGACTTAAATGCGATAAGCAAAAGGTTGTTGATTTCCTCGAACATGAAGATCGATATTCTCTTGGATGAAGATGAAATCACTGATGGCCGCGGAGGAAGACCAATCTGAGGTAACCTCCAAACCTTCGCTTTTTCAATTTCCACACCTGCTATTATTAACACACCTGCTGGAGAGATTGACTTGCAGCTCTACTCTGAGCAATTGCTTGATGATCTCTCTCGATGCGAAGAAACACTTATACAATAGTGGAAGTTGAAAATGAAAAGCTAAGGATCGAAATAATCGAATTTGTTAAAGAGAACGTCGTTGTCGAAAGCAAATTTAATCAAATCACCAAACCGCCGAAGGTAATCGAGAACTTAACATTCAGAAGGTTAAATCTTCTGATCAGGAGAAGCAGATCAAAGATCAGCTAGCAATCAACAAACAACAAGCTGATGATTTCAAAATCCTACAAGCAAAGTTTGATGAGCTATTCCGACTACATGAGAGTCTAAAATCTATCGAGGATAGTTTTGCAAGAAAAAATAGAGGTTTTCACAAAGTCATCAAAAACCGCTTCAAGATATGAACACCTATTTTCGAACGCCGACTAACAAGAAGGGAATTGGGTATGAGAACCCTTCTACATCCTCAAAAGCCACGTTTGGTTCACTTCAGAAGGGTGTAATCAAACGAGTCTCTGACAAAGATACACAAAAAGTTAAAAATGTATCTGATAAGGGAAAGAGACTCCTTGAAAGAAGAAAGGCAAGTGCCTAATCGGAAGAGAACATAAATGGACCCCTAATCGATTAAGCATCACCGAAAAATCAACAGAAGAACCCGTTCTTACGAAGAAACCTCAACCTGATCAGCAGATTAGGTATCAGAAGAGACAACCTGTAAAAAGGAAATCTAATCTGAGACCCAATCGAGGTCAGCTGCCTAATAAGCAAGCTATAGGTAAACTGCAAAGACCATCTATGCCAAAGAGATATGAATCTTTTAATGGTAGCAGTCGTACCTACCCTTATAACCAGAGACCTAGGGCTACTGCACCTGAGCTACACTGGTTAAAGGAAGACAAAATATAAAGAAAAATCCCAAGTCTTCTGATTCACCCAAGGCTCACACGAATAATCATACAAATCAGAAAGCATATAAAGAGACGTATGATTATGTTGATATGTATGGGAGACAAATCAGGACTTCTGATCTATCTGATTACAATAGAAGTGCCCTGTTTGTGTGGATCCCTAAATCCACCACTAACCCCTCAGGACCCAATTCCAAAGGGGAACCTAAAGCCTGATTCGATTGCGGTGTTCAAGGTGGGATCGACCAACAAAGGAGGTGTACAAGCAACTATCTGGTACATCGATAGTGGATGCTCAAGGCACATGACTGGAAGCAAACATCTCCTTAGATCTTACAAAGAATAAGAAGACCCACGTGTACTCTTCGGTGATGATAACTTTGGTTTTACCAAAGGATTCAGAACCTTAGAGAATGATGATGTACAAGTAACTGGAGTCTCGTATGTCGAAGGATTAAAGCACAATCTACTATCAGTATCTCAATTCTACGACAACGGATTCAGCGTTGAGTTCTCGAGTGACAAGTGTACGATTAGAAATCGAGCTACTCAACAAATCTTGCTAACTGGTTCAAGGAAAGGCACGATCTACACAGCAGATTGGAACAGTTGCCCAAGAAATGCATGCTTAATTGTTAAGAGTTCCAAAAGTAGCAGTTGGCTCTGGCACAAAAGAATGAGTCATCTGAACTTCAAGACTCTTAACAAGATAGCTAGGGTGCCTTTGGTTGAGGGACTTCCGAATGAGGTATTCTCTAAAAGATCGGACATGTGCCGCGTATGTCGGAAGGAAAAACAAGTTAAAGCTTCATTCAAAGGAATACCGACCAACATCCAAGAGAGTAATCAAGAATCGCTCCATATGGATCTATTCGGACCCGATTACACCAATCGGTCTCGATGGGCCTTAAAATATACTCGTAATCGTGGATGATTATTCCAAGTTTACTTGGGTTGTATTCTTATACAAGAAGAACGAGACAACGACAAAGATACCCGAGCTACTCAAGAAACTACAAAACGAAAAGGGTGTCAGCATAGTAAAAATTAGATTAGATAAAGGTACAGAGTTTCTAAATTCTTTTATTACTGATTTTTGCACTAAGTTTGGTATACAACATGAGACTTCAGCTGCAAGAACGCCACAACAAAATGGAGTAGCAGAACGGAGAAACAGAACTCTCTCAAAGGAAGCTTTCTTCGCACTATGTTAAATTTAACATGCGACACCAAACCGTTTAAAAGGCGAGAAGCCATCAACACTACATGCCACACTCAGAACAGATGTTCTCTAACTAAGACTCACTTCAAAACACCCTATGAACTGTGGAAGGGCAGAATACCTCGTGTTTCTTACTTCCATGTTTTTGGGTGCAAGTGTTTTATTCACAACAATGGGAAAAGTCAGTTGAAGACTTTTGAGGCCAAGTCAGATGAGGGTATATTCTTAGGATATTCCTCATCCAGCAAGGCTTTCAGGGTTTACAACAAACGAACCCTAGTTGTGGAAGAAACACCCCATGTGGTCTTTTGATGAGACATCTTCCAACAAGAGAAACGCCTCGTAACAAGCCGCACCAAATCAACCGCTTACGTCGACACGCAAAAATGGATCAACTAAGTATCAAGGAGAAAGAAGTTTTAACACGTAATGGTGTATATCCCGAACTTGATCTTGCTGATTCAACAGGTCAATCAGACCCTAAGGTACGCACAATTGTCAGTGAAGAAGCTGGTACAGCTGAGATAGTATCAACTGAACCATCTGGTTCAGGGGGAATTCCTGAAGTTCCTACGAGAACAGACATCAGCACATGATGAGTCTAACATCAACTGAGACATGTTCTTATCAAGTGGATCATAATTCTGCACCACTCCCAATCACTAGTAACGAACTACTATCAGAAATGGATGATGTTCTCCAACTAGACGCAAATCAGAGTAGAAGGACCTGGATTACCAGTCATCCAACTGATCTGATTATCGGAGACCCATCTGATAGAGTCAAAACTAGACATCGATTGGTGAAAGTGCCATGTCTTCGTTGTTATCTCTTTTTGAAGGAACCAACTACAATGAGAGGAAGCTCTACAAGACCCAAGCCGGATTCTAGCCATGCAAGAGGAGCCGAAACGGTTTGAGAGAATCGAGTTTGAAATCGGTGGACGTAACCAACTCATCAAGATGTGATTGGCACGAAGTGGGTATTCAAGAACAAGAGAGATGAGAATAATGTCATAACCAGGAATAAGGCAAGACTTGTTGCTAAGGGGTATTCACAATCAGAAGGAATTGATTATGATGAGACCTTTGCACCAGTCGCTCGCCTAGAAGCCATTCGGCTGTTTCTGGCCTATGCTGCCCACAGAGGGTTCATTGTGTATCAGATGGATGTGAAGAGTGCATTCTTAAATGGGGTACTAGTAGAGGAAGTTTATGTTGAACAACCTCCAGGCTTTGAAAAAGGCAACCAAGTGTACCGTTTAAGGAAAGCTCTTTATGGCCTGAAACAAGCTCCTCGAACTTGGTATGATACACTCTCTCAGTTCTTGATAGACAGTGGATTCACTAAAGGAATAGTGGACATAACCTTATTCAGAATAGAAGATGAAGAAGATATTCTGATGGTTCAGATTTACGTGGACGAAACATCATCTTCGGATCTCCCAACAAGAAGTTGTGTGAGAAGTTCAGCAAATTGATGCAAGGGAAGTTCGAGATGTCCATGATGGGTCGATGAATGAATTATACGGGTTTACAAGTCAAGCAGAGTACAGATGGGATATTCATCTGCCAAGCGAAGTACACAAGGAATCTACTGGCCAAGTTTGGAGTTCAAAATTGTAAGGAAGCCAGAATTCCCATGATGACCGGGTTCAAGATGGATCCAGATGAAGATGGTCAGAAAACTAATCAGAAAGAATATAGGGCTCTGATTGAATCTCTACTATACCGATGCCAAAGCCAGACGGATGTCACTTTTGGGAGAGGTGTATGTGCGGTTTTTCAAGCAAATCCAATGCAAAGCCACCTAGAAGCGGTAGCGGATTCTCAAGTATCTGAAGGGGACAGTAAACCTTGGTTTATTTTACCCATCAGATGATAATCTAGAGCTTAGTGGATATTCTGATTCTGATTACGGAGGTTGCAGAATCGACAAAAAGTCAACCTCAGGTTCATGTCAGTTTCTGGGAAATAAATTGATCTCTTGGTTTTCGAAGAAGCGACATCGATTCCATGACATCTACTATGAAGCGTAATATATGGCTACAGAAGTCGCTGTTCCCAACCGCTTCCGGCTAAGTCGGCGGTGAGGATTAAAACATCGTAGCTAAGAACGCGAACGCCTATATTCTGGCGATGATATATAGTCTATTGCAATCACTCGTAATCATGTTCTATATATAAGATGCAAGCACGTGGATGTCGGACACCATTTTATCGAGAGATCAAGTTGAAAAGAAGAATATCGAATGAAAAAATCCATATTGACCGTAAAAGTCGATATTTTAACTAAGCCGCTAGCTGAGATCAGATTCAGAGAATTATGCAACGAGATAGGGCTTCTGGATCTCGGAGAAAGTGCACAAGAAATGGTTGGTGGACTGATCTCCAGAACCAGTTGGTTAAAAGACTAACCAGGTTAAGAGGAATCAGTTGAGTTAGGAATCTCAACCGATCGATTTAATTATATTCGGCGAGCCGATCCGGGTTCGATATGGAGCAGATCGAAAAGTCGGACAAGTAGCCGATCCGAAGTTCGGACAAGAAGCGGTCGCTTCAAGATATATCAGATTAAGGGGGAACTGATCAGATTGGAAGATTACTTTATAAGTCGATTAAAGCTGCAGTAAATAAGCAAGTAGTACAAGTTGAAAGCCCCAGATCGCATAAGTAAGAAGAAGCAACACAACAATGAAATAACAGAATTTTTCATTGATAAAGACCCGGAGGTCAGATTTACAAGTTACAAGTGATATCACAAGCTCCTACAAGCTATCTTCAAGTGGTATTACAAGCTACAAGTACAAGAAGACCCGGAGGTCGCTACATAAACCATAAACCATAAACCCTAAGCCAACCCAAGATAGGAAAGGGAGAGAGAGAGTTCAAGTGCTTGATGCTCTCATTTTCCCCGATCCTAAAAGGGGCGAGAGAGGCCTTAAGGAAAATCCCCGAGCCACCCTCGAGCTTCTTTGAGGAGGAGGAAAGAGCGGCCTTGAAGGATTTCGTGCCGGAGCCCCTAGAGCGAAAAAAATCAATGGGCTCTCCAAATTGTTAAATGGGGCATTAAGGTTACGTGTTTGGTCACAAGGACCAAACGGACACTAGTGTCACATGCAAATATTGAGTTTGATACACGAAATCGTTATACCAAACTCATGTTTTGTTTCGGAGTCCGGTTGATGCTAATTACGCTATCTCGATAGTACACAAGGTGCATACTGCTTAGGAGAAGTGCCTTCTCATTTGCCTTAGCAGATCCGCCTCCAAGGTGGTAAAGAAGCTTTTGCATTGATCGTATGTGTAATCTTCGATGATGACGAAAGAAAAGGTGAAGAACACACCCTTACAATAATATTCCGTGAGGAAAATGCACCTAAGATCAAATATTTCGAGCGGCTTCCGGGAAAATTCGGACTTTCTTTTTTGATCTTTGCGATCACATAAAAACATAAACTTTGAGGCTCAATAGCTAAATACATGGCACTTTCTCTCAAACAACACCGGTGCTCCATACGGTTGCCTTAGATGGCTGGATGTAGCTTGCATCTAACAAATCTTTCACGCCTCCGCAATTCTTCTAACTCCGGAGGAGCCATTCTCATGGTGCAAAATTTTGGAGGAAAAAAATTGCACAAGCTCAATCTTGTGGTCCACTTCTCGTTGAGGCGGCAATCTTTTAGGCAATTCACCGCATAACATCCTTGAAACTTTATAGGATAGGCAAGATCTCCGAGGGCGGGTTGCTTGTTGGCTCGAGGACTCCTTCCTCCTTGAGGCATGCTAGGAACGTGAAATTTTCTTGAATCCTTTTGAGAGTGATTGAAATTTGCCTTGTTTGACCCGCCATCTAGTAATGTAATGTAGAAAAGAGAAAAGAGTTGACAAAAGTGTCACTAATTGACGCTTATGCCCGCAATTCTACTAACATAGTATATGGAACTTATGCTATGAGCACTTACAATGGATCGATGAATTGCCAATCCCGAGGTCAAATTTATGGGTCGGATCCTTCCTTGCTTGTAAGGTGAGCTAGAGCATTCTTTCTTTATCTTTATTCTCCTCACCAAGAGCTCGCCGGCGACGACAGAGGAAGCAACCCGCCTGCTGTGGCGGGGCGGCTTTTTTCTTTCACAATAAGACCTGGACGATTATCCCTACCCTCGGTAGCTTACGAGTTTACGTCCATCCCCGGTCGGGTACAGTTTCCTTTCGATTTATCCCTTGTAGCCGTTACCCGAATTCGCGCAAGTGTGTCCACACCCCCCAAACTGACTTGACGAGGAATCCATTCTCGCGAACAAACACAACCCCTACACACAACACACACCTAGGAGCACCCCTTCCTGCATATCCATACAAGACCCGAGTAGGCGGGTCGAGGTCCTACGAGGTACCCACTACTCGGAGTACCCTCCAAAAAGGAAAAAGATGTGTCTGTCAGGTTCGGTTCTTCTTAGTTGGGTTGGGTGGGTTCGACCAGAAATGCTATGCTTACACACAAGACTACCCCTCTTCCCGAAAGCTTCGCGGGGACTACTTTACGACGACGGACGACCGCCCGTAGGGGGTTTACTGCACAAGGCCCCTGCAGAGGAAATTATCCCAGCGAATAGATGATGCTCAGCTCCGCACAACATAGGGATTGGCACACTTTCGGGAAGAACATAGAATAGTAGAGGATCCAGCATGCAGAACACGGCGATCATTAGAAATTCACGAATTAGAGATGCTGTAATATACTCTTTCCCATAACTTCTCATACCAGACCAACCCACTAAAATGCAAATAGGGATCAGAAATGTGGTCAATATCACGCAGAATAAAGAGATACCATCTATACCCAAATCCAAATTGATGTTTTCATAAGGAAGCCATCGAAGGCTTTCCACAAATTGAGATTTGGCCGTAGAAGGATCGAATTGTATCCGAAGAACAGGGGGATACAAAAAAGTAATAAGAGAGGCGCACAGACCAATCAATCGTATCGGTCGTATTCTTGAATTTGGAATGAAAAGAGGAGTAATGCTTCCTAGCACGGGAGAAAGAATAAGACCACTTAGAGAAAAATACCATTGTTCTAACATAGAGTAGAATCGAAGATTGAAGAGATTCATTTACAACAGTCAAAAGATGGGCCCCTAATTCCAATACAATAGGGGTCTATCAGTGCAAGTCAGCTGAACACCGTGATTGATGAGTGGGTAGGTGGGTTAGGTGCACCTCTCGCCCAGTGGGAAGTAATGAGGCTAGTCTCCCCCCCCTGAATGAAAAAGTATTGGGGCCCCCTTCCTCTAAGCTCTAAGGTAGACCCTTTCTTTTCTTTATTTAGAATTTCCAATAGAGAATCTTTCTAACTTCAAAAATCTCTCTGGCAAAATGCAATTCGTCGAGTTCAATCCAAGGTGCACCTTGCCTTTTTTCAGGTAGCTTTCTTACGCCTATTCAGCTAGTGGGGCATTGGTCATAGCCGAAATTCGTCGAAGGGATAAAAAGAAAGAAGAGAAAGAAAGGGAAGTTTTTTCTTTCTTTCATTCAATCCAAATAAATAAGAGAACAAAGAAAGCACTCAAAAATGAAAGTTAGATAAATAAGTGTCAGTAAGAACTAGCACTAGACTTATTCCCCCCTTTCTACTTTTCCTCTCTCCTTTTGTGTTGTGCTTCCACCCGGGCTTTTCATTCTGTTTTATAGAGACCCGAGGAGGAAATTGGAATAAAAATTCATGTATAAAGGTGAGGTACTTTCCCCGGCATACGAAAATAAAATCCAGGATGACGGCTTTCAAAAGAACGAGTAAGGGACGGGGAGAGGGATGCTCTCGAAACCAAACGAGACTAGAAAGAACATGGGAATTAGCACCATTCATATGAAGAGACAACAAAGGGGAAGCCCTCTCTCTATCTCGGTCTCGGTTTAGCATCATATATCGATCTGGAGAAAATTTTGATTGGTTGTAGTGCGGATTAAGGAGCAGCTCCTCCATACTGTGGCTGTGGAGGTGGGTTCTGTCGCCGCCTGATAGAGGCAGAAGCGGGGGCCACCAGAGCTATCTGCATCGAGTCTTTCGATTGAAAGAGGAAGGGAGACAATTCAAATGCCAGCGCAGAAATAGAAAGAGTCGTGCTTTAAAGTGGAATTCTTCTAAGATCCATTGCTCGATTTTGCTGCATGCTCTGCTCCCAAAATGCAGAGAAGACTTGCGAGGGCAGATCCGGGTTGGTTGGTCCGGAAAGTCATGGGAGAGGCGGGCTAAGTGAAATAATAGACTATAGAATCTTATGAATCACGCACGGCACACTTTCTATATCTTCTACGTCTACAAGGTGAACAGCTTAGCTTACAGCACAGCGTGTTCGCCACCACACTGGGCTGGCTGGTGCATTGGCCTTACTGTAATAAGTCCGAGAGGTATGACTCTTCGATTAGAACGCTCCATATCTCGTGACACGCGGAGCGTAGCATTTTAGAAAGTCCGTATAACTTCAAAAGATTCATTCTTTATGAATCAAGTACCATTCAAAGATCAAAGAAAGGGTGCATTGCCTCTTTGAGTGAAGAAGAGAAGGGCTTTGTATAGACACTCTTGAGCCATGTTCGTCGCCATAGGCTTACCATTATTTCATTTCGTTCTATTGATTGGTTCTAGCTCCAAAGAAGATATACATGGAGCTATGTCGACTTACGTACGTCTCGTTGACTAAACGATCAGGTATACCACGCCACGTATCATCCCCTCTTTCCATAGAGGAAAGAAAAAGAAAAGATATAGTGATCGTGCCGTAAGACCTTGTTCCTTTCTACTTTACGTTATTTTCCTCTGGTGGTGCCCTCGTGGGCACGTTCCTCTCTGGGTGGGTCTGGTCTAATCGAAGTCAACTGACTCACATGGAATAGGGGTGAGTTTTCACCGAGCTGGTCGCTTGAGTCTATAGGCTACCTCTCCTATCCGCTTTTCTACAAGGTCTACTTTCAGACCGGGCCAAGCCTTTAGGTTGTTTAAGTAGGTTTGGGCTAGGTCGTTGCGCTCCTGCCACCTCTTGTCAAATCAAAGTAGGCTGATGGGCAAGCCCCCGCCTGTCGCAATGGTGTGGGGCGTCAGAGGGCCCCGTGGCCAACTCGAAGGGGCTGAAGTTCGACGCAGAGCTTTTTGGTTGTTAAGTTATAGCAGCACTGAGCAACCTCCAGTCCTTCTGGTTTGCACTAAAGTGGCTTAAGCAGCCCTCGAGGAGTCCGTTTATTCTCTCCGTCTGAGATATACCGACCGTAGGTATCTGACCATCAGATACCGACAGCTGTCTTCTAAGATTACCGACATTTCGGGTTTTCATAAATTTCACATAAGATAAAAGTTCTTTTCATCATCAGAAACAACCTGATTTCCGACCTCTTGCATTGCATTACCATAACGAAAATGAACATTCAAAAAAGAGATTGCTCTTGTGATTCGGAATGAAGCTTTATCGGTCGAGGAAAGGAATAGCGATAGATTTCTATAGAGCATCCAGGAACAAGCAGATTCAATCGGACGACGAATTCTTGCGTGGTCCAAGGAAATCAAAGGTCCGCTTCCACGATTTCATCTATATGGAATCTCAACATATCAGAATAGCTTATATAGTCATGATTCAATTCATGAATTAGCCCACTATGAGGCTACTGCATTTATAAATATATATTTATATAATATAGTATATAGTATATCATTTGTGTCTCTGTTACAACACGGCGAAACTAAATGGTTCGGATGAAGAGAAAAAAAAAAGAAGAATGTTTAGGCTGTACACCTAATTTTCCTGGGATTGTAGTTCAATCGGTCAGAGCACCGCCCTGTCAAGGCGGAAGCTGCGGGTTCGAGCCCCGTCAGTCCCGACGGATTCAATAAATACATCAATTCATCTCTCCATTTTCTGTGAAAGGGGGGACAGGGAGCATAGAAATCTCGTAGGAGAAGAAATGATGGTTGACTCATTCAAGTGAGAAATCGGATCGAAAAACGGATTCTTGTAAGAATCAAGGAACTGACAACATAGATGTACCAGCACCTGCAGATGAAGCAGTGGGCAAACCCGATCCATATCATATAAAGGCTATGGCAAGCAAGGCGGACATGAAACAAAAGCGACCACATCGTCAACCGCAATTAGGCTATCCTGCTTCAGGACCTTAAGTTCAGTCTCCGCGAACTCAACTCTCAGAGGAAGACGACTCTAGAAATAGGAACATCCGATACAGAGAGACGCGCACTACCAGACTATCGACTAGACAAAGGCATACTCAGATCAGTCATTCTAAGCGCAAGAAGGCGTATGCCAAGGACAAACTTCCCGACAAAGCAATGAAGGTTTCGCGCCCCATTTTGCATATTGAAAGGAAGCGTAGAGAAGCGTGACCAATGGGCCTTCTACTGCTCTGAAATGAAACTGGTATGATGAAATAGACACCGCTTCGGATCCTGCTCCGGCCTTTTGGTAGTCGATGAAGCTACTGCTAAGGCTATGAATAGGTCAGTATATCATTCTCTTAGGACATGACTCAGGGACAGAGCAAAGACAACCTATCTTGCTGCTACGAGTGCCTACTCAATAGCCGATTCTTTTCTGGTAAGAAATCCTGATATTAAGCCGGGTGAGAGGGGAACTATAGAGTGGAAGGGTAAGGCAATCAAAGGCAAAGGATCTCATCCGAGGCAGCCACCGGTGCGGAAACCCGTCGACTAAACCCGTAGAAAACGAAAAACGCAGCCGCCGAAGCGAAAGGCAGTTAACGAGAAAGCAGAGGTGTGGCTAAGGGCGGAAAACCGTCTAACTCGCCTAACCTCCAACTCTGTATCGGGAAAGCTGTCCGAGGACACCAACCTGTCGACTAAAGCACAGAAAAGTAGATCGGCCTTTCGACGTTGCTACTAGCGGCATTAGCTTCACTGCTTATTATCTTCTAGCCCGAGAGTTGTTAGCTGCTTTCCCGTTTGTAGTGGTTCCAAGGGTCAACCCGAAATACGGGTGTAGAGGAAAAGAAAGCAAAAGCGATTCCCGTCTTCCTTCATTGGGAGAGCAAGTCTCTCTTTTTGGGGGAGCAGAATGAAAAAAATAAACCGATATGAATGAGGAGGCTGTCTTCCCTTTTTTAGACTCTATACAGGCTCTTCCATCCACTAGTGGTATGGATATTCCCATAGATGCAAATTTCGATTGTTGTTTCGGATACAATCCCTCAGGATGACCTGTGGGATGCTTTCGAGCAGGAAAACTGGAAAGAGCTCTCCAACTCGCGGGAATACAAATTGGTGGAACGCCAGAGAGAACGAATCAATGATCAAGTCGATTGCTGAAGTCTTGAAGGAGAAAGGGATGGATGCTGGGGCTGACTATTGAAGACCCCACGGATATGGATAGAGCAACGGATGTCGTTTTCGACGATCTCTTCGATCGCTTTGACACGCATCCAAAGCGCAAAAACCATTTAACTAGAGTCCTTGGGAACATAGGAAATGAAAGAAGTCGGGTCTGGCGAGCATTCCTA
>JBBCBC010000007.1:38384610-38602110 GCA_037126765.1 Stenogyne calaminthoides | reverse complement strand
TATCTTATCGCCATGTATGGCTTGTATACATTTACATGACCACCGTAGTATCCGCCTCCTAAGAAAATCATCTTCATTCTTGCTTGAATGTGGATAGGGAACTTAGAATCATCGTAGTAATTACACCTAAAGATATGTAGAGCTAGTGCGGATATGGTTATCTTGCTATCTATGTCAATCTCATAAAGCTTCCAATAGATCTCTTGAGCTTTTTGGACTCCAAGGATAAGGATGTCCCCGCTTTAGAGAATCTATTAGCATTTTTTTTACTAGAAAGATCGGAATTGTCAACCCCCAGGGTGTAGAGCCTTTTGGACCAAGATCCGGGCGATTTTGTAACTAGTATCCCCGCTAGGAGAAGATTCAAGGAGTCTCCGGGTTTTAATAACATCTTATTACCCGAATAGACTTCTCAGAAAACCATATTCTTTCTCATAAGTGGTTCATTAGAAAAAGGTTAAAGGTTTTCACCGGAAGTTTCACCGGAAATAAGGAACTCATCGGAAAAGCATGAAGTATATGCTAAAGAAGATGAATGGTTTATGTTGTGTTGATTGCCTAATCACCCCAGGCTAATTTATAGAAGGAAATTAGGGGTATAAATGCAAATTTATTTTCTCAGAAGACCTTAAGAGAAATTTGCATCGACAACGCGTAAAGAAACACGCGGCTAATGGTTGATGAGTTGACGGTGTGAGTAATCACAACGTATCTATGCCATTATTACGGAATGTCAAATCGCGCCGATTTGGGAATCGAGGCGACTTTTTGACTCCCCGAAGCAAATGCTTTGGCGGGAGTTTGACTTAAGTGCATAGTAAATGCGGGCTGAATAGAAGAAGATTGAAGATAAGAGTATCAGATAAGTGGATCAGATAAGTGACGAAGTGTTTCAAGCAAGAATCTGATCAGATGAGTGGAATATTGTTGGGAAATGCTTAAGGCTACCATCAGTAAGGTCAACAAGTACCAGATCGATCCAGATGTAAATCGATTGATTACAATATCAATCAGTCAGATACGTTCTCTTATTTATCCCTTTCTGAATATCTTATATGCGTTATTTAAATAAATTGATTTTACTCTGTTTTCACTTTATGACGCATACTCTGCAAAATTTTTAATGCGGACTTGGGAATATGTTTTTAATGAGTTTTATTGCGAATTTTCGAGTCTGAAATACGAGAAGACTACTTTTCTCAACCGTGCGATCAAAATACTTTTTGGCCGACTAATCTCAACCACTGATTTCAAAACACGGATACTTGAGTACTTTGGAAAGTTGTGCAAAAAGGTTTTCCCTCGTTTTTCTATAAAATCCAAATCTTTCTCAGAAAACTTCTTTCCACTACTTCGTCTTCTCAAAGCTCTTAAAAGCTCAAAACTTTCATAATGTTCAGAGAATTACTTTCGAAATCAATTGATTCTACTTTTACGATTTCTCAAAACCTCGAATCAATTTCTGGTAATTTCTCGTTTATATACTGCATTATTTCAATTCTCTCTGGTACCTAGGTTTACAAATCGTGATGATATGTTTCTGTAATTTTTATCAGATCTATACGCTTACTTGCTAAATTGATGCTTAGATTACTGGTTTGACTGAATTTATTGAAATATCTTACTCAAACTAAACATCAATTTGCATATCGTACAGAAATGGCATATCTTGTTCCACGACTGGGGCAAGGGAAAAAGTTCTGCAACTTTGCATCAATGAAGAAAGACATCATTGATGAGAAGTATGTAGTATTCACCATCACCTCGGATCCTGAATCATTTGAAATTTCGGTGCTTATATGAAAGGTGTCTTTAGAAACGATATTGCTTCTACACATCGAACATCGCCCACACCCATGAAGCCCTTGAATTTTTATACAATCTACAAAGGGATGAAGACATTGATCTTGACTGATTTCCTCCGTTGGCGGATTTGGAAGTCATGAAAGTGTCGAATGAATCTCCGAGGATATTCGCCTAACTCGAGGAAGCATCAATCCGCAGACCTACACGAATGATGTAGGAAAAGGAATTTCTTGAAGCCGAGCCATTGAGACCAAAGCAAACAAGGAGAACACAACAAACGCCAAAGCCTCCTATCCGAAGAGGAAATATCGCCTTCTCTCCTTGAGATCGCTCGTAAAAAAATCATGTGCTCAACATACGATCTTGATCTTTGTCATCAGATAAGATCGGTGTCATGGTGGCCGCAATAATAAAAAGGCTTCAGATATAGATTGGTTGGGTATGGTCAAGGCAATATCGAGGAAAGACTCAAGGGAAGTTCGAATCCACCCAGAGCAATGTAGTGTGCTTATCTTCCAAATGCTCCTTCATACACAAAATCTCAATCATTCTCACGATAAGCCGCCAAAGAACTATGAATGGAATGAGAATGGAGCGAAGATATATCAAGCAAAGCACAAGGCCATATTGGGCAAGGATGAGTCCCTACCGACAATTCGATGAAGATCCATCTCCTTATGTGCCCAAACCCAAGGGAGAAAAGAAGGAAAAGATAAGGCAACTGATCTTCTTCCTAAAAGAGGATGAAGAGGAAGGATCGACCAAGAAACCAGATGCTCACGAAACGCTGAAGAGAGTGACTTCTCCTCCGAAGATCGCTTCCATGTTCGCAAACAAGTTAGCGAACGGCGATCCGGCGCAAGTGGAATCGGAGGAGATAGCTTCGCTCTGAGCCCACCGCCAGAGAAGTAAGGGAAGAGCAGATGATCGCAAAAGAAGGACGTAAATTGTCAGAGGGACAAAGGAGCAATCTGAGGAAGAATCACCATCCGATTCTTCGCCTCTCACCACGATCTTCCAGAGAGCAAGATCGCCAGTGCCCACTTCCAAATTACCATCACCCTCTCCTCACAAAACCTTCTCACCCTCACCCTCACCTATCAGATCACCCAGATCTCCCACACCACCAATCAATGAACCTGTTCAGGAAACTGAACACCGTCAAAACACTGAAAATGAACCACAAATATCCCAATCTCCAATCAAGTCACAAGCAACTGAGAGATCCGACAAAGTTTAGTATCCATCTCTCAAATCCTTCAACACCGAATCGTGTGCTTCACCGCTTCCGTTCATAAGGATAATGAAGCAACAGATCAAGGAGTATCTCATTGGATCTATGCCCGAATTGATCAACATCCCGCATCCAAAGAATAAATAGAAGAGATTGTGTTTTGGAGGGATATCAGACTAAAAAACATTGAAGAATTTCTGATTCTCATGACAACTCTGGGATCAGATTTCTTTGTAGACTTGGAGTTGAAATGCTTAAACAATGCTGGGATTGAAAGCGCTGTTGAATTGACATCTGATGATGATATCAAATGGTTGATTCACGAAAAGTTCTAATTGCCGATAATTGGGGAAAACCGCTTCAACCTCCTCCTGATCATGAGGGAGCGCCGATGAACCAAGAATGGGTCTTTGCGCAGATGAGACTGACTTGGCAAGGCTTCAACATCGACTGAGATCAATGAGCATTGATACCTAGATCTTTATATTGAGAAGATTCGGGATGGGATCAAGACCGCTATTGAAGACAAATTAAATAACGCCTCACCAATCGATGAAGCGATTTGAAGAAGAAAGCAAAACTAGTTGAAAGTCACACGGTTGGGATGCACAATGCCATCCTCTCTGAAGTTATGCAACTAGTTAATCCTCTTGCCGAGAAGTTTAATCTCGATCGACAAACTCAAAGTTCGAATTGATATGCTCGATCGAACCACAGTGTACTATTGGAGAATGTCCGGGCATCTTTGAGAAAACCGACAACCACATGAATATGGGTTGTAAACAATTTATAGCTTCTCTAAGCAACGAGCAAGACAGATATTGAAGTTGCTCAGACGCTTTTGAAACTCGCAGACCTTCGCCACCGCTCAGATTACCTTTGTCGAGAACTCGAGAGCAGATCACACGACAATTCAATACTCGAACCATGAAATGTCCAAGCTCTTTGATGAAACCAAAAAGGGGGAAGGAAAAAAATAAAGAGAAGAAAGAAAAACAGAATACGCTTGGTAACAACTACATCTCTACCGAAACCATCAGATCGATTTTGCAAACACTTCATCTATTGATCTCGTTCTTTGAAGTAAAAGAAAACCGTGGAGCAATATAACAAAGAGATCATTGAGCGTAAAATTGCTCTTTCGTGAGGTTATTGCGAGTAGACAAAGATTGAAGACTTTTTCTTCGCTCATACGTAAAAAGAATGGAAATCGAAGGATCGTGCCAAAAGCCTTGAACTCGCTTAAGAAATTAGTCAAGAAGATGAACAAGAAGAATCGAAAAGCGGACTCGAGGAGAAAGAAAGGCAAAGGCAAGATGATGAAAGCAATCATGAAGATCGAGACAAGGCCAACTATTCTCTACCAAAGCAGGATGACTCTGAACAAGTTCAAGAGCAAACAAGACAGAGAATTAGAGAGGCCGCCATCAAAAAAGCGTTTAGCAGAGGCTAAGGACTAAACATCGCTACATCCGGCTGGAAGAGGAAGAACGAAGGCTGCGCAGCAGAGGAGATTGCTTGGGAGAAGAATGCCCTTCCAAAGACTGTTAAAGACATCCTCTCAGTAGACGCCAGATCCGCCTTCGACGGGATCAGATCGAGAGGAGAATGGTTATGTGACGATACATCCCGGAGAAGATTCCGATTCATCAAGATCGATCGAAAATGATGATGAATTCGAATCGTTTAGAAACGATGTATCCGGACTTCTACCAGACGGTGATGAAAGAAGGAGAATCATGTCACTAATACCGGAAAGCTCCACCCTTTGAACTACTCCTTCCACCTTTAAGGCCCGCACAAAAAGCTAGATCTCAGAAAAGTTCAAAAATGCCTACTATGGATTTGGCGAAAAAGGAGGGATCCATAGAAGAGAAGATCCGGACAAGCTAATGCAAAGGATGTACAAGATGTTTGGCATCCCCAAAGAGCTGCAAATGTTCAAGTACACCTGAGGAAGACAACTTGGAATCAGATAATAGGTACGCTTTTCATGTATTCTTAATGCACACACCTATCCGAATGAAATATTTCATCTCTCGATTCTAAGACAACATCTCATTGTTTTCCTGTATGTCTTGCATTTAATTATCTGCATTTCTATTCGTGGTATCTGTTTTTCTGATTAAGTGTTTTGGTTCCATCAAAAAGGGGGAAATTGTTGGGAAATTTATGTTTAAGTTTTGATGGAAGTTCCAAAACAGGTTGTAATAGGACCAATCGGACTCATTAACGACGATGACTTAGAATCGATTAAGATGACCAAATTGAAATGTATAGATAGTGATGTAAAGATAGGTCACATATTGAGGGGGAACTCAATATGTATAGGTCAGTCGAAGCATCGGATGACCCAATAAGGTCGATGATCGAAGGCAAGAACAAATCGAAAAGAAGTCAAAAGATCATGAAGACAAGACATAAGACTCGGATGAACTCAAGACTCAGATGAACTCAAGACTCGGATAAACCCGAAAACTCGGATGAACTCAAGACTAAGATGAACTCAAGACTCGGATAAACTCAAGACTCGAAAATAAACCCGAAGACTCGGTATGGATCAATACTGCCGAGGCTCGAGTCACTTGAAGATCGAAGACTACCAAAGACCAAGACCTATATCACGAAATTTAATTGAGCTAAGACAATCTGCATCGATCGAAGACTCAACAAGGTAGACCGATCGCTTATCCGATCAAGTCATCTCACACCGCGCCAACCAAAATGGTACACCGAACATAAGACGAATCTTCTACAAAATGAATATCAATCGCCTAACGGACAAATTCTTGTGCAGCCTCTTGGCTCAGGAGAAAGCGACACGCACAAAAAGAGCCGATAATACGGATTCGACAAACTGCGGACATAAACGACGCTAATCATGCCTACGGCCACGCCGATATTCGAAAGCACGTCACAATCATATCCTACAACCTACCTAATATAGCCCGAAATTCAAATTGCTCTCCAACGGCTCTTTGATTTCGAGGTCTATAAAATGGGATCGATCTTCAAAATTGAAGACACGAGAGGGACAACACTAAGAACGAACACGGAGACACCGCAAAAGAAGCAAAAACTACAGCAAAATCTCCGCTCGAAGAACACCATAATTGAAGATTATTCTTAGAGTGTTCATCCCATAGTTCTTAGCAAGAAATCCTATCCACTAGCATTTGGCTACATAAACACTTGGATAGATTTCCAGTTGGAACCACAACAAACCTTTACCCAAACTCAAAGTTAGGTTAAGTTTGTTACCGCAAGATTTCAGACTAGGGATTCTAGTTTTCTGATTTCTGGTTCGGTTAAGTGTGAACTCAATAAACATCTGTTGGGTGTTGGACTAACACAATAAACTAAGTCCAGTTGGTTAAGTTGGTGCCCCTGTGTTAAGGGAAGAGTGGACGTAAGACGGGTTTCGTCTAAACCACTATAAAATCTTGTGTGCATTTACTTGCTTTATTTATTGCTTTACACTATCCACACAACTGAGTTTAAAACTGCATACATATTCTAAGTTAAGCTCGGTCAACACAAGCAATCGATCGATCAAATGACACCTTAGTCAGCTGATTGAAAACTGACTTAAGAATCTGAATTGATAAACTGGTTTTTCAAACGGGTATTTACAAGCTTCCGCACTCTCGGTTAAACTGACAGATATCAAACTGATCTGCTCTCAGGCACTCAGTAAGATTGAACATCAGTCCAAACTAACTCACTAGCACTCTGATCAGTCAATCTGCAAAACACACCTGATCCGCACGCAAAGTTTTCAGAAGTCTATTCACCCCTCCCCTCTAGACTTCTGCCCTCACAAAACCCGTTCGGGACCTACACAATACTTAGTTCCGAGATAAGCCAGTTTTTCAAAATGGTGTTTAATCCTGAGAACATGCTCCCTTACGGGTGTTCCCTCAACCATCTTTAGTCTGGCCACGTCGTCATTTTTAAACTGATTGATCATGCGGTCTTTTGTTAAAAACATTTCTTCAAGACTTTGCATAATTTCTGCAGCAGACTCAACACCTTCATGAATGTGTCTCAAATCATCGAACAAAGTGAAGTCAAGATTACACGTTTCATGGGTTCATTGGCCCGCCCCAAATATTATACTCATGTCTTTCCGCATTAGGTGATTCAACAAGAGGCTTTTACGTGGCTTGGGGTACATCAAGAACCCAATAATGTTCTTGTGCGGTAGGACAAAACTCATATTTCGTTTCCAAACATTATAGTTTTCGCCATTAATTGGTGTTCTTTGAGTGTATATAACAAAGGATTAAAAGGTTGCGACATGATGAACTGAAATAAACAATAATATGCATAAGCACAAATATATCACAAGGTTCGATCACATGCATCATATTAAAATCTCAAAAAAAATATGAACATGCATCAGCCAACATCTCAAAACAGTTTAAATAAGCCACGTGGGGTGGATCATTATTTAAACACATTCAAGCGAAAATTCTACAAACAAGAACGATTTACAAACCTTTAATATCCAGATTAATAGTTGGCTTCCACTTGACCAATATAAAATCGACAGGACTTGGGAAGTATATGCATATCAATTTTATACCTAAGTAATAACCATGATTAAATACAGGATTATTATTTCGTATTGAACGAGCCTTGTGGGGAGGGTCATCGTCGCCACTAGTAATAATCCACAATCATCCATTTGAAATTCATTCATGTGAAAGCTAACTTTTGACCGTCCCGTGGGGGGAATTTCTTCAAAAGAATTCACAAATAAATAAATCATAGAGGTCAAAATTAATTCAATTTTATTATCCGGAATAAAATTGTAAATTAATTATTTAAACATACTTAGTAATTTTTGAAGGTGAGATTTTTCATTGGGCAACACTCATGCAAACACATTTAAACAAATTAAATAAAGCATAAGATAACACAATAATAAATCAAGCAAAGCAGAAAAATAAACATATTGGGCACAAATTATCCAATTGTCATGGTTTGATTTTTTCTTGGCTTGATCTTGAAGAAACACCGCCTTGAATTTCTCCCCACTTCGTCTCGAAAAGAACTCCGTCTCTCGAACATTTAGCTCACAAATCCCACCATAAATAAGACAACTTGGCGCCTAATGCCTAAGATGGTCCTGCGGCTCCTCGGCGACGACAGAGTCAGACCACAAGATCACTGTACTTATTACACAAGGCGCGCCTCAGATCCGCAGATCCGATCCGCCCTGCCATGCTCACAGACGGTGCAGGTGCTCAGGTTTTGGCGTCGTCTTGCCCTTGGCCTCGCCGCGTCGACCTCGCGGCCCCGCCAAAGGCCTTGCACGCCACGCAAGACCCTCGACCTGCCTTTTATTTTTATCCTTTATTTTAAGACAAGCGACGCCTGATCTGGAATCCTTTAATTCTCCGTCTCCGTCTTCGTTTTTGATCCGGTTACAATTTATTTACAAAAAATAAATAAACCTAGATCTAGACTAGTCTATTACAATGATCAAATCAAATAAATCCTAATCTACTCGTGGATTTTCTCACGAGGTAAAACGAATCCGAACGAATCGAATTAAAAACCACAATTTATATTCATGCATAAGTAAACACATTAAATTCCATGACAATTGGATACCTGTAAAACAGATCTAGCAATTCTACTATCCAATTTCAAATTTAATGTCAGCGAATTAAATTACAATTTAAAAAATTCAGAGCCCGAAACCGTGGCTTTGATACCAGTTGTTGGGGAATAAGTTGCACAGATCTATTTTGGGTGAATATTTAAATACAAATTTAATTCTTATAATTATTACTAGCATGAATTAATCCTATATTAATTCAAATAATAATCCAACAACATATCATGCATATAATTAATTCACGTAAATCCTACGCATGCGGAATTCTACGAGTTTACGTGAACGTACCTCTTGGGATGGCAGTGATCTGGCTGATTAGGCTAACCAAAAGAACTTCCCAAGTATTCCCTTAATCCTTGTTCGACTATCCGGTGGTAGGACACTTGTGAACAATTAACAAAAAGAAAATAAATTATGTTGCACCACCTTTGTGGATTTACTAATTTTTCCAGCACATGGAATTGTACTTGGGAATGAAAGAGTCATCCCCTATTTATAGAGCATAGGTGGTCGAAAATAGTGGCAAAAAACAATGTGGGAAAATCTTTTCTTGATCTCCAAGAAATCTTGAATATATCTTCTATATTCCTTTTTCCATAATTATAATATTCCACAAAATCCCACATACTCTTTGTTATGGGATATTTTCGAAAATAATAGGCAAGAATCCAAGATTTGGATCTTCTTGAATTTATGAGATATTCTTGTATTTCAAGAAATACATATCTTCCATAATATCTTTTCAAGAAAATCAAGAAAATCTTTCTTGCCTTTTTATCTTTCAAAAAATTCAAATTTTCCTTATAAATAACCAAGTGGGAGATTTCTTGAATTTAATGAGATAATCTTGTATTTCAAGAATACATATCTTCATTCCATAACAAAATTCAAAGAAAATCTTTCTCCCCTTTTATCTATAAATTTCAAAAATAATTAGGAAAAATAAGCAACAATATTTATTTTATTTTAAACACCTTTTTCAGTTATTGGACTATATGTTGGGCTACTTAGGGGGCCTTTAGGAGAATTAAGATTGAACCTTCCAATGGATCTTGAATTATCAATATTGAGCCACAATATTATTCAAGCCCATAATTATTAATTAATCCCACTACATAATTAATATTGCACTATCCATCTTAACCCGTATTACGGTCAATATGGCTCCGGTTATTATTTCCGTGTTTAAGATTATCTAGCCCATTAATTAATTCAAGCCATCCTGAAATAACTTTCCGTTAATTAATATCTTTTGTCCTTGGTCAAGAGCGGTTCAACATTATTATCCATAATTTAAACTAATTCCCTTGGCAAGATTTGGTTGATAAAGCATAAAAAAACCTCCCGAGATAATCGAACAAAGCGTCTAGACCACGATTCTACTTAAAATTAAATCTTAGTATCACATGGGACCATTGTATTGCCCAAGATAAAAAGTATTGAATTATTTTGTCTCTAACCAAATAAGTCAAAGCAATATTTACCAAATAAATTATTTATCTATTTATGCTTTAAATATTATGAAATTACATATATTTATCGAGGTCTAATTTTTCAATAAACAAAGAATTTGTCCTACATTGATAGTTAATTTAGTGATACCGGTCATGCAGATTAAATTAATCTCTTGGTCAAGACAAAAAGTACGCCTTACACTTCAACCTTTCACGATGGAAGTTCAACAATCCATCGTGAAAGGTTTTTAGTTACAAGGGGGATTGAAATTTAATCTTAAGAGATTACACTAATATCATGAAATTAACTTCAATGTAACACGTCATAAATTCTTCAAAGATTATTGAAGAATTAGACCTCGGATTATTTCTTAATTTCGATAATAAATAGATCGCAAACAATGGTTAGTAACTATTTATTTTACACTTAATAAGAGAATCAATTGATTTGATATCTTATATTAAATCAAAGCATTTAATACTTTAGAATCGGTAGTAATTTGCCAACGGGAGGTTCATAAGATTTATCATGCCAAATCTTGCAAGGTAATTTGTTTCCTAGATGGATAATAATGTTGAACCGCTAATAAAAAGCTATTTCGGAAATTAATTAATTTATAATTTAAAAGATTTTTATATTTTAATGGTTAAATGATTTCATTAATTATGGCTAATTAAATTATAATTAATGGGCTCAATAATAGATATTCATTCCATTAGAAGGTCCAATCTTAATTTCCTAAAGGCCCCTCAAAAGCCCAAAGATTTAATTATTTTAAAAATGGGTTTAAAATAAAATTTATTGTTGCTCAATTTTTCCTATTTTTTTTCGAAATTGATAAATAAAAGGGGAGAAAGATTTTCTTTGAATTTTGTTATGGAATGAGAATAAGTATTCTTGGAATATAAGTTTATCTCATTAAATTCAAGAGATCTCCCACTTGGTTATTTATCTTGATATTTTCGAAAATTTTGAACAAATAAGGAAGGAAAGATTTTCTTGATTTTCTTGAAAAGATATTATGGAAGATATGTATTTTTTTGGAATACAAGAATATCTCATAAATTCAAGAAGATCCAAATCTTGGATTCCTTCATCCTTATTTTTTCGAAAATCACCATAACAAGAGGAGGTGGGATTTTTGTGGAATATTTTAAATATGGAGAAAAGAATATATTGAGTATATTCAAGATTTCTTGGAGACCAAGAAAAAGATTTTCCCATCTTATTCACACACCTAAAATTCGACCACCACCCTCTTATAAATAGGGGACGATTATTTCATCCCCAAGTGAAATTCCATGTGTTGGAAAAATTATAAATTCACAAAGGTGGTGCAACATAATTTTTTATTTTCATTTTTGTTAAATTGTTCATTGAAGTTCTACCATCGATTGTTGAACAAGGACAAGGAATACTTGAGAAGACCTTTTGGTGTGTTTAGGTGTGAAACAGGATCCATCTTCTCAACGGTTGTCACTCCGAGAGGTTAGTTTACGTAAACTCGTAGTAATTCCGCATGAGTAGGATTTACGTGAACTATTTGTATGCATGATTGGTTGTTGAATTATTATTTGAATTAATATAAGATTAATTCATGCTAGTAATAATTGTTAGAATTAAATTTGTATTTAATATTCAACCCGAATAGATCCGGACAATTAATTCCCCAACATCATGCATATAAACAAGCCACATAAATCCTACGCATGCAAAATTGCTAGGAGTTTACGTGAACTAACCTCTTGGAGTGACAGCCGTTGAGAAGATGGATATCTCATTCACACGAACAAACCCAAAGAGCTTTCTCAAGTATTCCCTCGTCCTTGTTCAATAATCCGGTGGAAGGATGCTCACGAACAATTAACAAAAGGAAAAATAAAAATTATGTTGCACCACCTTTGTGGATTTCTAATTTTCCAACACATGGAATTTTACAGGGGATGAAAAATTCATCCCTTATTTATAATATATGGGGTGGCTGATTTTTTGCTATGAAATAGGATGGGAATTTTTTTTCTTGATCTCCAAGAAATCTTGAATATATCTCATATATTCTTTTCTCCATAATTAAATATTTCACAAAATCCCACCTCCTTATATTTATGGATTTTTCAAAAAAAAGAAGGAGTAGGAAGCCAAGATTTGGATCTTCTTGAATTTATGAGATATTTTTGTACTCCAAGAATACGTATCTTCCATAATATCTTTTCAAGAAAATCCAGAAAATCTTTCCTTTCCTTATTTTTTCACAATTTTCGAAAATCCCCAAATAAATAACCAAGTGGGAGATTTCTTGAATTTAATGAGATAATCTTGTATTCCAAGAATACTTATCTTCATAACAAAATTCAAAGAAAATCTTTCTCCCCTTTTTATTTATTATTTTCGAAAATGATTAGGAAAATTAGGCAACAATAATTTATTTTATTTAAAACACCTTTTTCAGTTATTGGACTTTATCTTTGGACTACTTGAGGGGACTTTAGGAGAATTAAGATTGGACCTTCCAATGGACCTTGGATTATCAATGTTGAGCCACAATATTATTCAAGCCCATAAATATTAATTAATCCTACTACATAATTAATTCTCCCTCTGTCCCAAGATTACTTGAACACTTACCTTTTTGCTCGTGTTTTAGCGAGCAAATTATTTATTAATATTTGAAATAATAAAGTAACTTTTAAGGTGGGGTATGATAGTCTTACCCCTCCTCTATCATACGCATTTCTTAAAATTAATTTATCATTTCATATACTAATATTGTCACCAGATTTATCACACATCTAGCGCCAGGCAAGAAGAAATCAGATAGCCTGAGTCAAGTGACCTGAGGGTCAGGATGTCCGAACTCAGAAGAGCTGAACTCAGTAAGCCTGAGTAACCTGAAGGCTCAGAGAACCTGAAGGCTATCACACGTCAGCAGGACGAATTATCACACGTCAGCAGGTCCCACCGAGACCACGTGATTTGTCGTGCTTAAAGATTTGTCGTGCTTAGTGATTTGTCGTGCTTATTGATTTGTCATGCTTATGATTTGTCGTGCTGGTCCTCTTTATATAAAGGACCTCACCTTTCATTGTAAGAAAAAAAAAGAAAACGCTGGAATATTTCCCTCATTCCACTTATATACCTACACCCACATTTCAGGGAAGAACTACGGTTCTTCTCACAGTGTTCTTGTTCGATTAATTATTTGTTTGGTGGTCAAATTCAACAAGCCACATCAGAATTCGTAAATTATTTGACCACCAACAACTAATAAAAAACTCACTCGCTAAAACACGAGCGAAACAGAAACTGTTCAAGTCATCCTGGGTCGGAGGGAGTATTGCACTATCCATCTTAACCCATATTACTGTTAATATGACTCCCGATTATTATTTCCCGTGTTTAAGATTATCTAGTCCATTAATTAATTTAAGCCACTAAATAGCTTCATATTAATTAATATATTTTTCTTTGGAGTAAGGTCAGCTCAACATTATTATCCATACCGGAAACAAATTCCACTTGCAAGATTTGGTATGATAAAACTTCTGAGCCCACCAAGGGGACAAATCAAGCAAGACGTACTTGCACACGATTCTCCGTATTAAATCTTAGCAATCGTCATGTAACTAATAATATTGCCCAAGATATAAAGTATTGAATCACATTGATTCTCTACCCATCATAAGTCAAAGCGATAGTTATTAATTCCACACGATCCTATTTAAGGGACGGGGATTAAGAAATGACGAATCACTGATGTCTAATTCTTTTATATTCAGTACTGAAGATTTTATCCTCTTGTAGGTCCTATTCACATCATAATGCACTAGTGCAATCTCTTGGTCAAGACAAGTCAATTTGAGCCTTACACTTCAACCTTTTACTATGGATTGTTCATTTCCATCTGGGTTGTGAATTATGTACTTTTGGTTACAAGGGACTGTTAATTTAATCTTCTGTGATCTGGTGTCACTAAATTAACTACAATGTAACACGTACTATCTGTTGAACAGGTATGCAGTAAATATATGTAACATTCAATCATATTTAAAGCAACAATGATAAATAATTTATTTAAGCAAATAAGACAAAATTTCAATTTGGTTATACAAAGTAAAAGCATACTTTCTAGTATAACCCAACACAACAATGTGTTACCTTATGAACATTTATGTGTTATGTTATGTTTTAATATGTGTTACGTAAGATATGAAGTTTTTTCAATATAATAATGTAGTAACTGTAGATCTCGAACGGGTTTCAGTGAGGCAGAAGTCTAGAGGGGAGGGGTGAATAGACTTTTGAAACTTTTTCGTGTGATCAGTGTGATTTACAAGTTTACTGATCAAAGTGCTTAGTGATCAGTACAGACTGATATCCATCCTACTAATCGCATGTGAGCTGATCAGTTTGGTGTCTATTAGTTTAATTGATTGTGCGGAAGCTTTAAATCAACCCGTGTGAAAAACCAGTTTATAGAAAACAGTCCTAAGGTTTTCTGATCAGATCAGTTGACAAAGTGTCCAACTGATCAGATCAACAACTTGGTGCTAGACTGATCTCTACTTAGGAAATGCATGACAGTTTATCAAATCAGTAGTGTGCATATAGTGTAAAGCATATAAGCACACAAGATTTATAGTGGTTCAGACAACTTGTCCTACATCCACTCTTCCCTATCAGTAGGGGCACTCACTACCAAACTGACTTAGTTTAATGTGTTAGTCAAACACAATACAAATAGAAATTTATGGAGCTCCCACTCAACTGATCCCAGAAATCAAGACTAGAAACCCTAGCTTAAAATCTTGCTTACAAACTTAACATAACTCTCAGTTTGGGGTAAGATTTGTATTATTTCCAACTGGAATTCTATCCTAGTATTTAAGCAGCCTAAAGCTAAAGGATAAGAACTCTTGCTCAGAAACTATGGGATGAACACTTAGAATATTTGCTTGATCTTCAGTGTTCTTGCGGAAATGGCTTGAAGCTTGAGCTTGTGTATAATTTCTATAACCTTACTCTGAAGGTTGATCCCATATTTATAGACAATAAATCGAACTAGCCGTTGGAGAGCAATTCGAATTTCGGTCTATTTAAGGTAGGTTTGTAGGCATGATTTGATGTGCTCAGAGACGGCATGGCCAAATGCGTGCTCCGTCGTCCTTTATAGTAGTTTGACTCTGAAACACCTTGTCCTGCACTGTTAGCTCCGTACATACGTATCTCGCTCTCATTGGTTATCAAGTACACTTATTCGGCACCTTGGTACACCAACTTAGGTTGACATTCTTCTTGTCTGGTCGACTTGTATGCTTAGGTTGACACTTGGTTGTCACCTGATTGAAGTGACCTGATCAATTAAGACTGATCAGTCTACCTCGTTGAGTCTTCTGATATAAGTTGTCTTAGCCCAACTTATTGACTCTTCTAATGTTATCTGTGATGTAGGTCTTCCGACGGTCTTCTGGTCTTGATATCTTCTAGTCTTCTGATCTTCGAGCCTTTTGAGTCTTCTGCATGATGTCTCTTCTGATCTTCTGATCTTCTTCAAAACTTAACCTATACATATTGAGTTCCCCCTCAATATGTGACATATCTATTACATCAGCTGTCTATACATTTCAGCTGGTCATCTTATTCTGATTTCTAGTTCATCAGTTAGCTAACAGGTCTGACTGGTCCTATTACATCTGTTTTGGAACTTCCATCAAAACTACAAATTTCCCAACAGTCACACTTACTTATCCATTCAGTAACACATGGAGAATGGTAATATATATATATATATATATATATATATATATATATATATATATATATATATAAATGATAATGTAATTTTTATTTCACGTAGTAACACATTTAGTTTCTATAAGTATCACATAATTATGTGCTCAACAAGAATTGAACCTGCGACCAAATACAATAACAACAGAGCTAAATCACTAGGCTACAACACATATTTGATAAAGATATCATTCTATAAATATACATGTGTCCATCCAACCCACAACTCATAGCCCTAGCCCGCCCCACCGAGACTAACCCTCAAATTTGATTTAATTTGCCTTAATTGTTGTGTATTGTACATATCATTATCGTGCAATATTTCATAAGAATTGTACTCATAAAGACTAGGGTAACCTGTAAAAAAAAATAAAAATTAGAGTAAGCTTTCTAGGCGAATGTAAAAAATGTATATTAAAATTATATTGATATTTTTATAAGTCCATCTCATATTGGAGGAATTTGAACTTTTTTTTTTACAGGGGAATTTGATCAATTAATAACCGCCTCATTTTATACAAAATGAGGTTTTTTATTTGTCACTACGATATTATCAATGCAATTTTTTTTCCAACATTACGCCCGATAAGTAGATAAAAAAATATGTCTTAAAGGTGCTACTTATCTTGTATTTATTGTGATTTATATAAATTTAATAAGAATACACAAGTCTTTCAATATCCTAATTAATAAAAAATTCGATTTGTGTGAATAGATAAAATGGGACATATATCAAAAAACATATTAAATATAAAATATGACAAAAATTTGTGTGAGATTGTTACTATGAAACGGTTCACAAATTAGGACATAAATAAATATTCATCTCTTCCAAAATGTTAAAACGTCATTATCAAATTAAACTACAAGAAAATAGTACATTGCCTACAAAATTTTTCAACATGCCTAAGAAATTTTCAGCAAAAATAATTTCGTCCTTAAATAATAATGATTGCCTATTATTCTAATTATATATATCATTTCTAAAATAAAAAACAAAATTTCCTATAAAAATATAAATTGCCTAGAAAATTATTTGTGTAAGTTTGTCTACGGAAATTATAAATGTATAGACATTTTGTTTATAGGTAATTTGTTTGTCAGTTATAACTTTTAAAATATTTTTAAAAATTAAATATTGTAGACATTTTGTATAGGCATTTTGTAGACAATCATTACTAATTAAGAATTAAATATTTTTTTTGTAAAAAAATTCATAGACAATTCTTCATTGTTTTGCAGTGTTATGTTCTAGTGATAACGTCATTAATATTATTTCTGACCAGTTGAAATTTATTGCATTATAAATTCTATGGACATGGTCAATTATATGTTATGTAATGTTGGAAATAAAAAAAATTGTAGTTGTGAAAATTGTTTTGAGAATAAAGATTGGGGATTTCATCGTCGGCAAAGTTGGTCCACTTCACCTCCAATCATTCGTTCAATTATGTAAGGTGATGAGAAAAAAGAAAATCGACATGCAATTAATAAATACAGTAAAAACCTTCTATAGGACAATAATATTAAGGTGGATCAATATAGGCCAATTTTGGCTTGAATTACCAAATCTCGAGCAAAAAAGTCATGTGAGACGCATGTGTTCCCCAATTTTGGCCCGAAAACCTGAAATACAGGTTAACTAGTGTTGAGCCCACATAATTTTAAAGGATTTAAATAAAAAAAATCCCATAATTTTGCACCTTTATTGAAAAGGTTCCATATATAACACTTGTTTCAATTTAGTCTCGTATGTATTCAATTTGTACCGATTTAGTCCCGTACTGCCGGAAGTCGACCAATATCATCCAAAACTAGGCGTGTGGCCGCCACGCGCCCCTAATTTTCGCCGGAAAATGCTGAGTCCCGATCAAAATTAGGGGCGTGTGTATGCCATGCCCAAAAAATGACGTCGTTTTGGGGTAGTTTGATTGGTCTCCGGCGATTTGGAACTAAATCGGCACAAACTGAAAATATACGGGACTAAATTGAAACATGTGATATATACGGGACCTTTTCAATAAAGGTGCAAAGTTACGGGACCATTTTGATTTAAATCCCTGATTTTAAATATACTTGATTTGTTTAATTTTATGTTAGTCATGAATTTATTTAATTTATCATTGATAAAATAATATCATGGATGCTTATAATTATATCGTAAAAAGAAAAAAAATATTACTTGCATGTATGTGTTGTAACCGGTCAGCTACCGGTCAAAGACCAGCTGCCACGTGTCCGCCAAATGAACACGTGGACCAATACACAAGCAAGACGACCCCTACTTCCAAGATGTGCTCGCCAGCTCATCGAGCATCCTCCGTGGCCACCAGCTTGGACGAACACTAGCCACACCAGTTTGGACGAACACGGGCCACACCAGTTGGACGAACTGTTGGGGTTATACTGAAAAGTATATTTTTTTGTATAATCAAACTGAATTTCTGTCTTATTTGCTGAAATAAATTATTTATCACTATTGCATTAAATATGATTGAATGTTACAAATATTTACTGCATACCCATTCACTAAATAGTACGTGTTACATTGTAGTCAATTTAGTGATACCAGATCACAAAAGATTAAATTGACAGTTCCTTGTAACTATCGTGTTTGTTAAAGCACGACTTATTAATTAACCTCTCTTGGGCCATCCGAGCTTGGGCAGTTTCCTGTTTCTTTTAAATAGACGGGCTCTACTTGTTGGGCTGGTTCCTTTGGTTTTCTGTTTGCGGCCCAGTGATCTAGTTCATCTTCTTGTTCCTTCTTGGTGGAGTCCGACCACGTGGCGATCAGGGAATGGCTGGGGAATATTCGATTCCCTGACAATCATAACGAAATGGAGGGGATATGTAGCGGAATTCATGGAATGGCGAGTGTGTGGTATTTTGAGGTATTATCCTCTTGCATTTGATTCCTATCTTTCACTAGTAACATCAATTAACTTTTCTTCATTATCTGCAGATTGAAACATGAAATTCCAATGTATTCCTTCCATCTGTGAGGACCTATACTTAAAAAGCCATTGTGAGTGAATTACCCATTGAATACAATACATACTTAGCCCATCATCTAATACTTATTATATTCGCTTAAACTCAGGCTTCTGGACGAGCGATGGCGATTATTCACTTCGTCGGAGCATGGGACGAGGAGATACTCTATTTTTGGTCTTAGCTATCTGTGTTAATTTACTGATACCTCTTAGACTCGTGCCTAATACTTTTTGTGTTATAACGTAATACTTGTATTGGTTTACTCCTATTTGCTGGACCATAGGTGTTTCTTTTGTGTTGAGTTAATATTTCGTTCGAATTTACGTTTATATTGAGTGGGACATCACAAGTGGTATCCAGAGCCTATCCACTGCCCATTCACCATGGCGAAAGCGGTACAGGGGGCGCAAACCCGATTGAAAGATCTTTTCGAAGCAATTAAAAAGCATGATGAAGTTTTCATTCAAAACGATGAACGAATGAAAGGTATGGAGCAGAAAATCATTAAACTTGAGGATCTGTCAGAGTGTTAAAAGCATCAATGATAACATGAATTATTTGATGAAAAAGGCCACAGAGACAGGCCAAGGTTCAGTTGATCCAAACCTTGAAGAGAAGAAGGCTGGAAAAGAGAGAGAAGGTTTCTATTTTCATCCTCCCTTTAGAAACCAGAATCAGAACCAAGGTCCAACTCACTTTCAAGCTAACAATCATACTATTAGATTGAAATTTCCTTCAATGGAGAAAATCCATTAAGTTGGATTAGGAAGGCTAATAGGTTCTTTCAGATTATGCCTATGAGGGAAACATCTAAGGTACACCATTCTGGATATTATATGATGGAGGTTGCTGATATTTGGTATATGGAATATGTGGAGGGAAGGGAAGGTATTGAATGGGAGGAATTTTGTCAAATGTTATTAACCAGATTTTTGAGGCCTGGTAAGGAAGATGTGGTGATTGAATTCACAAAGCTACAACAAACTCAAGATGTGGACTCATATCAGGAGAAGTTTGATGAATTGAAGTCCCTAGTGAAAGTAAAAAATCCTGATCTAAGTGAAGAATTTCTCACATCCTGTTTCTTGAGGGGTTTAAAAGAAGAATTGAGAGTTCCTGTACAGCTGTTTAAACCCACTGAGCTTACTCAAGCATTCAATACGACTAAGATGCTTGAATCAACTCTGGAAATATGGGAAAAGAAGAACAAATTTGGTGGGCAGAAAACTCAATACACTTCCTACAGCAAACATCAACCTAATTCCAATCAAGTAAAGAAGGAAAAAGAAGAGAAGAAAGGGGGTGTTGCAGATAATCCTACTTACAAGAAGATCACAGATGCTGAGTATCAAAAGAGAAGGGCTCTAGGGCTGTGTTTTCACCGTGATGAAATATATATGCTTATGGGCATGTTTGTGAGAACAAGCAATTCAACTTGATATTGGTAGAGGGAGACAATGGGGAAACCATTGAGGAAGGCTGTCCCGAAGAAGTTGAAGATATTCAGAATGGAATCTCCATTAATGCTTTAATGGGAAGTAAAGCTAAAAACACTCTCAAAATTACTGGGCAGGTGGGAAAGAAGCAGCTGAACATACTCATAGATAGTGGAAGGACCAGTAGCTTTATTGATGCCAACACTGCAACTGAGTTGCATTGTGTGTTGGAAGAAGCTACACCATGGATTATAACAGTTGCTGATGGGGGCAAAACTACCAGTAGGTTCAAATGCTCAGATTTCAAATGGGTTATGCAGGGTGTATCATTCACAACTGACATGAGAGTACTTCAGTTAGGAGGTTGTGATATGATTCTTGGAGCAGATTGGATGTGGGAACACAGTCCAATCACATTCAACCTATTCACTATATGGAAAGATGAAAGAGAGGTTATCCTGGAGGGAGACCAGTCCAAACAGGATCTGAAGGGCTGGATAACTTTCTGCATAAAACAAATTATGGAGTAATGGTGCAACTATTCAGTGTGAATGCTGAGTTGTCAAATGGAAGTGAGACTGATGAGATGATCATAGTTGTTCTATCAAAATATGAGGAAGTTTTTGCAGAGCCAAAAGGGTCACCACCTAAGAGGGGAATAGAACATGAGATCAAATTGAAGCCTGGCACTCAACCTATTTTTCAAAAGGCTTACAGGTATTCACATGCATTGAAGGATGAAATTGAGAGGCTGGTAAAAGAGATGCTTTTACAAGATTTCATCCAAGTAAGTACAAGCCCTTTTGCTAGTCCATCTATACCAGTGAAAAAGAAAGATCACACATGGAGGTTTTGTGTGGATTATAGGAAACTAAATGATCAAACAGTTAAGAACAAGTACCCCATGCCTGTCATTGAGGATCTATTAACTGAGTTGCATGGGTCATCAATATTTTCTAAAATTGATCTTAGACAGGGGTACTTTCAGATTTTAATGAAAGAAGAAGATAGGCAAAAAAGTGCATTTATTACACACTGTGGTCTTTTTGAGTTCAAAGTAATGCCATTTGGGTTGACTAATGCCCCTGTAATATTTCAAAATATGATGAATGGGGTGTTCAAAGAAGTGATAAGAAAATTTGTGCTTGTATTCTTTGATGATATCCTCATTTATAGCCCTGATGTAAGTTCTCATGCTGAGCACTTATCTATAGTGATGGAGTTGTTACAGAAGAACCATTATATGCCAAGAAAAGTAAATGTGCATTTGGAGTTAAGGAAGTAGAATATCTGGGACATATCATTTCTGGAGATGGAGTAAGAACAGATCCTATTGCCCATTGCTTACTTCAGCCAACGCTTATGCACCAGAAACCAAGCACTATCAACATATGAGAATGAATTACTTGCCATAATGACAACAGTAACCAAATGGAGCCACTACCTCAATGGGAGTCAGTTTGTGATTAGAACTGATCATGCTAGTTTAAAGCACCTCAGAGAACAAAGGTTGAGCAATATCCTACAACAAAAGTGGCTCCTTAAGTTGATGGGTCACAACTACACAGTGGAGTATAAGAAAAGGAGAGAAAACAAGGCAGTTGATGCTCTATCAAGACAATTTGAACAGGAAGAGAATATCCTACAGGCAATACAGGTGGTTCACACTAAGGTTAAACCCCTATGGGTGGAAGAAGTTAAGTTCAGTTATCAAGGTGATGAGTTGATCAAGCAACTCATGACTCAGGTTCTACTTACTCCAGAGGTTAACAAATTTAATTCAGTAGCAGATGGCATACTCAGATATAAAGGAAGGATATGTATTGGTGATCATGGTGGCATTAAGACCAGAATCATGGAATCTATTCATAACACTTCTATAGGAGGTCATTCAGGTATGCAGACCAGCTATCAGAAGGTTAAGCATTGTTCTATTGGAAAGGAATGAAGAAGGACTTGATAGAGTTCATTGGAGCTTGTGATATTTGCAAGTAGTGCAAAACTGAAAGTGTTGCATACCCAGGACTATTGCAAACCTTACAGGTACCAGACAAACCCTGGAGTCAAATCACTATGGATTTCATTGAAGCATTGCCTAATGCTGAGGGAAGAAGTGTAATATGGGTTGTTGTTGATAGAATGACTAAGTACAGTCATTTCATATCCTTAAAACACCCATACACAGCTGAGGGTTAGCTGAGATTTATCTCAATCAGATCTACAAGCTCCATGGGTTTCCTGAAATCATTATCAGTGATAGGGATGTTGTCTTCTAGAGTACTTTTTGGAAGACTTTGTTCAAGCTTTCTGGGGTGCAATTACATATGAGCACAACCCACCATCCTCAGACAGATGGACAAAGTGAACGAGTCAACAAATGTCTTGAGACCTATCTAAGGTGTATGACACACCTTAAGCCTAGTAAATGGGTCAAGTGGTTGCCACTTGCAGAATGGTGGTATAACACTAACTACCACCAATCTATACAAATGACCCCATTTGAAGCACTATATGGATATAAGCCTACGCAGATGGGCATTGGCCCTTTCCTACAAGGGTCATCTGAGGAGGCTAAGGATATGCTGGTGGACAGACAGAGGGTCATACAAATATTGAAAGAGAATTTGCACATGGCTAGGCACATGATGAAAAGGTATGCAGACCTTCATAGGTCTAAAAGAAGTTTTAAGATTGGAGATTTCGTTTATGTCAGGATGCAACCTTTCAGGCACGCACCCGAACAACTTCGAAGACAGAATAATTTATCTGTGAAGTATTTTGGGCCATATCAGGTGATTGACAAAATTGGGGAAGTCGCATACAAATCGAAGCTACCTATGGGATGCCGCTTGCATCCGGTTTTCCATGTTTCAAAGCTTAAGCAACAAATCAAAAATAGATACACACCACAAGCAATACCACCAGAGTTAAATGAGGAAGGGGAAGCCATCGTCGTAACTGTTGCTGCTCCACAGTGAAGAAACAAAATCGTATGGCAGACCAGGTCCTGATTCACTGGAGTAACGGATTGCCGGAAATGACTAGTTGGGAGGATGTGGAGGTCGTTAAGAAGAAATTTCCTAGCTTTGATTTGACTTGAGGACAAGTCAAATGTAGAGGAGGGCATTGTCGTGTTTGTTAAAGCACGACTTATTAATTAAACTCTCGTGGGCCATCCGAGTTTGGGTCATTTCCTGTTTCTTTTAAATAAATGGGCTCTACTTGTTGGGCTGGTTCCTTTGGTTTTCTGTTTGCGGCCCAGTGATCTAGTTCGTCTTTTTGTTCCTTCTTGGTGGAGTCCGACCACGTGGCGATCAGGGAATGGCTGGGAATATTCGATTCCCTGACAATCATAATGGAATGGAGGGGATATGTAGCGGAATTCATGGAATGGCGAGTGTGTGGTATTGTGAGGTATTATCCTCTTGCATTTGATTCCTATCTTTCACTGGTAACATCAATTAACTTTTCTTCATTATCTGCAGATTGAAACATGAAATTCCATTGTATTCCTTCCATCTGTGAGGACCTACACTTAAAAAGCCATTGTGAGTGAATTACCCTTTGAATACAATACATACTTAGCCCATCATCTAATACTTATTATATTCGCGTAAACTCAGGCTTCTGGATGAGCGATGGCGATTATTCACTTCGTCGGAGCATGGGACGAAGAGATACTCTATTTTTGGTCTTAGCTATTTGTGTTAATTTACTGATAGCTCTTAGACTCGTGCCTAATACGTTTTGTGTTATCACGTAATACTTGTACTGGTTTACTCCTATTTGTTGGACCAGAGGTGTTTCTTTGGTGTTGAGTTAATATTTCGTTCGAATTTACGTTTATATTGAGTGGGACATCACAGTAACCAAGTACAAAATTCACAACCCAGGTGAAAATGAACAATCCATCGTGAAAGGTTGAAGTGTAAGGCTCAGATTGACTTGTCTTGACCAAGAGAACACTAGTGCATTATGATGCGCTGAATAGGACCTATATGAGGATAAATTCTCCAGTACTGAATATAGAAGAATTAGACCTCAGTGGTTCGTTATTTCTTAATCCCAGTCCCTTAAATAGGATCGTATGGAATTAATAATCATTGCTTTGGCTTATGATGGGTAGAAAATCAATGTGATTCAATACTTTATGTCTTGGGCAATATTATTAGTTGCATGACGATTGCAAAGATTTAATACGGAGAATCATGTGCAAGTACGTCTTGCGTGGTTTGTCCCCTTGGGAGGCTCAGAAGTTTTATCATACTAAATCTTGCAAGTGGAATTAGTTTCTGGTATGGATAATAATGTTAAGCCGTTCCTAATCCAAGGAAAAAAATATTAATTAAAATAAAGTTTTTCAGTGGCTTGAATTAATTAATGGACTAGATAATCTTAAACACGGAAAATAATAACCGGGAGCCATATTACAATAATATGGTTAAGATGGATAGTGCAATATTAATTATGTAGTGGGATTAATTAATATTAACGGGCTTGAATAATATTGTGGCTCAATATTAATAATTCAAGGTCCATTGTAAGATCCAATCTTAATTCTCCTAAAGGCCCCTCAAGTAGCCCAAAGATAAAGTCCAATAACTGAAAAAGGTGATTAAAATAAAATAAATTATTGTTGCCTAATTTTCCAATTATTTTCGAAAATAATTAAGGGAGAGAGAAAAGTGTTGGAATTTAGAGGCACGTAAACACGTAATACATGCGCAGCGGAATTAAACATTTCACCAACAACGAACATAAAATTGCATAATTAAATACGTGTAAACATAAAGAGAAATCTTACAGTAAATCGTACGCTTATTTCTCTACTATGGTATCCACGTAATCCCAGTTCTCGGACTTGCACAAATTTGTCAGCGTTGAATCTGAGATGGAATTTGCTAGGAAAATTCTTATTCTAGATTTTATGGAGAAATATGAATTAATGTTGTTTGTGAATTCTCAAGAGCTTGTATATATAGGAAAGACTCAGCTTAAATCTTAAGCTAACCTGATTGGGAAATAAAATCCCTAATCTTTATTTAAATAAATCTCCAAGATTTATTTCCCACACATAAAATCTCTATGGATTTAATTCCCATGTATATCAAATCTCTACGGATTTGATTCCATATATATTAAATCCTACAATAATATTCCATATATTATTATTGGGAATTCTTATTTAATTAAATCAAATTTAATTAAACATTAATAATAATTAATTCTAAAATAATCTATTATTAATTAATTCTCCATAAATTAAATATTAAATCCAATTTAACATTTAATCAACCAACTATAATCCGTAAAAGGGAACTACTTGTTGTGTGACCCATAGACCCTCATATATCGAGTGATTAGTCAAACTAACGGTCTTAATTGAACCCTAGACAATAAATCAGACATTCTCAATATATGAGGTACATTGCGAGAAACGTGCAACTACTTGTAATTGAAACGTGGGCTATTACAATTTCCTCCTTTCATTCGTGAATACTCGATTAAGTCTTGAACATGATGAAGTGTCTATTCAAATAACTTAATCATATTATCTCCAATCACTAATTGATCATGTATGTCACACTTAGTCACAAAGTCTAAGTTGATGTGCATCGGCCGATGACTTTGATCCAATTATGATGAGAAGATGAGTATTCTCTCTAAATCCACTTTGAGGAATGAATCTTATTCTTTGCTCAACTACCACGCACATGCACTTCGTGATGAACCCAATCCAAGCCTTATCTACCCATGGAAGGGTGCAAGCGTTGGTCATGGTCAAAATTCATCGTCCCACACATGTCGTGCATATTGACCTCAAGTCAAAGGAGTATCGCATCGCTCCCACTAACCGAGACACCCGTAGACACATATAGTGGAAATACATCTAACAGTTTCTCGGATGGGTATACCAATACCCTATAAGGTATTTGTGCATCCATCATGAGATACCTAGTATCTCGTAGTAAGTGAGATCTTATTACACTCTCTAAGAGTATGATGCAGATTGCACATCAATCTCCATTGCATCATCAATATCCCATTCTTGATGATCCTTGATCGGGGCCATTTGAAATCATGCTTAAGTCATCTGAGTTCTCACAACCTCAATGACAACAATGACTCATGGGAACACTTGTATGAATAAATGCAAACAATCAAACAAAATATACAAACAAGTATATTGCCATTCATTAATATTAAGTGAACTATAATATTAAATCAAACTGAATATCATCGAGTATTATGTCCTTACAATAGATTGTCTCTAGGACACTAGCACTAATAATCTCCCACTTGGACTAGAGTCAATCACCTACATGTCTAACCCCTAGACCATCAAATGTCTAGTGTGTACATGAACACTCAGTGTTTTGGTGAAATAATCTTCCAAGTTAAATATGTGGGAATACATTTTAATTCCATTTCTCCAATCCTTATGATCTCTTGGATCAAATGATAAGTCTAGGTACATGCTTGTTTCTGTTTGCTGATCTCGGTTCCTTTGCTTGCGCATTCGCACCAACGTTGTCTTAATACAACTTTATTAGACAACTGGCACTCGGAACCACCCCTAGTTCTCTTAAGAACTATAAAATCCAGACAGCCTCCTTGAGGCTTCTGATACAGCAATGTACTCAACTTTGGTTGTTGAATCTGCGGTCCTTTTGCTTGGAACTATTCCAACTGACCGCCTCATTATTGAGAGTGAAACGTAATCTGATTGTGATTTGTAATCATCATAGTCGGATTGGAAACTTGTGTATGCTTAAACAGTCACTACTAGTTCTGACTGTCCACCATGGACAAGGAAACATTATTTAGTTCGTCTGAGATACTTCTAAATGGTCTTGACATCAATCTAGTGAGACCCACTCGGATTCTGTTGGTATCTATCAATGATGTTGATAGCGTAGGCCACGTTTGGCCTAGTGCAAGTCATGACGTACATGATTGACCCAATTGCAAATGCATATGGGACATCATTCATGTGCTTGACAACAGCTTCACTATAAGGACAATCCTTATTTGACAACTTTATCCCATGATTTGCCCGTGGAGACCATCTCTTAGAGTTCTCCATCGCAAAAAGCTTCAACACCTTGTCTACATAGGTGGACTGTGATAGCCCCAATATCCTCTTGGATCTATCCCTGTGGATCATGATCCCTAGGATGTAGCATGCTTCACCAAGACCCTTCATCATGAAGGTCTTTGTTGTGGCCTCGCCACGACGTGGCGATCACCCCAGGGCGACCAAGTCATAGCGAGCACCTCGTGGACGACCACCCCTGTCTGGTCGTCCCAGCCCGACAACTTTCCCAAATAGAATGGGATGAATTACGGAATGAGATCGCATCATATTTATGAAGACGGATATTCTGGGCATAAGAGGGAAAGTCCAGTTGCGGGCGAGATTTACGCTGGAAAAGGAGGGATTGGTTATCCGGTGAGCGGAAAACCTTAAGAGGCCGAGATCACCTGGCCCATGAAGAGAGATAACCTACTTCATAGTCTATAAATACATGTTGTAATGCTCATTGTAAGGGGATCGAAATCTTAATTCTAAAATAGAGAGTATAATAGAATTCCTGGCTTGGTATTGCCCCCGGACGTAGCCACATTTGGTGAACCGGGTCACCAAATCGCATTCTCATTTTTGTGTGCTTTAGCCATTATTGTCTTGTGAGTGATTGTTCATACGCTCGGATAATTCCAGCTATAACAATTTGGCGCCATCTGTGGGAAACATTAACACGATAGAATCTGCAGATAAATAAAGAACTCACAAGGAGTAATGGCACAAAACGATATCCCAATGACCGGTCTCGAAACCGATCCACGCGATGGGGGGAGGCATCCCTATCCTCAGAGTCGAGGCCCCTGCAGGAGCAGGCTGCTGATGAGCGAAACTGGGCCCAAATTTTCAAAACCCCCGCAGAGATGAAGAATGCTTGGGTGTATTTGCGCAAGCAGAACCTGAACTTCGATGAGGATGAAGATCAGCAGCCCATCGTCAAGGCTGCTCGCCCAGGGGGGGCGACGAAAGAGAAATCCCAACTTGGGGGACAATTCGGCCTCAACCAAGCCATCTCGGCCGCAAAGGCCAACGCTCCACCAAGAGGGGGGGCGAACAGAGCCCGCCGCACGGACGGGCGAGATGCCTCGGTCTTCGATCGGCTAGGAGACAACCAGGGGCACAACTCGGTCTTTAACCGCCTGGGCGGAAACTTGGAACAGAAAAAACCTTTCCCTGCGGAAGACGAGGCCGATTCTCATTAGATGATCATGATCAAAGCCGGCGACCAGCAAAGGAAATTCAGAAATGAGCCACGTATCTCAGCGTTGAGCCGGCTCAGTACCAGCGACCATCGCGATGCCCGGGCACACCAACAAGAGGCCGAGCTCATCGCCCTAAGGCAAACGGTCAGGGCCCTTCAGGAAAGGATGGACAGTCAACCGGCCCCCGCCAGACGGGTGGCCAATTTGGCACTCCCTTTGTCACCGCTCAGCGCGACCATTGTGGCCGCCCCCACACAGGTTAAAATCAACACCGCCTTGATCGATAGGTAAGGTGGATACTCCGACCCAAGGACGCACCTCGCCAAATATAACTCATATATGACGTCCGTAGGAGCATCCGACGCAACCATGTGTCGGCTCTTTCCCCTCACCCTGAATGACCAAGCGCACAAGTGGTACACATCCATTACCCCCCAGTCTGTCAACTCCTTCGACCAACTGGGCTGACTCTTCATGGGGCATTTCGCGGCCATGGTGCCCAGACCCACGGGGAAACAACGGCTGGCGAACATCGAGCAAGTCGACGACGAGATAGACAGAGCCTACCTCGAGAGGTTTGACCGGCTCATCTTGGATGGGGAATCGGTAGGCGACGAAGCTAAGCTATTGGGCGTGATCGCCGGGCTGAAGAAGGGAACCAAGCTTTGGCGAAACGTCATCGCCAACTACCCAATGACTTATGCCTAGTTTAGAACCCGCACAAGTGACATCATCAACACGATGGAACTCTTGACGGCCAGAATGGGAGAAGGGAAAAAGACTACACCCCCGAAGGTGAGCAAGAAACCGGGGCAATACAAGGCCCCGGGGAACTTCAAACCATTTGAAGATCCAGTGGCGGTCAAATTGATAGATGCCCCCTGGCCTATCAAGAAGAGCGACGGCAAACAGAGCCCGGGGAAGTATTGCCACTATCACGAAATGGTCGATCACAACACCAGTGAATGTCGCGACCTCCTGAAGCAACTCTGGAAGCTCTATGAGGACGGAATGCTACATGAACACGTTCAGCGGCCACAACACAAAGACAACCATGCCCACAATGACGCACTGTCTTAGCAGCGCGAGGTCGCCAAGAAACAGGGAGAACAGAAGAATGGTCGACAGGTATCCCCCTTACCAGAACACAGCAGCGAAAGGGTAATCCATACCTTGTCGCCACTCGGGGCAGTAGGTGGTCTCTCCGCATCCACCTCGTTATCAAAGAGACGCCAGAAAGCCGAACTAAGAGAGATGGCCAACAAGGTACGATTGTGCCTACCAGTCAATGCCACCGCACAGGAAAGCAATTAGATCCAGTTCGGCGAACAGGATAAGACAGGCATCGTATACCCAAATGCTGACCCCCTGGTCATATCAGCCAAAATCATGGGGGTGACACTCAAATGGCTTCTGGTCGACAGCGGGGTTTTTGCAACATACTGTTCAAGAAGACTTTTGACGATCTCGGCGACTATCACAGTTATCTCGAGCCAAGCGAACATCTGGTAAGGGGATTCGGCGATGCCACCGTGAAGCCCCACGGGATCATTCGACTGGCGGTAGAGCTAGTCTCCACAATAGATAGGACCATTAGGGCCACCAAACTTTGTGATTTCCTTGTAATCGACCTGTCGTCGACCTTCAATGGTTTCCTCGGCAGGACTTTCGAGCACGAATTCAAGGCTGCGTCCTCCACTTACTATTTATGTGTAAAATTCCCCACTTCAGATGGGGTGGTCGGCACCGTTAAGGGCTATCAGCTTGATGCAAGAGGATGTTCTATTTATATCTGGTCTCATTTAAATTATAATTATAGCGTACAAGAAATCACAAATAATCAAACAATCCCAATGGAAATAGACCAAAATGAATGCATAAATGAGGACCTGGAACCAAGACTTGGACCCGAACCGCACGAGTTCATCGTCCAAGGAACAATCGATGACCTGAGAAGAGACCAACATCGAGCAACGCCGGATGAGGAGCTCGAAAAGGTCAACATGGATCCAACCCGGTGAGATTTGGAAGTCATTATCAGCTCTAGAATCTCATCGGAGCTAAGAGAACAACTGATCGACTTCCTCAAAGGAAATTTAGATATGTTCACCTGGTCCCACAAGGACATGATAGGGATCGACCCTGAGGTCGCCTGCCATCAGCTCAACATCGACACCGGAAAGAAACCGGTCGCACAAAAGAGGAGGAAATTCGGACCCGAAAAATATGCCGCATTGGCCGAGGAAGTGAAGAAACTGCTCGACAACGAGTTAATCATGTAAGGTGACCAACCCCAGTGGGTATCCAATGCCGTCCTAGTTAAGAAAGCTAACGGAACGTGGAGACTATGCATCGACTTCACTGATTTGGACGAAGCATGTCCCAAAGACTTCTTCCCCATGCCTCACATCGACCACTTGATCGATAACACAGCCGGGCACGAAATGATGTCCTTCATGGACGCATTCGCAGGCTACCATCAAATATCCATGCATGCGGATGACCAACAACATACCTCTTTCCTCATCGAGAAAAATATGTACTGTTGGAAAAGAATGCCCTTCGGCCTCAAGAATGCCGGGGCTACGTACCAGCGATTAGTAAACCGAATGTTCGCAGAAGAAATCGGGAAGTACATGGAGGTATGCATAGATGACATAGTGGTCAAGAGCTTGAAAAAAGAGGATCATGTTGCCGACCTCGCCCGTGCATTTAACATCTTGAGGAAGTTCAACGTGAAGCTCAACCCGAAGAAATGCAACTTCGGCGTGGAATCAGGCAAATTCCTTGGCCACCTAGTCAGCAAGCGGGGAATAGAGGCCAATCCAACAAAAATTAAGGCGATACTAGAGATGGGCAGCCCACGAAACCCAAAGGAAGTCCAAAAGCTCGCAGGAAGTCTGGCAACCCTCAGTAGATTCATATCCCGAATGGGGGACAGGTGTAAACCCTTCTTTGACACACTGAAGAAGGCCAAAAAAGATTTCCAATGGACAGAGGAGGCCCAGATAGCCTTGGACGGCATCAAGAAATACCTGGCCAAACCTATCCCCGGGGAAAAACTCTTCCTCTACCTGTCCGCCTCCGAAATAGCCTTAAGTTCGGTCCTAGTACGAGCCAAAGGGCAAGACTACCTGTCCGTCTACTATGTAAGCCAGGCACTCAATGAGGCGGAACCTAGATACCCTCCCCTCGAGAAGCTCTCCTACGCCCTCGTAATGAGCGTAAGAAAGCTACAACCGTATTTTTTTGACCACCAGGTGGAAGTATTGACATCATTACCCCTAAGGAACGCAATAAATCACCCCGACACGATGGGACGCCGCATGAAATGGGCAATCGAAGTTGGCCAGTTCGGTGTCACCTACGCCCCACGAACTGCCATCAAGGCCTTGGTCGATTTCATGGTGGAGCTCACTTTTCCGATGGCCGCGCAAGAGACACCAACAGGGCCCCCATGGGAGCTCTACGTAGATAGGTCCGCCACCCAAACCCGAGCTGGGGCGGGAATAATCTTGACCAGCCCGGATGGTCATTCCTTCCAAACGGCCATCATGTTCGACTTTCAGGCCACCAACAACAAAGCCGAGTATGAAGCCCTAATCGGAGGGCTGGAAATGGCAATGGCTATGGGGATAAGAAGGCTGAAAATACACACCGACTCGCAACTGGTCGCGTGTCAAGTTTCGGGGGAGTATGAGGTCCGGTTCGAGCGAATGTCCGCATACCAAGAAGTCGTCCACAGCCTACTCAAAAAATTCGAACAAGTTTATGTGGAACTAATACCCAGGAACACGAATTCCCAAGCGGATGCCTTAGCCAGACTAGCAACATCAGAAGGGCCGGCGGATATGAGGGATGTCACCATCACGAAACTAACTTCCCCATCCACCACACACACCCTGGTCGCCCTCACCGACCAAATGGGCGTCGACCGCGAGGATTGAAGGACACCAATACTCAAATATCTAAAGACAGGTCTCCTACCCGACAATAGGGTCGAAGCCCTGCAATTGAAAATGAGAGCGGCAAGGTATGTGATGGTCGATGATAGCTTGTATAAGCGAGGTTTCAGCATCCTGCTACTCAAATCTGTGACAAGGGCTGAGGGACAAACCATCCTGAGAGAAATCCACGAGGGTATTTGCGGGAACCACACGGGAGGCCAATCCCTAGTCCACAAAACCATCCGACAAGGATACTTCTGGCCAACTCTAAAAAGGGACGCCCTCGAATACGCGAAGACATGCCACCGGTGCCAAATATTCGCCCCCTCAATCAAGATAGCCCCAGAGGAGTTAACCAGCATCCTAAGTCCATGGCCTATTGCAAAATGGGGGATCGACATCATCGGGCCCCTGCCCACTGCCCTAGGCACCGTACGTTTCGCCCTCATCGCGGTCAATTACTTCAAAAAATGGGCTGAGGCAGAAGCTCTCGCGACAATCGACCAGGATAACGGGAAGCAATTCGACGGCCTCAAGATCGACGCATTCTTCAGGAAATGGAAGATAACAAAGCTCTTCTCCACCCTGTATCACCTGCAATCCAACGGGCAAGTTGAGGCGATTAACAAGATTATCAAACATACGCTGAAAGCGCGACTTGAAGGATGGAAGGGCAAGTGAATTGCCCGAAGTATTATGGTCATACAGAACAACCTGCAGGACCTCCACAGGGGTAACACCCTATTCCCTTGCATTCGGGGCAGAAGCAGTAATCCCAGCGGAAGTCTCCATACCTAGCCACCGAATAAGCAGCGACACCACGAACGACAATGACCTGGCAATGACGACCAGCCTAGACCTACTGGAAGAAAAGAGGATAGAAGCTACCCTAAAAAATGCCAGCTACAAACGGCGAACAGAGAAATATTACAACTCAAAGGTCAAACTCCGACAGTTCAAGAAGGGCGACCTCATCCTAAAAAAGGTGCTCGGGGTACCCAAAGGAGCATTCGGCCCCACCTGGGAGGGCCCGTTCAGAATATCCAAATGCCTGACAAATGGGGCATATGAAATCGAGGACCTGGACGGAACGCCGACATAATATCCGTGGAACGCGACCCACCTGAAGAAATATTTTCAGTAGACTGTAGCTAATATCCCATTTGTCATAGGTCATTTCCTTTGTAATAGATTCCTTGACCCCAATAAACAACTCCCTTTGTAATCGATTGCACTTTTGATAATATTATGTATTACGTTTGTAAGAAATCATGTGTTACGTCTCTGAAAAATCGTGTATGCTTTAGAATAAGTCATCCAGAAGTCTCCCCAAATGGCAACTCCGGAGCGATAAAGGGTCAGGTCGGGGAAGAATGGTCACCGAAAGCATAAGGCGACCACCCACGACAGGAGGCGATCTCTGAAATCCGCATCGACAAGGCCGCTTTGCGCTCTGGCCGCACGCCAAGCCCAGTGGCCCCCCTTAACGACCGCACCATAACACGACTAAGCCAAAGTTTGGATATGCCGCATAAGATAAGATGGCTAAAACATAGTTCGGATACATCGCACCACAACGAGGGAGCGATCAGAACATAGGCAAAACTCACAATCGCCGGTGTTTGTCCGGGATTGCACAACCAACAATTCAAAAGCAAAAAACGATGAATTCACGCATAGATATACAACGAAGCAAAAAACGCAAAGATTCCATTAATTGAAAAGGGCACGGAGGCCGAAATACAAAGGCCCGCAGGCCGTTTACATATTCGTACCCCGGAGGGCCGTGCAAACATAAAGACATGAAACAGGAAAAGAAAAGAAAAAACAACATCCTCCATGACCTCAGTCCCTAGACACCATCCCCAGTCCCATCCGCCACAGCCTGGCCGTCCGTCTGATTCTCGCCCACAACCGCCTCGCCGCCGGGATCGGCCACCACTGCATCGTCACCTCCAACCGCCTCCGCCGGGGGCACGAGGGACACATCAGGGCCAACTTACGCCTCCTCAGGGGACCCCGTGCGGTCGGAACCTCCGCCCGGCCGCACCAGCTAGCTCTTCGGGGCCAGAAAGGATAGATCGATGCCGAAATCGGCCAAGTCCTCCACGGGGAGAACCACGTCGACCTCAGGCCGACAATCGACGATGAAGGCCTTAAAATCCTCCACAAGCACGGAGTGGTCGGAGGAGGGATCGCGACGGTAGATGGCCCGAAGGACATCATCATAGGCACTAATGTAGGAGATGATCCCCAACGCGGTGTCGTCGGCAGCACGGAGGGAAGCCTCCTTCGACACCTGGAGCTCGAGCTCTCCGACCTTGGCTTCATAGTCCACTGCCAAGGCATGGGACTCAGCCAATTGGCGAGTAAGCTCGTCGACCCGGCCCCGCAATGTCACCAGCTCGAGGCGATGTGAGTCCACTTCAGTGCGCCTTTTCGTGTTCACCTTGGCCACCTGCAAGGCTAACTCGGTCGACCGCTCCTACGCGGCCTTCAGGTCGACCTCCATTCGAGACATGGCCGCGGCCGCCTCCTCCAGTTTTTCTTCTGCTCGTCGAGGGCCGAGTAGGAGGTCTCTAGGTCCTGATCGTTTTTCTCGATGACCCGCTCGAGGAATGTGGCCTCTTTCTGGGAATAGACCAGAGCGGTGTACAGGTTGTTCTCCTTGTTGTTGGAGGAAGCGACATGATGGTCATCCATAGACCAACACTGGGGCACGTCTCGCACAGAGTGCTGCATGTACCGAGGCCAATTCGGTGATACCCCGACGATTGGGGGCATCTTCGAGCGAAGATAGTCGGCCACGTGCGGTGGGAAGTTGGCAAACCTGTAAAGTCAAGACATTTGTGGAAACGTTAAAGGAGTTAGACATTCGAGAAAGACTTATGCCCTGGAAAGATCAACGTCAAATCCCACAAACGTGCGATCCCCAGAGGCGTGAGGAGAATGGTCGCCCGTGCGGCCACGCTTGCATGTGAGGGAGCCCTCGGAATGGGACGGGCGAGCACCCTCTCGCCCCTCTTTGGCCTTCCTCTTGTCCTTCGGGTGATCCGCCCGGGAGGACCCTCCTGTCTCTACCGTGCCACCATGGGACGAGGACGTGGGATGCGCCGCGGACCCAGTCCGAGAAAAGTTGAGTGCGGGATTTCGACGGGAAGACATTTGTGTGGCGGTCAGGGCAAGCGCTTGGACGGGTATACAAGGAGCTGCAAAAAGGCACAGATTAGTAAAGGAGTTTCAAAATTAATTTTATTTACAGAACAACATACTCACGTAGGCGGCCAGTCTCACGAGGGTACGTCTGTAGCCCTCCCCACAACCTCTCAGAGGAGGAATTATAAAGCTCTATGTGTCGGTCCTCCCAGGGATGGTCGAAGGCAATTCGGCGAGCAGCCTCGAAGTCCCAGTTCAGCTGGCTCTCGTCAGCAACGAATAAACCTGCAAGAGAGACAAGGGAAATTAGATCAGTATGGAGATGCTCGATGCCAACGTAGGAATGGACCTTACGAGGAGCTCGCTCTTGGAAGTCGGTGGGTATTGGGATCTCTGAAACTGAACCCGGAGGGGCACTCTGCCAAGCTCCCTCCACAAACCACCACGGGGGGTGCCAATTTTTTACCTTGTTGACTATCCCCCACACAATCCGCCGACCAAGTCAATTTTTCAAGGCATACTGACCTTCCTGGCCGTGCTGAGCAACCAGCGACCAAAAGAAGTTCACCTCCATCGGCGTGGATAGCCGATAAAGGCCGGCCTGACCAAGCACCGTCAGAGTCGCCAGAAGGTAACTCCACCCGTTCGGAGTAAGTTGCGCAGGGGCAATGTGCCAAGCAGCCAATAAATGAGAGATCGCTGGGTGGAGTGGGAATCGGAGACCGACATCCATGGACGCCTCATGAATGGCGATCATACCCTCCAGAGGTTGGTCGGCCCTTTCAGAGTCATCCGGACGGTAGAAAAACACGTCACCAGGGGTCTCAAACTGACGATGAGCCGTATCCAGTTCGGCCTCCGACATAGTGGAGCAGTACTTCTTGTCATTTATAAAAAATCTGGATTTGGTAGCCCGGACTACGGGACGAAGTGGTCGACAGTAGTGGAGACCGGCCCGATAGGCTCGGTAGTCAAAGAAATCGGGGTGATCTTCGTCGTGGCGAGCAGAGGTCTCCGGCTCTTCAGGAGGTCCACCACGAGGGTCTCCCAATCCCCGCTCTGGCGTGAGAACCCCCAAATCCTCAAGGGGACCAAATACCTCTGGATCAATCGGGGAATTTCCCCGAGCAGGACGAGAAAGGCCCACGCCGCTAGAATGAATCCCACCGCTCGACGCTTCGGCTGACAAGACCTCTCTCACTGGGGAGTCCGACCCCGATAAAACAGTGAAGAAGGGCTCCCCCTCCGCCTGACGCAGATGGCCACCGGGGGGCATAGACATTGTACTAAAAGTAGAAGGAAAAAGAGGGAAGGGTTGCGCTTACCAGTTGGCTGTATAAAGCACCAGAGAATGAAGCTTGCAGGAAAACACTCGAAGAAGCAAAGTCCCAAAATCAAGGAGGAAGAGACCTATTTATAAGAAGGGACAGGGGCTCGAAAAAAAAAGAAAAACAGAAGAGGGGGCGTATCTGCTAAATCCCGAGAATAGCTGGGACATGATGGCCATGCGCCATCATGACCTGCCGGAGTTAAGTCATCAACTGTCTTCTCGAGGCGACGGTTGAACTTACTCGGGCCCACAAGACGGACGTCGCCCTAGGTGCAGCGAAGTACGAACCAGGTCGACCAGCGACCACCTCGCTAGCGACCTGGGGGGCAATTGTTGTGGCCTCGCCACGACGTGGCGATCACCCCAGGGTGACCAAGTCATAGCGAGCACCTCGTGGACGACCACCCCTGTCTGGTCATCCCAGCCCGATGACTTTCCCGAATAGAATGGGCTGAATTACGGAATGAGATCGCGTCATATTTATGGAGACGGATATTCTGGGCATAAGAGGGAAAGTCCAGCTGCGGGCTAGATTTGCGCCGAAAAAGGAGGGATCGGTTATCCGGTGAGCGGAAAACCCTAAGAGGCCGAGATCACCCAGCCCATGAAGAGAGATAACCTACTTCATAGTCTATAAATACATGTTGTAATGCTCATTGTATGGGGATCAAAATCTTAATTCTAAAACAGAGAGTATAATAGAATTCCTGGCTTGGTATTGCCCCTGGACGTAGCCACATTTGGCGAACCGGGTCACCAAATCGCATTCTCATTTTTGTGTGCTTTCGCCATTATTGTCTTGTGAGTGATTGTTCATACGCTCGGATAATTCCAGCTATAACAGTCTTTAACAATAAATATTTAATGGACTGCATTAACGTGATATTGTTTCCCAAAATCAATATGTCATCGACATACACAATTATGAAAGTAATATTCTTCCCGCTGCGTTTACGATAAACGCAAGGATCTTCCGAATTTCTGATGAAGTCAAAAGGACTAGATAGCTTCATCAAATCGAATATTCCAACTCCTCGAAGCTTAATCCATAAATGGATCTCTTTAGCTTGCATACTAGATTAGAATTTGACTTAGATATAAAACCTCCCGGTTGAGTCATAAACACTTCCTTATCAATGTTTCCATTGAGGAAAGTTGTTTTGACATCCATCTGCCAAATCTCATAATCAAAGTGTGCTGCTATCGCAAGTAAAATTCGAATGAACTTGATCTTTGCAACTGGTGAGAAGGTCTCGTCATAGTTAGTGCTTTCGCATTGACTATAACCCTTCATTATCAACCTAGCTTTGTAGGTTTGTACTTTGCCATTTGCATCAGTCTTATGCTTGAAGACCCACTCGCAACATATGGGTCTAACCCCTTTAGGCAACTCAACTAAGTCCCAAACTTGATTGGTGTACATCGAGTCCATCTCGGATTTCATAGCTTCATGCCACTTCCCTTAATTAATATCTGATATTGCTTCAGAGTAAGTATTAGGATCGTCTTTGTCCGGTATGTCCACATTATCGAGTTCCTCCAAGAGGTAACCGTATCTAATGGGCGGATTACGATTCCTAATTGACTTACGGAGCTGTGGTTGTGCAGGATGTGCATTCTGATCGTGAAAATTTTGTGGTGCATTGATTTCATCAATGTCCGGAGAGTCCTCAAGAGCTACACTTTCAGATGTTCTTGGGCGGGAGTTTGAACTATGTTGTTCTCATTCAGCCCACTTGGAGGTTCTTGCACAGACAAGCTAACTCCAATTATGCTCCCACTGACTGAAAGACTGTAACATAGTGAAAGACTCCTACCGTGAAAGTTGCTGAATGCTCCCACTGATTTCTTGTCATGTTGCTTTGACAAGATATCAGTCTCTTTGTTAATTTGTGGTTCTTGAATTTCTTCAAGTTCTATCAGCTTACGACCTTATTCCTTAAAGACATAGTCCTTTTCGAGGAACTTGGTCTGCCTAGAAATAATCACTGATTGTTTCTCAGGTAGATAGAAGTAATATCCGTTGGTTTTCTTAGGATATCCCACAAAGTAACCCCTTTCACCTTAGGATTCCAACTTGTCGGTAAGCACATTTTCACAATCATTGGGCAACCCCATGTATGATATGTGTAAAAGTTGGCTTCTTGCCACACCATAGTTCATATGGTCTGTGCTCAATCGATTTAGATGGAATCCTACTCAGAATGTAAATTAAGGTTTGTAATGCGTATCCCCATAAGAATGTCGGAAGAGAGGAAAAGCTCATCATGGACCTCATTATGTCTAATCGGGTTTGGTTTCTCCTCTCAGACACATCGTTCATGTGAGGTGTTCCGGGAGGAGTCCATTGTGACTGGATTCCATGTAACTTCAAGTAATCAGTAAATTCATGGCTAAGGTATTCACCTCCTTGATCTGATCGAAGAGTCTTGATACTCTTACCAAGTTACTTCTCTACTTCAACCTTAAACTCTTTGAATTTCTCAAAAGATTCGAATTTGTGTTTCATAAGATACACGTATCCGTATCTTGAGAAATCATCAGTAAAAGTGATGAAGTATCCGAAGTGACCCCTAGCTAGAGTGGGCGATGGTCCACAAACATTGTTGTAGATCAACTCTAGAACTTCTTTGGCATGCACCCCATTCACAGAAAAGAGTCTGTTGATCATCTTGCCCATGAGACAAGATTCACAATTTCCATAAGACTCACAGTCGAATGGGGTTAAGTAGTCTAACTTTCTTAACCTTGTAATTCCTTTCTCGTTTACATGATCAAGTCTACAATGCCACAAGTAAGTCGGGTTTTCATGATCACTAAGTTTGAGTCTTTTATATTGTATATTAAGAACATCATATCCACAATGTAACAAATACATATTGCAAGTAATAGAAAGAACTAGATGACAATCATTAAATTCTAATCTAAAACCAAAGGGTAAGTCTAACACATAAGTCCCACACGTTCAGTAGCAACTCTTGCTCCGTTTTCACGTGTAAGACGACTTCACTCAGCCTAACTGCCCTTAGACATATGAGACTCTTCACATTCATACAAATGTGTGAGCCACGTCCAGTATCTAATACCAAGCAGTTAGCGCTATTAGTGGACATGTTTATCTTAATAACAAACATACACGTTCTAGTGCCAGAAGCACCCAGTGCTTCCATTTTAGCAACCAGAACCTTATAGTCCTTCTTCCAGTGCCCTCTTCTACTCACAGTAGAGGCACACATCCTTGTTTACCCGCTCCTTCTGTTGAACACCATCTTAGTGATAGTGAACTCAAAATCTTGAGCAAGTTGTAAAGTTCAGGCATGGTCGCATACGTCTTATTCATATTGTAGTTCACAATGAAGCTAAAATATGAACCCGAGAGCGACTGGAGGATAACATAAATGAAAACGTTGGTATTTTAGCTCAAAGCCTAAATTACCAAGTTTATCAATTAGGCCTATCATCTTAAGCACATGAGGTGAAATCTTCTCTTCTTTAGCTAACCGACATCTGAACAGAGCTCTTATCACTTCATAAATCTCAAAACGAGATTCAGAATCAAAGAGATCCTTCAGATGCCTGAGCATTTCGAAGGAACCCATTTTCTCATGTTGCCTTTAAGCAATTTGGGAGTCATGCCGAGCAATATCACACACTGAGCCTGGGAAGCATCCTTTTTATGTTTCTTCTGAGTTGCTACGTCAAACGTGGCTGCCTCAGAGTACCAGCTTTAAGAGTAACCGGGATAGACATGTCCAACACGTACTCAATCTTTTCTTGCCTTAGCACCAAACACATGTTTCGGTGCCAGTCCAGAAAATTTGGCCTAGCCAATTTGTTTGTTTCCAAAACACATCTCAATAACAGTTATACATTTCAAATAACCAAGAGAAATAAAATAAAATGGGAATTAAACACATAATTCCTATGATCAATATTCAGCAATCAAAATAAACATGGCCTTTCTTTAGTGTTTATTTTGTCTCCATTATTTTCACATACTCAACGACCTCTTCGGAAGAGTACGAATTTATATCAGATATAAATTGTAATGGACTAGGATCCACATTCCTACTATCACAATATCTGCTTGGGCTGATTACTGCGATAGCATAACTGGTAGGTCTCCAAACCAAATGCAAAATTGCAACTCCTAGTTGATTGAACCTAGTTCAATCTGATGCCCCCTGACTTTCATTTCCCTGCTTGGGCTGGTGAAACAAAGTCAAGTTGATTTACAACCATCAAGCGGCGACACTTCGAGTCCCTATAAAAGTCCCGTTAGATGTAGATCCCAGCAAAAGACTTGGGCCTTAAATACTCATTGGAACGAAATCTCCTGTTTACTTTTAATTTTGATGGAAGACATCTTATCAAATTAATGAGAAAACCATATTTTAGTGAGGATCATTTTTAAAGGCGGGGTATTAATTGCTTAATCGAGATCCAACATATTAATCTACATCACATTTGAGCAATTATTGGGTGCCTCCTACCCAAACATGATTTTATACGGACTAACACTTATATGGGCGCCGTCTACCCAAGCAAAAATACGGTCCGACAATTATTGGGCGCCGCCTACCCAAACAATTATAATGCGGACGTAAATGCATTAACGAATTAATTTAAATAAGTTAACCAAATGAGATTTTAATAATCATCAAAATTATTAAATAAAATTCAAAATCCAATTTTAATTTTATTTAATCCAATTTCAATCAACTATTAAAACATAATTAATCCAATTAATTAATAAGTTAGGTCCAACCTTTTTAAAAACTCATTATAAAAATTAAAACATTAATTTCAAAAAACAAGTTTTAACTTATTTCATTATCCCATTTGTTAGTTTTGTCACAGGGGCTCAAGTGCAAATTTTCAAAATTGCACGGGAGGGCCTGGCCAAATTGAATTTGCAAGCCAGCCCTTCCACATCACCGCCCAACCTTACAGAGTCAGATCTGCAAACCGATACATCCCAATCCAATTTCCCAAACCAAAATCAAGACCATCAGTTCAAATCAACAATAGAAATCATCGAAGAACAATGAAAATCATCAGTCCAGAAACAGTTCAAGGTGCGGCGGCAAAAACTCAAACATAGCGAGAATGAAGCAGCGTGAGATGAAACATCACCGCTTAAAGCGACACAAGATGGGTCACCGCCGACTCAGAAATGCTTGAGAGCAACGCATCGGCGTGCATGTATAGCAAATCGCAGCCGCTAGACACGAGAATTGGCGACCTCACCGCACCGTTCGAAGCGTGCAGGTGAATCGCCGTCGTAGCTCGGTTCATGCGGTTAATTAATTGCTCCGAGCAATATATCGAGAGACTAATACATCGTCGCCGCTGCAAACCCTAGACGCAGATCGACACGCCAAAAATGATGACAGGAGACCGCTGTCGCTCGCGAGCCGTAAATGCGCTGTGGATGCTGCAGGCAAGGATGAAAATTGGAAACGGAACATGCCGCCGTCACACTTGGCTGAACGGGTCCACGCGAACGTCGAAAAGCACGGTGGTTAACCGCTGCTTCAGGCGATGCGCCGCGGGTCTCCGTCGCCAATGGAGCGGCGTAAACTAAGGATTCGTTTGTTTTGGGATTTAAGTGTGCGGAGCAAGTCAAGGTTTTAAAATCCAGGGATTTAGAATCCTTGATGAATAGTAAATGTATGTGTTTGTTTTGAGATTTGAGTAGGGTGAGATTTAACTTTATGTCAAATCAATGTTTAATAATGATTGATATTGTATTATTATATTATATTGAGAAGAGTAATAAAGTGTATAAAGTGTGATATATTGAGAAGATGTAATAATAAATTTTATAGGTATTTGTAGGTGTGGATGAAATGTGGGATTTGAAAACCAGATTCTAAATCCCAAACTCGTATGAGACGGGGAACGCAAAGTCCTAAGTCCATCCGTGTGAACCCCAAAACAAACGCAGCCTAAGAGATGTGGCCAAGATGTAATTACCCCAAAACAAAAAGGCAATAAATCAAATAGGCGGTCAAAGCAGGCACACGAAACAAGCAAAGCTTAATGAAAGGGTTTACACCCTATTTTATCAAAATAAAAAATCGATGCCCACATGCCCCGCAATTGATTTATGAAGCAATTTCTTAGATCAGTTAATCAAATAATCAATTAGACAATAAATCAAGAGTCTGGAGCTCTGATACCACTATTGGAATTTAGAGACACGTAATACATGCGCAGCGGAATTAAACAGTTCACCAACAATGAACATATAATTGCATAATTAAATACGTGTAAACATAAAGAGAAATCTTACAGTAAATCGTACGCATATTTCTCTACTATGATATCCACGTAATCCCCGTTCTCGAACTTGCACAGATTTGCCAGCGTTGAATCTGAGTCGGAATTTGCTAGGAAAATTCCTATTCTAGATTTTATGGAGAAATGTGAATTAACGTTATTTGTGAATTTCCAAGAGCTTGCATATATAGGAAAGACCCAGCTTAAATCTTAAGTTAACCTGATTAGGAAATAAAATCCATAATCTTTATTTAAATAAATCTCCAAGATTTATTTCCCACATATAAAATCTCTACGGATATAATTCCAATGTATATCAAATCTCTACGGATTTGATTCCATATATATTAAATCCTACAATAATATTCCATATATTATTATTGGGAATTCTTATTTAATTAAATCAAATTTAATTAAATATTAATAATAATTAATTCTAAATTAATCTATTATTAATTAATTCTCCATAAATTAAATATTAAATCTAATTTAACATTTAATCAACCAACTATAATCCGTAAAAGGGAACTACTTGTTGTGTGACCCATAGGCCCTCATATATCGAGCGATTAGTCAAACTAACGGTCTTAATTGAACCCTAGACAATAAATCAGACATTCTCAATATATGAGTTACGTTGCGATAAACGTGCAACTACCTGTAACTGAAACGTGGGCTATTACGATTTCCTCCTTTCATTCGCGAATACTCGATTAAGTCTTGAACATGATGAAGTGTCTATTCAAATAACTTAATCATATTATCTCCAATCATTAATTGATCATTTATATCACACTTAGCCACAAAGTCTAAGTTGACGTGCATCAGCCGATGACTTTGATCCAATTATGATGAGAAGATGTGTATTCTCTCTAAATCCACTTTGAGGAATGAATCATATTCTTGACTCAACTACCACGCACATGCACTTCGTGATGAACCCAATCCAAGTCGTATCTACCCATGGAAGGGTGCAAGCGTTGGTCATGGTCAAAGGTCATCATCCCACACATGTCGTGCGTATTAACCTCAAGTTAAAGGAGTATCGCATCGCTCCCACTAACCGAGACACCCGTAGACACATATAGTGGAAATACATCAAATGGATTCTCGGATGGGTATACCAATACCCTCTAAGGTATTTGTGCATCCATCATGAGATACCTAGTATCTCATAGTAAGTGAAATGTTATTACACTCTCTAAGAGTATGATGCAGATCGCACACCAATCTCCATTGCATCATCAATATCCCATTCTTGATGATCCTTGATCGGGGCCATTTGAGAATCATGCTTAAGTCATCTGAGTTCTCACAACCTCAATGACAGCAATGACTCATGGGAACACTTGCATGAATAAATGCAAACAATCAAACATAATATTCAAACAAGTGTATTGCCATATATTAATATTAAGTGAACTATAATATTAAATCAAACTGAATATCATTGAGTATTATGTCCTTACAATAGATTGTCTCTAGGACACTAACACTAACAAAAAGATTTTCTTGATTTTCTTGTAAAGATTTGATGGAATGTGTATTCTTGGAATACAAGATTATCCTATAAATTCAAGAAAAGTCAAAGATCTTATTTCTTCCTATTTAATTAGAAATTTTCGAAAATTTCAAGATAACAAGGAGTAGAAGATTTTGTTGGGATTTATTTTGGGAAATAGAATATATTGGATATATTCAAGATTATTTATTGGAGAAGAAGCAAGAAAATTTCTCAATGGCCCATAAACCCTAGAATTTTCGTCCCCCCTCCTATTATAAATAGGGGATGAATTTTTCATCCCAAAAGTAATTCCATGTGTTGGGAAATTTAGAAATCCACAAAGGTGGTGCAACATATTTTTATTTTTCCTTTTGTTAATTATTCGCGAGCATCCTTCCACCGGATTGTTGAACAAAGACGTGTGAATACTTTGAGAAGGACTTTGAGTTTGTTCATAGAACGGATACTCATCTTCTCCGGTTAACTCGTCAAAAGGTACGCCTACGTAAATTTCTAGAAATTCCGCATGCGTAGGATTTACGTGTTTATATTATGTGCATAATTGGTTGTTGGATTATTATTTGAATTAATATAGGATTAATTCATGCTAGTAATAATTGTAGAATTAAATTTGTATTTAAATATTCATCCCGAATAGATCCGGACAATTAATTCCCAAACACGAACACGGGCCACACCAGTTGGACGAACACAAACCACACCAGTTTGGACAAACACGGACCACACCAGTTTGGATGACCACATCGATGCCATCAAGGATTTGGCTGGAACAAGACACGTGCTCGCCCCTTTTGGCGATCACAAGAGCAGTACCACAAAGGGCCCCGGAGCCGAACACATGGCTACCGAGCATAGAGTGAACACGATATTTATCGTGATTTTATCTGAATTGAACTTACTCCAGTCATTTGAAGAGCCCCATGAAGACACTGGTGTTTTTTCCAGCCTGAATCCTTAGACGGCTCGCCAGAGCAGCCAAGGCTCCCAACCGCTAACCCCGCTAGCGGCGAACATAGGTTCATCCATATAGGACGAGCACAACTAAACCATGAAGATGACTACGACATAACATGTGCTCGCCCGCCAGGCGAGCACGAAGTGAGGCACCGAGAAGCTCAGCAAAGACAATGCTCGTGCTCGCACATTGGCGAACACGGAGTAGACGCCACAAGACCAAGGAGGACGTAATCATGTTCGCCCTCATAGGCGAAAACAGGTTCACTCGGAGGTCCGCACATTCAACAAGCCACGAAGATAGACAACGTGTTAGGCACATAGCACCTAGATGACAAGTTGAAGACTTCAAGCACAGGCAAAGACAGATGTCAGCCAGGAGAGTCCCACGGGACACGTGTCACTATCACGTGTAGTCTTATCTTGTAAAAATCATATCACATGTTAGCTAAGGCAGCACATGATTGTCAAATCAGTATAAATAAACCCTCTGAGGTCAATAAAAAAGTTCAAAAAATTCCCACACAATACCTCTATATTTACTCTTCATATTATAAGCAATCTGTGTTCAGCACGTGTATATTGTGTTCGATACATAACATATCTTTTTTGTTAGATTGTAATAAGCAAAGCCACATCAGAATTTACACCTAGGAGGTCGAACGTCTTGTCCTCCCTGGACTCATTTCGAACGTCTTGTCCTCCCTGGACTCATTCCGAACGTATTGTCCTCCCTGGACTCATTCCGCAACTCAGACTCCAACAATCCCAACAATCTCCCACCTGGGGACTGACTCCAACTGTAACTCGTCTTCCCAATCTCTCATCCAACCTGATACAACGATCTCAGCCACGTGTCAACGCCCATCTTGATCTTGCATCCAACCTGATACAATGATCTCAGCCACGTGTCAATGCCCATCTTGATCTTGCATCCAACCACCTACTCCAAGCAACGCCCCATACTCCATGAATCGCCATCAACCTCGCCGACACAGGGCTTTGTCGAGCGATCCGCTTTCGATCAACCAAATTTTGCTCGAGTGCCTTGTGCATTCTCAGACGTTCAGTGGTTGTGCCCAGCCGCATATCGAACGACAAAATCGAAATCCGTTCCATCAAGCTTCTCAACAGGCGATTTCCCTTTAGCCACCATAATTGCCCCCACCAGATCCTTTGAGCCTGATGCTCTGATACCAGTTGTTAGGAATTAAAGCAAGCAATTATAGGAGAAAATAATGGAACTGCAGATTAAGGAACAAACAATTTGGTTACCCAGTTAGTCAAACTGACTACATCTGGGGGCACTACCAAGCCAGGAGAGATCTACTATATCGTATAAGATAGTGCAAGTAGTGTCGATATACAATGGGGAGTTAGGGGTTATTTATACAAAAACCTAGATTTGGCCCATCCTCGCCGAAACCCTAAAAAGATGAAATGGGCCTCCGGCGTCAGAGGGCCTCGAACAAATCGACCTCAATTTCTAGGTCGAGCGGTTACCTTCGCTCGACAACCTTGCTCGAGCGCCTTCTCACCGGCCAAGAAAGGGAGCGCTGACCGAGCACACCCGCCGACCTCGAGCATTGGTCGAAGCCTCCGCGCCTGCATCCCCGCTTTCACTCGGGCTCAATAACCCAACAATCTCCAACCCGAGATCGACATTTGAGCGGAAGTGCGACCTCAACTAGGTCGAACGTCTTGTCCTCCCTGGACTCATTTCGAACGTCTTGTCCTCCCTGGACTCATTCCGCAACTCAGACTCCAACAATCAAAACAAAAACAAACCCAAAAACTTCAACTAGCAGCTGTGGGAAGTTGCATCTTGAGTGTAGGATTGAGAATTGAGAAAATAGGATCAAAAACTTCAAGAAAATAGAGAACGGAGTTTGACTCGACTCCAGCCAAGACTTCGAAGAGGAAAAGCGCGCAATTCAATCATGCGACTTAAAAAGGCGTTGTGTTGACCAACTTGACTCAAGCTAGAATTGAGGGAAGCAAAACTCAACCAACCTGGTCCAGCTCAGTGAAATTTTGGCCAATTCGACATCTTGTCGAGCTATAAATTGGCTGGACTTGAGTGGAGTTCTAACCATTTTCTACATTCTCTTTAGCTTAATATCTCACATTTTAGCTTAGTTTTTTTTTTTTTTTTTTTACAAAGTCTAGTATGAAAATTTGCATACATAAAAAAAACTTTTATTTATAAATAAATTCTGTATATAGTGAAGGTAAGACAAAGTCGAGTTCACTTGGTCCGAGTGATTCATGGTTCACCAGGCCCAAATAAATCATGATTTAGGGTTCATTATTTAGTGTTTAGGGTGTAGATGGTTCATCCAGCCCGAATAGGACATGATTTAGGGCGATTTTATAGTTTTTCATATATACATGAAAAATTTCCACACTAGACTTACTTTTTTTTTTATAGCTCAGCTTAGTTCTTTCAATTTCTAGCTAGACTCGGGTGGATTTTATTATTTTTCAAAGGTTTGTAGCTACAACATCATTCTAGAGGTGATACATTTTCTTATACTTAAAAAGTTTTGCTTATTCTATCTATGGGTATTGTTGGATTTTGTTATTTAGCAATTAATATTGCTTTGAGCATCATTGACTAAGGTTCTATGTGTTCAGATGTTTAGAAATATGTAGGTAATTGACCTGCTTTGATTACGAGTTTTTGTTCCTATTGATGGTTGAATCATTAATTGAATGATTTACTTGTTCAATTTGAAATCGACACATAAACATAATTATTGGGGAGTCGACGCATAAATAGAATTAATGAGGAATCGACATATAAATAAATAAAAAAACTCCCAATTAATATAGGGGAACTGGATGACACTTCATCATACACATATATAATGAACTCAACCAATAAATTACTCATAAACTAAACTAATAAGAGGTCGACACATAAGCAGAATTAATTGTCCCTAAACCTAAATGTCATTCACACCTAACCCTAAATGTCATTCTAATCGTCTTGTCATTTCCCCACCCTCCATTGTCAAATTCAATTCGAATTTTTCCACTGATGTACTCGTGCTCAGAGATAAATTACGCCTAGGAAAATTGCTAATTTCTTCCAACAAAGAGGATCTATCAAAGAGCAACTTGGTGATCGGCGATGGTGACACAATATTGCATTGGGATGGTATGTAATACTAGAAATTTGCGTGTCAATTTAACTCCTAATTTTCGCTCCTTCAACTTATAGGATTATTTTATTTTAAGAATTTTTTTCCTTAACTTTTGACTTGGGGATTTTTCTCTCAAACTTGTATAAACCTTAGATTTCTTTTGTCCAACCCCTTCGCATGACTTGAACACATGCCTGGTCTAGCTAGGTACTCGTGCTCTAATCATTTTGAGCTATCCCTTCATCGTTTTGTCAATTTAACTCCTAATTTTTGCTCCAAATTATAGGATTCTTTGATTTCAAGATTATTTTCCTTGACTTTTGATTTGGGGATTTTTCTCTCAAACTTGTATAAACCTTAAATTTCTTTTGTCCAACCATTTCGCATGACTCGAACACATGACTGGTCTAGCTAGTTACTCATGCTCTAATCATTTTGAGCTATCCCTTCGTCGTATAAACCTTAGTTTTAGAATCGCACTTGTAGAACCCCCCACACACAACTTCAGACATCACGTTGTTAAATACAACAGTGTAACCTTTTTTCCGGTGAATTTGGGATATTATGAGATAGATTCGAAAGAAATCTAATGAAATTGACTTTCTACTAGACTAAATTTATTTTATCAAATAGTTATGAAACTAAATATGATTTAAACTTCGCCACGCAGCTATGTCTCCAAAATCGGATATACACTACAAAAATAAGGGGGTTTAACACAGAATAACGATGGATTTGGCGACGGTTTTTGTGAACCATCGCTAAGTAGCGACGGTTTTTTATCGTCGCCATTTGGCGACGGCTTTGGCGACGGACATAAGGGTCTGGGACTGGGTCAGTATAACCGTCGCTATACCGTCGAAAATATAGCGATGGTTTAGCGACAACAGACTTTCGTCACTATTAGCAACCGTTGTTGGTCGTCGCTATATCGTGAATTTTCGGAAAAAAAAAAGGCTCACGGTGGTTTGAACCCGGGGGCCGGGTGGGCACCGAACCACCCGAACCACGGATCATGTCGAACCCAACAACCAAGCATCTCATATATAAGCATCCAAGCCTTCCAATTAATTGAGGCAATTATTTGCTCCTATGGGGGACCGAACACGGGACCTTGGGCGCCTCAGCGGGGATCAATTTCGCTCGGGCACTTGCTTTCTTGTGTTTACTTAATAAAATTAATTCTATATGTCCTAAAAATCATTTTTTTTAACAATTTCTTTAAAAAATCTTTATTTCAATTATCTTATTTATTAATTCAATCACATTTTTATATAATAATTTTTTTATATAAAATTATATTATATTATATTAAATGTATATTTTTTACTAATTTTTTAAAAAATTATACCTTTCTATTAAACAAATAATACTTTTCCTTCTAAACAAGTAATATTTCTCTATCTAAATAAGTAATACTTTTCTATTTGAACAAGGTAATACTTTTCATCTAATCAAGTTATTTTCTATTTAAACAAGTAATACTTTTCTATTTAAACAAGTAATATTTTTCTTTCTAAACAAGTAATACTTCTCTATCGAAAAAAGTAATAGTTTTCTATTTAAACAAGTAATACTTTTCATCTAATCAAGTTATACTTTTCTATTTAAACAAGTAATACTTTTCTATTTAAACAAGTAATACTTCTCTATCTATATAAGTAATACTTTTCTATTTAAACAAGTAATACTTTTCATCTAATCAAGTTATACTTTTCTATTTAAACAAGTAATACTTTTCATCCAATCAAGTTATATTTTTCTATTTAAACAAGTAATACTTTTCTATTTAAACAAGTAATATTTTTCATTCTAAACAAGTAATACTTCTCTATTTAAATAAGTAATACTTTTCTATTTAAACAAGTAATACTTTTCATGTGATCAAGTTATACTTTTCTATTTAAACAAGTAATACTTTTCCTTCTAAAAAAGTAATACTTCTCTATCTAAATAAGTAATACTTTTCTATTTAAACAAGTAATACTTTTTATCTAATCAAGTTATACTTTTTTATTTAAACAAGTAATACTTTTCTATTTAAACAAGTAACACTTCTCCTTCTAAACAAGTAATACTTCTCTATCTAAATAAGCAATACTTTTCTATTTAAACAAGTAATACTTTTCATCTAATCAAGTTATACTTTTCTATTTAAACAAGTAATACTTTTCTATTTAAACAAGTAATACTTCTCTATCTAAATAAGTAATACTTTTCTATTTAAACAAGTAATACTTTTCATCTAATCAAGTTATACTTTACTATTTAAACAAGTAATATTTTTCTATTTAAACAAGTAATACTTCTCTATCTAAATAAGTAATATTTTTCTATTTAAACAAGTAATATATTTCATCTAATCAAGTTATACTTTTCTATTTAAACAAGTAATACTTTTCTATTTAAACAAGTAATACTTTTCCTTCTAAACAAGTAATACTTCTCTATCTAAATAAGTAATACTTTTCTATTTAAACATGTAATACTTTTCATCTAAACAAGTTATACTTTTCTATTTAAACAAGTAATACTTCTCTATCTAAATAAGTAATACTTTTCTATTTAAACAAGTAATATTTTTAATCTAATCAAGTTATACTTTTCTATCTAAATAAGTAATACTTTTCTATGTAAACAAGTAATACTTTTCTATCTAAACAAGTTATATATACTTTTCTATGTAAACAATTAATACTTGAATCTAAAAAAATGATAAATATAATATACATAAAAAAAATTATACATAAAAGATAAACATTATACATACATAAACAATAAAAAATCAGAGTTTCATAAACGAAAATTTAAACGAAAAAAAGTGTCGCCTCATGAATAATAATAATAAAAAAAAGAGTTTCATAAACGGTCAGGATAATAATCATCCTCATTATCCCCCAAATTAGCAGTAAAAAGAAAATTAGGATCGAAACCGACTTCATCATCGCCACCGCCACCGCCACCACCTCTGCCACAGTCATCTCTAAACCCGGCCACGCTGCCACTGCTGCCACCACCACGCTGCCTCCATGACCGCTGCCACCACCACCGCCGCCACCACCACGACCAATGACCAGGTCACCTGAACCACCGCCACCGCCACCTGAACCATCATCTCGAAATTAATGTCGTCGAGGAAAAAATTCGGTGAGCAACACATTTGAACGGCCAGAGCGGATGCAAGCCGCTGCCACTTCCGTTGATTTTCTTCTCTGATCTCCGTCGTCACCGCCTCTCTAATATGTTCAATCGTCTGCGCGGTTTATTCTGGCGCGGCTATGATCTCAAGTAATAAGGGTCCGAGACGAGTAGGTTGTGTCTCCGTGATCGTATGGAAGACAACCTACCGCATCTGCCAAAACCATTGCCTATTGATGACGGGCGCCTCCACATGGATCCGATTCAAATTAATTGAGGAGTCGGTGGATTTGAACTCGACGGTTCACCCACTGGGTTCGGCCGCGCCTTTCGACCTATCTCGCCTTCTCTCTGTAAAAATTAAATATTATAATTAAGATCGTGTAATAATTACGAAATACAACATTAATTACTTACTTGGCACGCTGGTGGGCGCGGGTTTGAGGTGGAGGTCCTCGTCTCCTCTTTGTAGGGGTGGTCGAGTGTCAATGTCTCAAGAGCGTTTAGAGGGCGTCCGAGCCTAGTTCCTATAAACAAATAAAAATATTAATATTAATTATGAACTTAATTATTATACAATTAAATAAATTATATTACTTACTTCAGTCATGTGGTGCTCCAGAATCGACCGAGATCTGTCCTTGTGCAAATGACGCCCCCATCCCTCCTTCATTGCTCAAAGTTTTTGGTGATTCTTCCCAAGACATCTCCCGGTATCTGAATCGCTCCAAACCGCCACAATCGACTCCCAAATGCCTCGGGTCCAGTCATCCGTCATATCCGCCCTTTATCCTCCACATCTATGCCACCAGAAGCTTGTCCTTGTACCGCTTGGGCAAGCTTACAGAATCCAAGATGTAGAAATTGGCGTGTATCATACCATCCCCCACTTCGCCCATTTTACGCATTTCATTAACACAAACTTTATTAAATTTATATATAATATATATATATATATATATATATATATAATTAAAATAAGTAATCAATTATTGTACGACCCTAAACTCGTCGAAGTAGAGTTGGCGTTGTTCTTCAGACACGCCTTCCAACTGTGGGCCCCCATTGCAATCCCAACTCGCAAGATGGAGTTGGTGGCTAGAGTGGAAGCCTCATGACCGGGTATGATGCTGAAACATATTAAAAAATTAATAAGTATAATTAACAATTAATTTTATAATTAAACAAATTAATAAGTAATTAAAAATTATAACTTACTTTCCCTGACTCAGATTGATCGCCAATCAAGCAGTGGGGGCTGAGCCACGATGAACGGAGGCCGAGCTTGAGCTCGACCCCGGGAGATGATGACCTGTCGCGCTTCTTCAGAAATGGACTGCCTCTGCCGGATGTGTTCAGGTTCACCATCGGTCTAAGGACCCTCTTCCTCCTGGTGCTCAGAGGAATGGACCCGTCTCACCGATCACCATCTCTGCCTCGACCATTGCCGCTGCCGCGACCACTGTCACTGCCACGTCCACCTTGACTAGTACTCATCTGCATTATATAACACAAATTCATTATATTTTTTAATAACAATTTAATTAACCAACAAACAAATTTTGATAGAGTCTCGACTGTATTATATATACTCATCTTCTAGTCAACCAACAAATTTCAATTCTAATTATTTCGCTAAACTCGGCCTGGGCTCTGGTCCAAGTGCCGAGATGCTTCGTGCTCCGGGTCCGACTTTAGCGATGGATATAACCGTCGCTAAACCGCCGCTATTCCGTCGCTAATAGCGGTGGTTACCAAAACCGTCGCTAAATACGGTGACTTTGACCGTCTGACTTAATTCGTCGCTAAAACCTCGCTAGTAGCGACGGTTTTTGTAGCCGTCGCTAATATCCGTCGTTAAAACCCGTTTTTTTTTTAGTGATAACATAACAATCATGTGGATAAATAGGACATAGGACATCATGTTGTACTTCGGCTGCAGATTTGGGACCAAAACTTGATATTGCCAGAAAAATTGATGAAATCGACTAAATGATTTTCTTTTTTATAAACTAAATTTATTTTGTCAGCTGTATGTAGAACCAAATATGATTTTACCTCTTAGAAATATCGAAGCACCAATTTATGAGCATTAATTCAGACAATAAACTGAGCAAATAACGCAGTCAATCTATTGCATTAACTATTGTACAGTTAATTTGGATTAATCAATTTATGAGCATTAATTCAGACAAATAACTGAGCAAATTAACGTATTGTACAAATCTATTGCATGATTTGCATCACTATTCAACTATAATTTCACTGAGAATGTGCCATGAATTATTTTTGGAGCACAATTTCTTTAATCAATTCACGATCCGAATTTTACATCTCATTTTATTTATCCTCAAGTTAAAATCAATCCAACTAGAACTTTTTCAATTTACTGTCATATGTTTATATGACAGTAAATAAAACGAAATACACTTCTCTAATTCAAGTATGGCTTAGATTGAGAAATAAAATTCATATTGAACCTTGAATTGAAAAAAAACAAAACAAAAAACAGACAAGTGAATTGAGAGACTTTTTATATTGGGGCATAAATTGAAAATGAATCTTATCCTTAAATTTTGGGATTAAATTTTTTGTAGTCCTGTGACTTTGTATCATTTTAAAATTGGTCCCGATTGTTTTGACTTTTTGATTTTGGTCCTGTAAGTTTCTTAAAATTTTGAAATTGGTCTTTCTCACCTGCTGCAGCTAGGGGTGGAGGAAATACCGAAAATACCGGTATACCGCACTTACCGTACCGAAAAATATCGATTTTATCGAAAATTTTTTGGTATACCGAAATTTTCGGTACGGTACCATACCGTACCGAAAATTTCGGTACGATAACGGTATGAAAATATAGAAAATTTCGATATACCCAAATACCGAAATATTTCGGTATACCTAAATATTTTCGGTATACCGGAAAAATATACCGGTATACCGAAAAAATTTCGGTATACCGAAAATATTTCCGGTATACCGAAAATATTTCGGTATACCGGTATATATTGAAATTTCGGTACGGTATCGGTATGTAATATCGGCATATCGAAAAATTCGGTATACCGAAATTTCGGTATACCGAATTTTCGGTACGACAACGGTATGAAATTTTTCGGTATCGAAAATTTCGGTACGCTAACGGTATGGCGAGAAAATTTTCGGTATGCCGTACCGTCCACCCCTAGCTGCAGCAGGTTACCAAGCAAATAAACACCACATATTTAATTATTTTATTTTTCGAAGCGCCACTTGAACTTTTTTAATCCTAATAATTTTTGACGGGTTTTAGGCCGAGTTTAAAACCACTTGTATATTAAAAGACAAAGCGAATCAGGTTGATTTACTGGATCTAAACTGACCAAAATATAAAAAAAATAAATCAATAAACGCAGAAAACCACTCTCCCTTCATAAAAGTACGAAAAAAATCCCGACACAAATTATTTGGATTAAAAAAAATTAGGTGGCATTTCGAAATTAATGGAAAAACAAAATAATTACATAGGTGACAATTGCCTATTTGGTAACATGCTACAACAGGTTAAATGACCAATTTCAAATTTTTTGATAACTTACAGGACCAAAATCAAAAAGTCAAAACAATCGGCACCAATTTCAAAACGAATCAAAGTTACGGGACAACAAAAAATTTAAAACCTTAAATTTTATTGTATCCTATTTTCGTTTTCGTGTTATCCATTTTTATTGTATTCTATTTTCGTTTTCGATTAATCCAAATGAACTGCACAATACGTTAATTTCATTTTGATTTTTCTTTCTAAATGATTTTTTCAGGCAATTTTTTCAACCGCGAGGCCTTAAATAAGAAGATCCTCTTTTTCTATATATTTTTATTACCTGCTCTGAGATGTTATCGTGTATCTTACATTGATTTGCATCATTGTGGCCGTGCGTGTTGTGGAAGGGGCCAATAATCAGAGTAAATTGCTCGGCACAGCGGAATGCACAAAAGCCACAATCACTTCCACAAAAGCTTAATAGATTTCGGACCAAATACGTAAATTAATTGCAAAAATAAATACGCAATAACACCAATAATTTTTACGTGGAAAACCCCTTCACAAGAGGGTAAAAGCCACGGGACCCAGTCCAGGAAATACTCCACTATATCAAATTGGAATTACACATTTTCCTTCTCTATTACAAATAGAGGAATCAACACCAATAGCATCAAACTATCCTCAAGAATACAATTCTTGGCACACACAATGAGATATGGAAGAGAGCAAGCTAAATAGTACAAAATGAATAAATATACCAATTACCCCTTTGTACTTCTTGGAGATGAATAATGAAAATCCACTCCAATCAAAATGAAGAGCACATCGCCACGAACTCCTCCTCCAAATTTGAGATAAAACGATGAAGAAACGAGCACTTAAAATGCAAACCCTTCTTCTCCCTTCTCTCTTTCTTTTTCTCCCTTTCTCTCTGTTTTTTTGCTTTCTATTTCTCGCTCACAGTAGCAGCCAAACATCAGCTGCCCTAATTAACAAACTAATGATGATGGGCTTTGTCATGTTGGGCTTAATTATTTAACTTTTCTTTTGAGCCTTTTCTATTTATTAATTGTTTGGGCCCAACATATATTGGGAGAAACCCAACAATCTCCCCCCCCAATATAGTTGGCCACAAACATCACAACTACCTCGAGCTCATGCCGGCCAATCCGGCACACAACTCATTCTTCTCTCGAGTGACCACCTTAGTCATTATATCCGCAGGATTTTGTCGGTGTGAATTTTTTCAAGCTTCATAAGTTGTTTCTCCATTACCATTTTAATCCAATGGTACCTCACATCAATATGCTTCGTTCGAGCATGATACATGAATTTTTTGCTCAAATCAATAGCACTTTGACTATCACAAAGAACCATGTACTCCTCTTGCTTCAAACTCAATTCCTGGAGAAATCTCTTCATCCACATCATCTCTTTTCCAGTTTCGTTCGCTGCAATATACTCTGCCTCAATGGTGGATAAGACAACACATTTATGTAACTTTGATTGCCATGAGACAGCTCCCCCTGCAAATGTAAGCAAGTAGCCTGAAGTGAATTTTCTCCCATCGAGATCACCTACCATATCTGAATCTGTGTATCCCATAAGAGTCGGTTTCGAACTTCCAAAACTCAAGCATGATTTTGAAGTTCCTCTCAAGTATTTGAATATCCACTTTACGGCCTCCCATTGATCTTTTCCTGAATTGGAAAGAAATCTACTCACTAAGCTAACAACTTGAGCAATATTCAGTCGTGTACGCACCATGGCATACATCAAAGAACCAACTGCAGAGGATTAATGAATTGTTGTCATCTCTTCTCTCTGCTCTCGAGTCGTGGGACAAGATTTCTTGCTCAACTTGAAGTGGTTAGCAAGTGGCGTGGACACGGTCTTGGCATGTTTCATGTTGAACCTTTCAAGTACTTTCTCAATGTAATTTTCTTGTGACAACCACAATTTTCCAACTTTTCTGTCACGAAAATCTCCATGCCCAATATCTGCTTTGCTGAGCCTAAATCCTTCATGTCAAAGGATTTGGACAGCTCCTTCTTCAACTTGCTAATCGACGCAATATATTTTCCCACAATCAGCATATCATCAACATAAAGCAGCAAGATAATGAAGTTACCATCAGGGAAGTGTTTGACATAAACACAATGATCTGCCTCCGTTCTTTTATAACTTTGGCTAGCCATAAAAAGAGTCAAACTTCATGTACCACTGTCGTGAAGTTTGCTTCAAGCCATACAAGTTTTTCCTCAATTTGCAAACCAAGTGTTCATTTCCCTTAACTTCAAAACCTTGTGGCTGTTTCATATATATGTTCTCAACTAACTCTCCATGCAAGAATGAAGTTCGAACATCGAGCTGTTCGATTTCCAGGTTCAAGCTAGCTGCTAATCCCAACACAATGCGGATAGAACTCATCTTCACCACCGGTGAGAATGTCTCATCAAAGTCAACTCCTTTCTTCTGAGTGAACCCCTATACGACCAACCTCGCCTTGTGTTGAATACCCACTTGTTCTTCAGAACTCTCTTACCCTTTGGCAACTCGACCAAATCAAATATATGATTTTTGTGTAAGGAATACATCTCTTCTTGCATAGCTTCAAGCCACTGATCTTTGTCTTTGAGCGAATGTACCTCCTCAAAATTCTCAGGCCCCCCCTCATCCGTAATCAATGCCCAATCTGAACTCGGATACAATGTATTTGGCCTACGATTTCTCGTTTGTCTTCCACCATGTTCTTCATCATTTTCTGGTGGTGCATGTTGAATCTCCGACTCAACATCTCCCATTTCTTGGACAACTGGATCTGGGTCAAATTCAGTTGGATCATCATTTTCCATCCCAACTTTATTTTCAACTTCATCTCCACCATTTTCAGCATTGGTGGTAGGAATCTCATGTGGTGTTAGATCAACAACACTAGTAGGCATCGGAGTGGAGGTCTCCCCCTTGTTCAAATCTTCCATTGTCTCATTTTCATGGAAGATGACATTTCTACTCCTCACAATCATCTTCTTCTCTGGATCCCATAATCTGTATCCGTACTCTTCATCTCCATATCCAACAAATATGCAAGGTGTGGTTTTACTATCCAACTTGCTTCTTTGCTCCTTCGGTAAGTGCATAAAAGCTTTGCATCCGAACACCTTCAAGTGGGAATAAGAGGCATTTTTCCCACTCCATACTCTTTCTGGAATATCAGAGTCCAGAGGAACTGGTGGAGATCGATTAATCAAGTAACAAGCAGTCAACACAGCTTCACCCTAGAATGACTTGGGTAACTTGGCCATCCTTAGCATACATCTCACATTCTCCATAATGGTTATGTTCATCCTCTCTGCCACACCATTATGTTGAAGAGTACCCGGAACAGTTCTTTCATGTCTAATTCCATGCTGAGCACAATATGCCTTGAACTCTCTAGAAGTGTACTCGCCATCATTATCCGTTCGTAGACATTTAAGCAACTTTCCTGTATGTCTCTCAACCATAGTGTGGAACCACTGAAATTTCTGAAATACTTCACTTTTATTCTTCAAGAAGCACACTCAAGTCTTTCTTGAAACATCATCAATGAAAGTGAGGAAATATTTGTTTCCACCTAATGACTCCACCTCGAGGGGACCACAAACATCAGAATGTATTAGCTCCAATACACCATCTTTTCATTTAGAGTGAGAACGAAACGAAATTCTATTTTGTTTACCTAATAACAATAATCACAAGGGTGGAGTGACTTACTTTGAGCAGTAGGAATGAGAGACTCTTTGGCTAGGATTTGCAATGCTTTCTCACTCAGTTGTCCTAGCCTGTTGTGCCACAAATTTGGTGAAGAATCGTCCTCGGCTGCAAATAACTGGTCTCGAGCCATTTTGAGCTTCATCCGGTACAATGTACAACAAAGCTTTCCTTTGCCAACCAACAAGGAACCTTTCACAAGCTTCCAATTACCATTTGTGAATTTTTGCTCGTATCCCTCTCTATCAAGGACGTTAACGACAATCAAATTGTGGCGCAACTAGGGAACATGTCTCACATCTTTCAGCGTCAGTGTTGGGATTATACTGGAAAGTATGCTTTTACTTTGTATAATCAAAACTGAATTTCGGACTTATTTACTGAAATAAATTATTTATTACTGATGCTTTAAATATCATCGAATGTTACATATATTTACTGCATAATTGTTCAATAAATCGTACGTGTTACATTGTAGTTAATTTAGTGATACCAGATCACAGAAGATTAAATTAACAGTCCTTGTAATTAAAAGTACACCATTCACGACCTAGATGGAAATGAACAATCCATCGTGAAAGGTTGAAGTGTAAGGCTCGGATTGGCTTGTCTTGACCAAGAGATTACACTAGTGCATGATCGATGCGATTTGAATAGGACCTCATGAGGAGGACAAATTCTTGAACCCAATAAGGAAGAATTAGACCTCGAAGGTTTCGTATTTCTTAATCTCCGTTCCTTAAATAGGATCACGTGTGGTTGGTAACTATTGCTTTGGCTTATCTTGGGTAGAGAATCAACGAGATTCAATACTTTTTATCTTGGGCAATATTATTGGTCACATGTGATTGCTAAGATTTAATACGGAGAATCGGGTAATGCAAGCACGCTTTGTTCGATTTGCCCCTTGGGAGGTTCATAAGATTTATCATACCAAATCTTGCAAGTGGAACTAGTTTCCCAGATGGATAATAATGTTGAACCGCTCTCAACCAAGGACAAAAGATATTAATTAATGGAAAGCTATTTCAGTGGCTTGAATTAATTAATGGACTAGATAATCTTAAACACGGGAAATAATAACTGGGAGCCATATTGACTGTAATATGGGTTAAGATGGATAGTGCAATATTAATTATGTAGTGGGATTAATTAATATTTATGGGCTTGAATAATATTGTGGCTCAATATTGATAATTCAAGATCCATTGGAAGGTCCAATCTTAATTCTCCTAAAGGCCCCCTAAGTAGCCCAACATAAAGTCCAATAACTGAAAAATGTGTTTAAAATAAAATAAATATTGTTGCCTTATTTTTCCATTTTTTTCGAAATTTATGGATTAAAAGGGGAGAAAGATTTTCTTTGAATTTTGTGATGGAATGAAGATATGTATTCTTGGAATACAAGATTATCTCATTAAATTCAAGAAATCTCCACTTAGTCATCCATATAGTATATTTCGAATTTTTTGAGAAAAAAAGGGGGAAAGAAAGGTTTTCTTGATTTTCTTGAAAAGATATTATGAAAGATATGTATTTCTTGAAATACAATAATATCTCATAAATTCAAGAAGATCCAAATCTTGGATTCTTGCCCCTATTTTTCGAAAATATTCCATAACAAAGAGGAGGTGGAATTTTGTGGAATATTATAATTATGGGAAAAAGAATATAGGAGATATATTCAAGATTTCTTGGAGATCAAGAAAAGATTTTCCCACATTGTTTTTGCCCTAAAAATTCGACCACCACTACTCTATAAATAGGGATGATTCTTTCATTCCCAAGTACAATTCCATGTCTTTGGAAAAATTAAGAAATCCACAAAGGTGGTGCAACAAAGTTTATTTTCCTTTTGTTAATTGTTCGCAAGCGTCCTACCACCGGATAGTCGAGCAAGGATTAAGGGAATACTTGGGAAGGTTCTTTTGGTGTGTTTGATCAACAAGGCCATCACCGTTCCAAGAGGTACGTTCACGTAAACTCGTAGAAATTTTGCATGCGTAGGATTTACGTGAATTGATTATATGTTTTGTTGTTGATTATTATTTGAATTAATATAGGATTAATTCATGCTAGTAATAATTATAAGAATTAAATTTGTATTTAAATATTTATCCCGAATAGATCGGTGGCAACTTATTCCCCAACAATCGCATATCGAGCCACGGTTTAAGACTCTGAATTTTAAATTGTAATTTAATTAGATTGTCATTAAATTTGAAATTGATAGTAGAATTGCTAGATCTTTTTTTTTAAGGTATCCAATTGTCATAGAATTTAATGTGTTTATTTATGCATGCATATAAATTGTGGTTTTTAATTCGATTCGTTAGAATTGCTTTTGCCTCGTGAGAAAATCCAATGCAGTAGATTAGGATTTGTTTGATTTGATCAATGTAATAGACTAGTCTAGATCTAGGTTTATTTATTTTTTGTAAATAAATTATAACCGGATCGAAACGGAGGTGGAGACGAAGAATTAAAGGATAAAATCCGAATCGGCGCGGCATACGTCATGCGCTGTGCGCAAGGGAGGCACGCTGGCTATGACGCGGACGACGCAGACACGACGGGCGTGGGCGAGGCCGAGGGCCGAGCGCAGAGGATCAGGATCAGGCGACGGGCGCGGGCGATAGGGAGCACGCGCGCCATGCGCGCCGGATAAGCGAACAAAAAGCGCGAAGGCGCCAGCACGCTGCAGCAGCGCCGAAGTTCCGCGGGCCCGAGGCGAGGCCGGGCGAGTCTTGTGTAGTCTGCTATCTGCCAGACGCTTCCGAACCCTCGCTAAGGTCGCCGAGGTCGCCGAAAGGGCGATGATAGGCGATCTTGTACAAGTGCTAAAGCGACGGACGCGATCGCTTCGGCGAAGAGGCCGGCCAGATCTTGGCGTGCATCAAGCGAGCTACTTGGCGTGGCATTTCGAGATGGAGTTCTTTTCGAGACGATCGAGTGGGAGAAATTCAAGACGACGTTTCTTCAAAATCAAGCCAAGAAAAATCAAACCATGACAATTGGATAATTTGTGCCCAATATGTTTATTTTTCCGCTTTGCTTGATTTATCATTGTGTTATCTTATGCTTTATTTAATTTGTTTAAATGTGTTTGCATGAGAGTTGCCCAATGAAAAATCTCACCTTCAAAAATTACTAAGTATGTTTAAATAATTAATTGACAATTTTATTCCGGATAATAAAATTGAATTAATTTTTACCTCCATGATTTATTTATTTGTGAATTATTTTGGAGAAATTCCTCCACTGGACGATCAAAAGTTAGCTTTCACATGAATGAATTCCAAGTGGATGATTGTGGATTATTACTAGTGGCGACGATGACTCTCCCCACGAGGCTCGTTCTAAGCGAAATAATAATCCTGTATTTAATCATGGTTATTACTTAGGTATAAAATTGATATGCATATACTTCCCCGAAGTCCCTGTCAATTTTATATTGGTCAAGTGAGAGCCAACTATTAATCTGGATATTAAAGGTTTAATAATTGTTCTTGTTTGTAACCTGCTTGAATGTGTTTAAATAATGACCCACCCCAAGTGGCTTATTTAAACTGTTTTTGAATGTTGGTCGATGCATGTTCATATTTTTTTGAGATTTTAATATGATGCATGTGATCAAACTCTTGATATATTTTGTGCTTATGCATATTATTGTTTATTTCACCATCATGTCGCAACATTTTAATTCACCATTATATACACTCAAAGAACACCAATTAACCGGTGACAACTATAATGTTTGAAAACGAAATATGAGTTTTGTCCTACTACCGCACAAGAACATCATTGGGTTCTTGATGTACCCAAACCACGTAAACTTCTTGATGAATCATCTAATGCGGAAAGACACTCAGATAATATTTGGGAAGCGAAAGCCAATGAACCCATGAAACATGTAATCTTGACTTCAATGTCTGATGATTTGAGACGCATTCATGAAGTGTTGAGTCTGCTGCAGAAATTATACAAAGTCTTGAAGAAATATTTTTAACAAAAGACCGCATGATCAATCAGTTTAAAATGACGACTGGCAAAGCTAAAGATGGTGGGAACACCCGTGAGGGAGCATGTTCTCGAAATTAAACACCATTTTGAAAAAAAGCGGCTTATCTCGGTACTAAGTATTGTGATGAGGCCCAAATCAATTTCTTTTTGCTAACTCTTCCAAGATGCTTCAATGGGTTTTATTTGTAGTTTTGTGATGAGTGATCACATGTTTACTATGGACATCCTACAACAAGCCTTGGAGAAAATAGAGAAGCATTTAGGAAAGAAAGATCGAAGCATTGGTGACCAAAGTCTTTTCTCGAGATCTAGGCCAAGGAAGGCAAGTCTCAAGAAAAGGAAAGTGGTCGAAACCAAAGCAAACTCATCACTAAGAAAAAGTGAGAAAAAAATCTGAGTTAGTCATTTGGGTGTCAAGAAAGGACCAAAAGGAAAATATTTTTAATTGCGGTGAGAAAGGACATTGGAGGTTAGCCTGTTCCAAACCCAAAAGGAATGGAAAGAAAGGTAATTCTCACGCACTAGTTGTTGAAACTTGCTTAGCGGTGTATGCCTCCCATTTATGGGTGGTGGATACGAGATCCACTGATCATGTTTGTTTCACTTTACAGGGGTTCAAGCGGACCCGACAACTTAGTGGGGAGTGAGGTCCTCATCACACTTTGGCGATGCTTTCTGAGTGGCGGTGATTTGCGATGGGAGAAGTGCACTTGTCTTTTGAAGACAGAGTTTTAATTTTAAGAGATGTTCTTTACGTTCCAAATTTTAGAAAAAATTTAATTTCAGTTTCTAAACTTTTTCTTGATGGATATTCGGTTACTTTTAATAAAGTAGTTACCATTTCTCCTTTTGATAAATTTATCTGTCATGGAACGTTGTCGAATAATCTCTATACAATTAACTGTGCACACCACTCAAGAAATGCATCCTATAACACATTAACTGTTTTCGAGAAAATAAAACGTTCATCAGACGTGAACGAGACACTTCTATGGCATCTAAAATTGGGACATATAAATCCAAAGAGGATCCAAAGGTTGGTGAAAGACGGTTCGCTGGAGTTTCTCCAAGTTGAACCAATTCCAACCTGCGAATCATGTTTGGAGGGTAAAATGACCAAGAGGGCATTTGGAGCCAAGGGGAATAGAGCCAAAGAAGTGTTAGAAATCGTTCACACAGATGTATGTGGTCCAATGTCAACCAAAGCAAGAGGAGGTTATGAGTATTTCGTCACTTTTATTGATGACTACTCAAGGTACGGTTATATTTTCCTTATGAAGCATAAATCTGAGAACTTTGAGAAATTCAAAGAATTTAAGGCTCAAGCAGAGAATTATAGGGAAAAACGTATCAAGTCTCTATGATCCGATCGTGGAGGCGAATACCTCAGCGATGAGTTTTTGAACTACTTGTCTGATGAAGGGATTGCATCCCAAATTAATTGCACCTTAACCCCCTCAACAAAAATCGGGGTTGCGAGAGAGAAAAACAGAACTCTTTTGGAAATGGTTAGATCTATGATGAGTTATACGGATCTTCCCAAGTCGTTCTGGGGTCATGCCTTGGAAACAACAGCCTACATTCTGAACTTGGTGTCATCCAAATCGGTTCCCAAAACTCCCAAAGAATTGTGGACCGGGTGCAAGCTTAGTTTGAGACACATGAGGATTTGGGGGTGTCCAGCCTATGTGTTGGACAAGGAAGCCGGTAAATTGGATCCTCGATCAGAATTAAGGTTGTTTGTGGGATACCCCGAGGGAACAAAAGGGTGTATGTTCTATGGTCCCGAAGATCAAAAGGTGGTAATAAGCACCCACTTTAGATTTTTGGAAGAAGGCTATATAAACGAAAGAAGACCCAGAAGTGAGATTACCTTAAATGAGCTAAGGGGGCTAACCTCAATGCCAACTGTACAAGATGACATACCAAACGACACACTTACACAACCGGAACCTAAATCGTAGTGGGAGGGTTGTGAAACAGACCGAGAGATTCATGGGAATAGGAGAGTCCGCGAACTTGATTCCCTTGACAAGGCGAATCGACCCATGGACATATGACGGCAATCCAAGACAAGGATCTGATTCTTGGCAAACAAAGAATGAAAAAGCGAAATGGGTTCTATGTATCATAACAGAGTGTGGGAGCTAGTCGAACCACTTAATGGGGTCAAACTCATTGGTTGCAAGTGGGTGTATAAGAGAAAAAGAGCACCGGATGGGAAGGTGAAAACCTTCAAGGCAAGACTCGTGGCGAAAGGTTATACTCAGAAACAAGGGATCGATTATGAGGAAACTTTTTCGCCCGTAGCCATGCTCAAGTCCATCTCCGAATTCTCTTTATCGATTCTTCAAGATCTCGACTTTGAAATCGGCAAATGGATGTCAAGACAACTTTCCTTAATCTAAGTCTTGATGAAGAGATCTATATGCAACTACCCCAAGACTTCATTGAAAAAGGCCAAGAACACCTAGTTTGTAAGCTCATGAAGTCCATTTACGGACTCAAACAGGCATCCAGAGCTTGGAACCAATGTTTTGATCATGTTATAAAGTCTTATGGGTTTGATCAAAACGAGTTCGAAAAGTTTTGTGTACAAAAAAGTGTGTTGAACTGCATTGGTATTCTTAGTACTATCGTGATTTACATTCGATCATCGAACGATGTAAAGGTGTTATCGGGCGTAAGGGCATGACTTTCAAAAAGTTTGATATGAAGGACTTAGGGAAGCCGCACACATCCTTGGGATCAAGATCACTTTCGAGATCGCAAGAAAAAAGATGATAGGTTTATCACAAGCTTCATACATAGACACTTGTCTTGAAACGATTGAAAGATGCAGATTCCAAGAAAGGCTTCGTACCTTTTCGGACATGGAATCCATCTATCCAAGAAAATGTGCCCTAAGACGCTTGAGAGATAGATGACATGAGAGGCATTCCATATGCTTCTACCGCCGGAAGCCTCATGTATGTATGCAATGTCATCTTCTGAGACCGGATATCTGCTTTCTACCGCTGGCATGGTGGCAAGATATCAAAGTAACCCTTAAAAAGAACTTCGGGATAGAATGTTAATTTATCGGTCGAGATAGTCCAATCTCCATCCGGCCACACGGACTCGGTTTCCAATCGGACAAACTCGAAAAATCTACCTCCCAGTAGTGTGTTTTGCATGGGGGAGGAGCCGACATGGGAGAAGCGTCAAGCGCAAAATGCGTCGCAGATTCTACCATGGAAGCGAATATGTAGTTGTTTATGAGGCGGAAAAAAGCGGTTTGGCTCAAGAACTTCCTAGTGGACTTGAATGTAGTTCGAATTTGCCAAAGAGAATCACTTTTTTATTGTGACAATACTGAGAGGCAACTGTAATTCAAGGGAACCAAGAGCCCACAAAGCCAAGAAACACATTGAAAGGAAATATCATCTTATACGAGATATCGTTAAGAGAGAGATATAGATGTGGCAAAAGATAGCGTCGATTAAGCAATGATAGCGTCGAAAGACAACCTAGCAGATCCATTCACAAAGGGTCTCCGGCCTCAATACATTCGAGACATGTGTAAGGAATGGGTGTCAAGACCGTTGCCAATCTGCTTTGAGTATAAGTGGGAGAAATTATTAGGTTCGTGTAGGTGACATTAGATGTCAAGTATTAGGAACTACACGAGACATGTTGTAGTATACTTAAAAGCAGACTTTGAGTATAAGTGGGAGATTGTTGGGATTATACTGGAAAGTATGCTTTTACTTTGTATAATCAAAACTGAATTTCGGACTTATTTACTGAAATAAATTATTTATTACTGATGCTTTAAATATCATCGAATGTTACATATATTTACTGCATAATTGTTCAATAAATCGTACGTGTTACATTGTAGTTAATTTAGTGATACCAGATCACAGAAGATTAAATTAACAGTCCCTTGTAACTAAAGGTACACCATTCACGACCTAGATGGAAATTAACAATCCATCGTGAAAGGTTGAAGTGTAAGGCTCGGATTGGCTTGTCTTGACCAAGAGATTACACTAGTGCATGACTGATGCACTGAATAGGACCTACAGGAGGACAAATTCTTCAGAACTGAACAAGGAAGAATTAGACCTCAGTGGTTCGTTATTTCTTAATCTTCGTTCCTTAAATAGGATCACGTGTGGTTGGTAACTATTGCTTTGACTTATCATGGGTAGAGAATCAACGAGATTCAATACTTTTTATCTTGGGCAATATTATTGGTCACATGTGATTGCTAAGATTTAATACGGAGAATCGTGTGCAAGTACGCTTGTTCGATTTGCCCCCTTGGGAGGTTCATAAGATTTATCATACCAAATCTTGCAAGTGGAACAAATTTCTGGTATGGATAATAATGTTGAACATTTCCTTAACCAAGGACAAAAGATATTAATTAATGGAAAGCTATTTCAGTGGCTTGAATTAATTAATGTGCTAGATAATCTTAAAAACGGGAAATAATAACCGGGGGCCATATTGACTGTAATATGGGTTAAGATGGATAGTGCAATATTAATTATGTAGTGGGATTAATTAATATTTATGGGCTTGAATAATATTGTGGCTCAATATTGATAATTCAAGATCCATTGGAAGGTTCAATCTTAATTCTCCAAAGGCCCCCTAAGTAGCCCAACATAAAGTCCAATAACTGAAAAAGGTGTTTAAAATAAAATAAATATTGTTGCCTTATTTTTCCATTTTTTTCGAAATTTATGGATTAAAAGGGGAGAAAGATTTTCTTTGAATTTTGTTATGGAATGAAGATATGTATTCTTGGAATACAAGATTATCTCATTAAATTCAAGAAATCTCCCATTTAGTCATCCATATAGTATATTTCGAATTTTTTGAGAAAAAAGGGGGAAAGAAAGATTTTCTTGATTTTCTTGAAAAGATATTATGAAAGATATGTATTTCTTGAAATACAAGAATATCCAAATCTTGGATTCTTGCCCCTATTTTTCGTAAATATTCCATAACAAAGAGGAGGTGGGATTTTGTGGAATATTATAATTATGGAAAAAAGAATATAGGAGATATGTTCAAGATTTCTTGGAGATCAAGAAAAGATTTTCCCACATTGTTTTTGCCCTAAAAATTCGACCACCACTACTCTATAAATAGGGGATGATTCTTTCATTCCCAAGTACAATTCCATCTTTGGAAAAAATTAGTAAATCCACAAAGGTGGTGCAACAAAGTTTATTTTCCTTTTGTTAATTGTTCGCAAGCGTCCTACCACCGGATAGTCGAGCAAGGATTAAGGGAATACTTGGGAAGGTTCTTTTGGTGTGTTTGATCAACAAGGCCATCACCGTTCCAAGAGGTACGTTCACGTAAACTCGTAGAAATTTTGCATGCGTAGGATTTACGTGAATTGATTATATGCATGATTTGTTGTTGGATTATTATTTGAATTAATATATGATTAATTCATGCTAGTAATAATTATAAGAATTAAATTTGTATTTAAATATTTATCCCGAATAGATCCGTGCAACTTATTTCCCAACAGTCAGTGTGAATCCTAAGTCAGTCTCAACAACCATATCACCAATGTCAATCACCGGTGCAACATTCTTGTTCCACATGAACAAGTGACCATAATCTCCGGCTTTGTAGTTTGTAAACAACTCTCTCTTCGGAACACAATGATGAGAAGCACCCGGATCAACTATCCACTCAACATCGGGATTCTCCACATGGAGACATTCATCACTAACACAAACTACAGTTTGATCATCATCGGAGTGAGTCACAATGGCTGCTGTGTTTTTATCCTCTGACTTTTTTTTATTCTCTTCTTTTTGCTCTTTCTTCCAAACTCTGCAATTTCTCTTCATGTGGTTAGATCCACCACAATGGTAACACTTGAATTTTTCTTTGGACTTAGACCGGTCGTCTTTTGATTTACCTCGACCTTTTGGTCCTCTACTCTTGCTTCTACCTCTATTCTCCGTGACAAGTGCTTGCGAAGAACTAGCACCCGATTCCTTTCTTCTAGTCACTTCATTGAACATACTTTCTTTGATCATGTTCAATGTCAACTTTCCATTCGAAATCAGACATCGAAAGTCACCACCATAGTCTCCCAGCTATCAGGTAGAGAGCTCAACAAGAATAACGTTTGCACCTCATCATCGAATGCAATATTCATGGTAGAAAGCTGATTTACCAAGTCTTGAAAAACATTCAAGTGCTCTGCTACAGAACTCCCATCTTTGTACTTCAAGTTCACTAACTTTCTGATAACAAATGCCTTGTTCTGTGTATTCTTTTTTTCATACAATTCTTGCAACTTTTTCCATAGATCACACGGATCTGTCTCCTTAGCCACATGGTGAAAAACACTGATATCTACACACTGCCTGATTGTACCAATCATCTTCCTACTAAGCTTCTCCCATTCCATGTCTTCCATACTTTCAGGCTTAGCATATTTTCCTTCAACAGGATCATACAAATCTTTGCAGTAAAGTAAATTCTCATCATAGGCTTTCATATAGAATAATTTTCTGCAGTCAACTTAATTATAGAGCTACTACCAACGCCCTCCATGGTCCGAGCCTAGTTTAACCTAGGCTCTGATACCACTGTTGTGGAAGGGGCCAATAATCAGAGTAAATTGCTTGGCACAACGGAATGCACAAAAGCAACAATCACTTCCACAAAAGCTCAATAGATTTCGGACCAAATACGTAAATTAATTACAAAAATAAATACGCAATAACACCAATAATTTTTAAGTGGAAAACCCCTTCACAAGAGGGTAAAAACCACAGGACCCAGTCCAGGAAATACTCCACTATATCAAATGGGAATTACACAGTTTCCTTCTCTATTACAAAATAGAGGAATCAACACCAATAAAGATCAAACTATCCTAAGAATCTGAATTAACTGACACAATGAGATATATGGAAGAGAAGAAATTTAAATAAGACAAAAGGAATAAATATACCAATTACCCCTTTGTACCTGTTGGAGATGAATAGTGAAAATCCACTCCAATCAAAATGAAGAGCACGTCGCCACGAACTCCCCCTCTTTTTCTCCATTTCTCTCTCTTTTTCTCTCTGTTTTTTTGCTTTCTGTTTCTCGCACACAGTAGCAGCCAAACATCAACTGTCCTAGTCAACAAACTAATGATGATGGGCTTTGTCATGTTGGGCTTAATTATTTAACTTTTCTTTTGGGCCTTTTCTATTTATTAATTGTTTGGGCCCAACATATATTGGGAAAAACCCAAAAATGTGGACAACCAATCGGATTTCCCATTTATTTTTAACGGGTGGTACACTTATTTTCGGGACAGCTTCATGCGACGAAGCAAAGATCAATTGTGGCTACGATCCGACTATATGAGCAAGCCTCGGAACAACACATAAATTATGATAAATCTAGAATTTTCTTCGCTCCAAATGTCAAATTAGTTGCATGCGACGAATGAGATAGTTGCTATTTTAGCTTCATGTTTGATTGCATACCTACTGTTTCCTTAGAAAATCAACAATATGTATCATATGATGAAGAGGTCATGTTGATTGCATACTTAGTGTTTGTTTAGAAAATCAATAATATGTATCCTCTGAAGAGGGTGTAATAAAATAATGAAAGCATGATAATTAATTACTTACTTATATTTTCATTATATTTCCATAAAAATTGTATCAAAACTACCCAACAGTGTTCATAAGAATAATTACACTCTTGCATTAATTAATAGGTTTGCATGATTTTATTAATCGATTTGGGCAACCTATTTGTCATTAATTAATAGGTTTGCATGATTTTATTAATCGATTTGGGCAACCTATTTGTGATTTGTGCACGGTTCATTGCAATTGAGACGTTACAATTGACACATCTGATTGACCAATGAACACCTGTTGCAAATGAAACTAATTAAAAACTACAACTGTACGATTTTAAATTGAGGATTATTCAAAACTCCCGCGTGTATATATATATATATATATATATATATATATATACTATATCACATACACATACTAATTTTACAACCACACTATTAAAACTACAGACATATATAATAAAAACACAAAGCACAAATTTACAAGTACAAAACCACCGTTAGTCCTCCCCATAAAACACTCACCTAATCAACCTCTTCAATCTTCGGCCCCTTACCACCACCACCAGAGCCACCAGCACCGCCACCAGGCGGCATCTCACTATCCATCGGCACGCCACCACCATCTCCGCCGCGGCTCTGATACATCTTAGAAATGATGGGATTACAAATCCCCTCCAATTCCTTCAACTTATCCTCAAGCTCATCAACCCCAGCCAACTGATTCCCATCCAACCACTGAATCGCGTCCTCCACCGCCTTCTCGATTCTCTCCTTATCCCCCGGGTCCAACTTGGCCGCGAATTTGTCGTCCCTCACTGTGTTCCTCATATTATACGCGTAATTCTCGAGCGCGTTCTTCGCCTCCACCTTCTTCTTCACCTCCTCGTCCTCCGCCTTATAGTTCTCGGCATCTTTCACCATTTTCCCAATTTCCTCCTTGCTCAACCTCCCCTTATCATTCGTGATCGTTATCTTGTTCTTCACGCCCGCGGTTTTATCCTCCGCCATCACATTCAAAATCCCATTCGCGTCAATGTCGAACGTCACGTTCACCTGCGGGACCCCTCTGGGCGCCGGAGGGATCCCGGTCAGCTCAAATTTCCCGAGCAGGTTGTTATCCCGCGTCCTCGCCCGTTCCCCCTCGTACACCTGGATCAAAACCCCGGGCTGATTATCCGAATAAGTCGAAAAAATCTGCTCCTTTTTCGTCGGGATCGTCGTGTTCCTCGGGATCAGAACCGTCATAACTCCACCCGCCGTCTCCAGACCTAGAGACAACGGCGTCACGTCGAGCAACAACAACTCCTGCACCTTCTCATCCCCTTCCCCGGTGAGGATCGCGGCCTGCACGGCCGCGCCGTACGCCACGGCCTCATCGGGGTTTATGCTTTTACATAATTCTTTCCCATTGAAACAATCCTGCAAAAGCTGCTGGACTTTCGGGATCCTAGTGGATCCACCTACTAAAACCACCTCATGAACCCCCGATTTATCAATTTTCGAATCCCTTAAACATTTCTCAACAGGATCCATACATTTCAAAAACAGATCCATACAGAGCTCCTCGAATCTCGCCCTCGTAATCGTCGCGTAAAAGTCGATGCCCTCGAATAACGAATCGACCTCGATCGTCGTCTGCGTAGTCGACGAAAGTGCCCTCTTCGCCCTCTCGCACGCCGTCCGCAACCGCCTCAACGATCTCGCATTTCCACTAATATCCTTCTTATTCTTCCTCCTAAATTCCGAAACAAAATGATTCACTAATCTGTTATCAAAATCCTCACCCCCTAAATGCGTATCACCGGCAGTAGCCTTCACCTCAAAAATCCCCTCCTCAATTGTCAGAAGCGAAACGTCGAAAGTACCCCCGCCCAAATCGAAAACCAGAACATTATGTTCCCCTGTTTTTACCCCCTTTTTATCCAATCCGTACGCAATCGCCGCAGCCGTCGGCTCGTTAATAATCCTCAAAACATTCAATCCGGCGATCGAGCCGGCATCCTTCGACGCCTGCCGCTGCGAATCGTTGAAATACGCGGGGACAGTAACGACGGCGTTTTGGATCCGAAACCCTAGGAACGATTCCGCGGTTTCCCTCATCTTAACCAGCACCATCGACGAGATCTCCTCGGCGGCGAACTCTTTCCGCTCGCCTTTGTAGGAGACGACGATCATCGGCTTCTCGCCGGCGCCTGGGATGACCTTGAACGGCCAGAGCTTCATGTCGTTCTGGACCGACGGATCGGAGAATCGGCGGCCGATTAGGCGCTTGGCGTCGAAGACCGTGTTGTGAGGGTTAATGGCGACCTGGTTGCGGGCGGCGTCTCCGATTAAGCGCTCGGTGTCGGTGAATGCGACGTAGGAAGAGGTGGTTCTGTTGCCCTGGTCGTTGGGGATGATCTCTACGCGGTCGTTTAGCCATACGCCCACGCAGCTGTAGGTTGTGCCTAGGTCTATGCCTATGGCTTTGTTTTCGTTGGTAGCCATTGATGGGGAAAATAGAGCTTTGGAGATTAATCGAGTGAAAAAGTTTTTGATGAGAAATTGAGTGCGGAAGGGATTGAGTAGTAGAGATGTGTATGTGCAGAGTGGGAGAGATGAGAGGGGAGGGTAATTGAGTTGAGTTACTAAAAAGCCCCTGAATAGTGAGGGATTGAGAATGAGCCGAGCCGAGCCGAGTCGAGCTTTGCAGTGTGTTGTTTAAGGTTATTTGGAATGTTATCGAATTTTGATATTTATGTTCGAGCTCGTCTGGTAATTAATCGTGTCTGGCTTGAAAGAGTTTTTACCAAATCAAGCTCGAGTAGTTTGATTTTATTTTCACTTGTTTTATATTTTTATTTTAATTTATAGAATTCGAGTCGAGTTTCATACTATACAGAATATAAATTTCAGTTCAAATTGAATTAATATCTAAATTGATCCGAGCTTAAACGAACTTAACTAAAACGATCTCGAATTGGATATTGAATAGCTGGTTTGAATTTTCAGCTCTAGAAAAAAGGATAGATAACGTGAAGTAAGATGCAACGGTAGTATTTGGGGGTTGATGAGGAGAATTTGGGAACTTCAAGGGTTGGAATTTGCGGCGGGAAACGTTGAGGTTTATCAGGAATTGGGTGGTGAAATGATGAAACGATGACGTTTTGGGGTGGGGGAGTGGTGAGATACGTGGCGAGTTTTAAGGTTATGTCTGCTTACACGAAAATATACGGCCAACACTTGGCAATTTATTGGAAAAATAAATGTTACATTAATTAAACTGTTTACAAAGTCTCCCGCGAATTCTCAACTATACAATTATTTTTAGTAAGCAGGAAAAAAGAAAAAAAAAAAACGACATGTAAATGGAAGAGATTCTCAATTATACATATTGGACCAACTCTTATGCGCATTCGGATGCATTATTAATTTATAATGTATTTTAAAAATATATAATTTATTTATATTAAATTGTACTCTCCCGTCCCACACTCGATTGAACATTTTACTTTTTGGCTCGTGTTTTGTTGAGCGAGTTGTTTATAGTATATGAAATGATAAAGTTACTTTTAAAACATGGTAGGATAGATGATGAATATCACTATCATACTCCACTTTAAAATTCTTTTTATCATTTCAAATATTAATAAATAACTCGTTCGTTAAAACACGAGTCAAATAATGAATATTCAAATGAGTGTTGGACAAAGGGAGTATAATCATTAATATGGAAAAATGATTGCACATTGCAATGTAAATAAACCGTATCTTTTAATATAACAAACTATATATTTCTAAAATGTAATATAAATGTACGATATACCTGAATGCACATGTTCAAGAAAGAGGCGTTGAGACTCACTTTATATATTAAGAATTGAGTAATAATACTTTCTCCGTTTTCTAAGTTTATCGTTTTTTAATTTATTTTTAATTTCAAAATATATGCCATTTTATCTTTCTTTTTTTCACATTTCTCCCTATTGTACTCATATATCAATCTATCAATATCTTTTTAATTTTCCACTCTAAAACCTCTGACTCATTCCTCTCCCAAGATTTAAATAATAAAAGTAAATATAATAAGAATTAATTGGCAATATTTCACATTTAACTGCCCAATTGAAAGGGATATATCTATTAAAAATATTATATTCCTTTGTCCTATATATGCAAAATGTCAAAAGCAACCAATTTTATAAAAACAAAGGAAGTACTACGGGGTGTTGGAGCTTTTGAAAATAAGTATTTTTTAAAGTTATTTTTAGTGTTTCAAAACACACCCCACATATATTAAGATAAACAAGGAATACTCTCTTTGTATCCCAATTTTAAACATCAATGTTTTTGTTCGATGTTTAGGGATGTTGCACATGCAGTTTTTTTTTTTTATAACACGGTATCCGACTCGAGGGCCAACTAATTCGGGGGACCAGAACACACCGTGCTCTGTATAAACTGATTCATCTCAAGAGTTGATCGCACCTGAGAGAGTTTGAACCTGGGACCTAAAGAGAAGCATAGGTCTAAGTCTCAAATATATAACCACTAGGCTAATCCTTGGGGGTTGTTGCACATGCAGTTGTATTACAAATAATTTTAGAACATGATACATATCGTTAGTAACGGAGCCAAAAATATTGTGTAGGGGGCCAAATGATTATTACTATAAGAATGAAATATTGTTAAAGTTATTTTTTATTGTATTATAATAAAAAATCACAATTAATCCATTATACGAAATTACTAAAACCCACATTTACATGATATTATAATATGCATTTTTATTTAGATCAAATATTAAAAAATGTTCAAGAAAGCACGGTGAAAGAGAAAGAAAGGAAAAATACAGTTCAACTGTACAAGAAAACGTCATCCTATATGAAATTATTATGGAGGATGATGGATAAGTATAGTTGACATCTTAAAACTTACTATTAAGTACATAGGTATAAAAAAATTGCACATAAGCAGGTAAAATTGCATATTCGATGCAATTTAGATGGTATATATGCAATTATTTTGTACCTGTTAGTAAGTTTTTTTAGAAGTTTGTACATATTAGTAACTTAATTCAAAATATTTTACCCCACAATAATTATTCCAAATTATTAAAACCAACACTTATATATTATTAATTTCCTTTTTATTCTATTTATATATTTTTACTGATCAAATGAATATTGAAATGTGTTCAAAGAAGACATGAGAAATAAACAAATATTTTTAGTAGAGAAATTGTGGCGATCCTAATATTTATTATGAAAATAAAAATACATATGTATAGGAAAAAAGTAAATCCGGTGTAACCAATAACCATTCACTAGAGACATACTATTTCAAATTTGGCCCTTTATATTTGGCATATGTGCTCTTTTGCCTTGCCTTCTCCGATTTTCCTCGTCTTAAATATTGATGATTTCTCTTTTGTTTGGATGAAGATTGCATGTGCTAATTGGTATTGTAGTGTATTAGGTATAAGTATATATTATACGATAAGATAAGAAATATATACTATATAAAAAGAATTCTTGTACTTGTAGCAATAGTTTGATAATATTATACTTTATATGCTACTACACGTAATAAAACATTACAAATTCAACACTATGATACAAAGTTGCCTAATGCCGGCAACGTTTTAACTTTGTTTGCTCGAAATTGTTTATTTATGACATGGCTAAGTCTTGTATGCATCGATGTAAACCGTTTACTCATAGTGCATTTTAGAACCGTGCAACTTGTTATACTGAAGATGTAACTTGTTTACACCGAACCGTGCAACTATTAATATGAAAAATAGTTACACGTTTCTGTATAAACAAGTTGCATCTTTTAGTATGACAAGTTGCACGGTGCACTTGGATGCGCATGAGACTCTTAATATGATATTAATTATCGTACTATTAACATTGCTATCAAATTGCAGCATAACTACTATAGAAACGGCGCAAACTATGCAAAAATGTTGTGTATAGGGATGGTATTTCCAATGTGTTGGAGCTTATAAATACTCATGTTAAGCACCCTTAATTATTCATTAATCCTACTCATTTCTTAAAGAAACATACATAATTAAAGAGGATTAGTCGTAGCTATGGCTCACATTAGTAACACCTTTGTCTTCAAATTGGTTCTTATTCTCAGTCTCGTTCTCATGATATCTGTGTCTGAAAGCATACCTATCAAAAGTAAGTTTTCTTTCAATAATTTCATATAGATATATACGTCGTTATTGCTTTCAAAAAGTTATTGAAAACGAGCCGATCAGTTGGTGGATCAGTTGGTGGGGTAGGTGAGCGAGTTGCCCCAGGAGATACTCATGCTCGACTTGAAAATAATATTCAACCAAATTCATTAAATTGAGCTTAAGTGCAGTATTATTTTATTGTATAAACACGCGACTTTATATAATTTTAGTATGTAGTTCTAATATTATTTAATTATATCCAAATATATATCATAATATCTAAAAAAAATTATATGTTACATGGTTCGCATTCTAACTAAGTCGAGTTTTAGTGTGCACTAGTCGACTCGACTCAACTAACTCATTTACGGTCAAGACAAAGTCTAGTGCGCAAATTTGTATAGATACAAAAACTTTAATTTTCAACCAAATTCTATAATTGATGAATGTAATACAAAATTGAGTGGTTCATGATTTATTCGATCCGACTAGTTCATGGTTCACTCAACTCAAATAGGTCATAATTTAGGGTTAATTATTTAGTGTTTATGGTGTATTTGGTTGATTTAGGACAATTTTATAGATTTTCATCTATACAAATTTGCACACTAGACCTACTCATCTCGTATTTCATTCATCAGTGAATACACGTAACATGTGTAATGATACAACATCCACCATACTCGATTTTCATATATATATCTTCTTGCCTTAATTAACCCTAGCTTTTAATGTTATGACGCAGTTGGAAGAGGGCCACAAGCGCCGGCTCTAACTTGCAACACCGTGGTCGGAGCAGAGAGTGGCGACACGTGCGCGATCATTGCGCAAGCGTTTGGCCTCTCTCTCAAAGATTTCCTGACTATTAATCCCAATATCAACTGCGCTGCTGTCTTTGTTGGACAATGGCTTTGTGTTGCTGCCTAAGTCTTGATGGATCAATTTCAGACAAAGGAACTATGTCGTTTTGTTATCAATAAAGGGCCTTAACTTTGTTCTAGCCTAAGTGTCTGTTTTCATTCTCTACTAGAACACAAGAAGTGCTTATTTTTAAAAAAAGTTAGATCACACCAACTTCTAAAATAAGCACTTCTATACTATTCATTAGAGGTTGAAAACAGGTCGTAAGTCAATTTCTAGTTTGTTTTAATATAATATGCAATTGTGTGATTCCATCAAGTTAATTTCTAGTTTGTTTTAATATTGTATGCAATTGTGTGATTCCGCCTTTTGTTACCAACAAGGCAACAATCGAAATTTATTTTACGGATATTGACTACAGAGAAAAGTCCATTAATTAAGAACAAGTCTTGTGTGCATGGAATCATCTTTAAAAAAATCTTGTGTGGGCAGTTATTTTCAACCATATTTTCTTAATATAATTACGTTAAAGGCATTATAACGTGCTAAAATTAGTACTCCCTCCATCTCAATCTAAACTGCATTCTTTTCATTTTGGGCGTCTCAATCTTAACTGCACATTTCCTTTAAATGGAAATATTCACTTTAACTCACACCCTTTAAACACCCACTTATTTACCATATGTCACTCTCAAGTTTCAACACTTTATCACTTTATCACATTTAATAAAAATATTATTCTACTCTTCAATTAAGTTGAATTCTCCTTTCTATCCCCAACACTTTATCACCTAAAATATTAATAAACAACTATTTCTTAAACTCCGAGCAAACAGTAAACCACATGTTAAAATTGAGACGAAGGGAGTAATAAACTTTTAAAGTATGAGTCAACAATAGTGTATATTTTTTAAAAAAAACTTAAATTCTCTTGTGATATATTGCATAGTTACAATTTTTTTGAATATATAAAAGATGTGATTTAAAATGGATATGAAAACAAATTCATATTTAACTTTGACATAAAAAAACACTTTTTTTTTAAACCAAAAACTTACTACTAGCTTTTATATATTATTGTAAACACTTTAATCATAAAAAAAAGCACATTTCAATTCTAAAATCTCATTTTTACATAAATAATGTGGATGATATATGGCTTCTTAAAGAGAATAATGAGTAATAATTAAAATTATCGGTAGGGGCTCTCGACTTAATATTTATGTTGAACTATATAATAGATTTTCAATCATTTGAGAGTGAGTCTCATGTAAAATTTGTTCACCGTGAAATTGGTTTCATATTCATAAACTTGACCGTTTAGTTATTGTGGCTAATATTTTTTCGTAATGTAAATTTTATCATTCAATTATCACTGCGGTAATGTAAGTCACAACTTTTAGTATCACGAGTAACACATTTTTTATAGTAATAAATTATACGTTTTAGTTATCACGATTAATATCTTATTTTAATAAATTATACACTTTAGTAATAATATAAATCATATCTCTTGAGTCATACACTTTGACTATATTTTTACTATATTACAATAAGTGTTATCGGTTATCATAATGAGTAACAATTGGATGTGATAATTGCAATTGGATGTAATAATTACACTATGCAACTATGCACATCTAATGCTATTTATTAAAAAAATGATCAACTAATATTTTTTAGTAAAATAATTAATATTTTCTATTGGGACAAATTATATTATTCTCCTACATGTATTGAAGTGTTGTTCTGTGCTTTTCCATAAAATTATATAATGTTTAAATATTTTATTTTGATTTTACAAAGTTTCTGTACAGTTTTGTTATATTCAGTAGAACTTATATTTAAGTTAGTATTTTTGGAAAATGGATTTTGGAATCATATTCTACACTTGATAAAGTATTGATCTGAAAGTTTTTAGATGTTTATTTGATGTTTTGATATTTTTCTTATATTTTAGAAGTCTTTGGGCAGTTTCTGAAAAACTGAAACTGTTCCATTTTGATCTTACAAATTTCTTATCGAATCTGATCTTTTTGGAAAAAGTAGAAATGTAGTGTCGTTCTATAAGTGTGTAAGTACATGCATTCAAATTTAGAACTAATTCCAAAGTCTAAGTATTTTATTTGATTTTCTAAAGTTAAACAACTTGTTTCTAAAGAAAAAAATTATAGATAATATTTTTGGCAATTATTTTGGTTAAAGGGGAGTATGAAATTGTCCTATATGTATATGTGAATTTACATGTAAAGTTTGAGAATCATATTTAAAGTTTAAATTATTTTAAAGGTATTTTACAAACAACATGATCGTGAGAGTTGTAAGTATTTAAATACATTTAGATGGTAAGATGCAAATGCAATTGATCATAAAAGTATTGCTAAAATAATATACAATCACAAAACCTTTTTTTATTTTTTTTTAAAAACAGAAAAACTTAGATGCAGGAGGTGCATCTATCGAGCAGGTCATCCACAAAGGACGGTGGCTCTACCCAACAATAAGAACTCTGATAATTCCGAGAAGTCCTAGCAAGAGCATGTGCCATAGCATTGGCATCTCTACAAATCCACGCCACAGAAATATCTGGATTATTCCGCAAAACATCTAAGCCAATTGAATGAAGTCTTCAAAAGTTGTATCACCTCTCTCCTTCCGAGCAAAAGCATCATAGACTCGTTTAGAATCTGTCTCCACCACGACCTTACTAAACCCAATGTTCACCACCCACCGCAGAGCCACTGCCCATGCTTCCCCCTCATCAACCCCCATCAATCCCTGGTGCACCACCGTCCGGCAAGCTATAAATTCACCTTCGTCATCCCTCAACACCATACCCGCCCCTGTTTCCATAAAGTCCGCGAAGAATCCGGCATCGACATTAATCTTAACGAAACCATGAGTAGGTACATGCCATTTCTTACACCAAATCTCCCGCCGCTTAAATTCTGGAGCTCGAACTTGCTGCCACTCATGAAGGAAGAACATGGCGACACTAACCGCTCGAGAAGAGCAAGGCTCTGTATTGTTCCAAACCATATCATTTCGTGCCCTCCATACCGCCCACAGCATTGTCATGGTTTGTTCCATCTCTTCTCGTCCCAACATAGTAAGTAACTTAAGGAATAACTCACTAAGAGCCTCAACCTCATAACAGAGCATGTCCACTTTATTCCATACATTTATTTCCTCCCAACAACCTCGGACAAATGGGCAATCAATAAAAAGATGCCAGGTCGATTCGCACATTGCAGAACACATTGGGCACAAACTAGACATATTGGGATACCACCTGGCCAGTTTTGCCTTTACCGTTAACCAATCTTTACACAATCTCCAATAAAAAAACCCGATTTTTTGGTGGAACTAAATCTCCAAATCAATTTCCATAATGACTCGCCATAATTATGTGTATTGTCAATGAGTCTCATAGCAAAGTGATAAGCAGACTTCACCGTGTACCGTCCTTTCATATCGAAATGCCATATTAGTTTATCACGAATAACCCCTGGAGCTGGAGTCGTATGCAATATCTTCTCCCTATCATTTGGGTTAAAAACTTCTTGGATTAGCGTAGAGTCCCATTGGCGTGTACCCGGGATGAAAAGGTCTTTGACTATCATATCTTCAAATGTGGGGACTACCGGTGTTGTGATCTCGAAGCCAGTATCACAATCTAGCCAAGAATCAACCCAAATTTTTACTGAATTCCCATCTCCCACCTTCCATCACATCCCTTTCCTGACTAAACCCAACGCCGTGTGAATACCTCTCCAAGTGAAACTGGGCCGATTTCCCAAACTAGCTCGAAACAGATTTGTCGAGGCAAAATAGCGAAACACTACTAACAAGCGAATGTGGGTTCATATGTGTTGTCTTCGACTATCACACGTCGATCCAATTTATCACACGCGTCGTATAATGTGGGTTCATATGCAACGTGATTTATCCATTCATATGTTTTGTCATCTTTATCTTCCCTTGGCATATGACAACATTTAAAAACGATTTGTCGCCGTCTTGGTCCCCATATAAAGGGACCCCATTCATTCTTAAACACACACCGAATATTTCCCCATTCCACTTATATACCTACTCCCAAGTCGTCCATTTTAATCATTTTTTTTGTGAGTCCGTTCCCTACATAATACCAAAAAAAATGATTCAGGGGTCAATTGAAAAATTCCGAACAACGTCGAATTTTGTCCAAATCGAAATCACAAGAACACAGACCCAGAAAAAAAACGATGTATACACACAGATACAAATACATAGACGAACATAAGGAGAAGGAGGGGTTCCCTGCACGCGCCGCCGCGGCACCGCCCCACCTCCGTCGCCCTCGGCTCCGCGGCCGCATCACCAGACAACCTCTAAATCCAAAAATCCCAAAAAATTCCTCAACATACACACCGTACAGATACATACAGAAAAAGAGAAAGAAATTGAAGAAAGGGGCTGAGCCGCTGCACCTCTGCCGCCAACCGAGCACCACCGCTACGCCATAAAAACTAACCGAAGGCCATCGCCTCCATCACCATCCTCGTCAAATGAATTCATTAGCCACCGCCGAACCCGCCTAAGCACCGTCGCCGCTTCGGCGAAAAGGCTAATCGCCTTGTTCAAATCGACGCCGCGGCAACGCCTCTATAGTACCGTCGCCGCTCCTCGGCGAAAGCCGCCGAGCCGCTATCGCCTCTGCCCCATACGCGGCGCCAAATAAGCCCCACCGGCATAAACTCCGACGCGTGAGGTCGCTTGCACCACCGGGCTGAATTCTGGACGCGTGGAAAGGGGCGACGAGTTACACGTTGCTGGATTTTTTATCTGATCCTCAAGTTTGGGCCAGGTATTTTATTGAGGTAAATTCTTGGGCCTGGATTAGATTTTATTAATTTTGGGCCAGCCAAATATTTACGCATTGGGTCGAGGCTTATAAATACTGGGGCCCAAAATTTTATTTAATCAATTCTGGGCCAGATGCTTGGCTGAAATAAATTTTTGGCCCAAGTTTGTTACCATTTTGGACCGACCAACTCAGGAAAATTTATGGGCCCAGGTTTGGGGCCCAAGTGTTGCAAATTAATTCATGGGCTGAGTAATGTTTGGGCCCGAATTTATTTAATTTTGGGGCCCAAGTATCACTGGCTGATTATTGAGGGGCCTGGGCTGTTGGCTGTTTAGTTTGTGGGCCATTTTTTTCCGTAAAAAAAAAAATGCAATACCAATAAAGAAAAAAAACAAGGTGCCGACGTCTCGACGCTTACCAATATTGAAATTCCGACTTTATCGAGGTTTTATCCTTACAAATTTCTCGGGGACCGATTTTGATTGCGGTATTTCTAGTATCCCAAATAGAGTGTCAAGGGTTTGTGAAATGGAGCTACCGAGAATTGATATAGTTTTGAACTGGTTTATTCATGCTTTGGCTAAATGTGGGCATTCCGATGATGCCATCTTGGTGTTTGAAAATATGATGAGTTTGGGACTTGGTTACGTAAAATACAGTTTTGGCGATTTTTGGGTCGTGTTGGGCAAGTTGATGTCATGCTGCGTTTATTTGCTGCTATGGAGACAGTTCTTGTTCCAGATATTGTCACATAGATGAGGAAGATGCCATCTACCAGTTAGGGTGTAGAGGCTAAGCATAAGCCTAAATATTGTAGAATCAACTGTAAGAAAGCTTTCCTATACCTAAAAGTTTTGCGTCAAAAAAAAAATAAAAAATTGCAGCAAAATATGAGAATGCTTATTTGATATCATCTGACTATAAAATCTCTAAAATTTGATAAAAGGCTTGACTATAAAATCTCTTTTCATTGTATGACGATGTATGGATCAGCTCATCTCATATTCTACTCGAGTCTCTTCCAAAAATGAAACGCCTTCCCCAGTCACTAACCACCAAAACTCTTGTACGCCAGCTTACTAGCTTACTGCACATTTAAAGAGCAACATATAAGAATATGATATAAGATAGAAACTTCATGCCTTTTCTCTGTACTTGTGCAGATACGTACCTGGCATAGACAGAGTACCAGAGCCACTGGGAGCTGTAACCTATTGAAATAACGTCGTATGGAAGCTGGGCTGCAGTCTGTTCTCCACCCAAGGGAGCAAATTGCCCCAAGTGTGAGTACCTTCAAAACATACAGCTTAAGTAAATCACAATTTTATGTAATTCAATAGTATATGATAAATGATCAGTTTTTTTTTTTTTCTCTCTGAATGATGCCTTGCTGTTCTAAAGTAGGATATGAAAAGGAAAGAGATGAACTATCGTAGAAGAATGTACCTTTTTCGCCCTGTATTTTAACATTTTTTTTAGTTTAAATTACTTTGGATACACACATTTTTAGCTCTATGTACTTTTACTTCACTATATTGGCTCCTCATACTTTTGAAAAACACATATTCAGCTCTTTATACTTTTATTTTGCTCACGTTTACCCACTTGATAAAAAAATATATTTGGAGCAAATGATACTCAAAATGAAAGTCCAAGGGGCAAAAGATTAGAATATGGTAAGTAGAGGATGCAGAAAAACTAAAACGAAGTAGATAACAAAGTGTAGGGGGAAAAAAATCAGTAAACAAAGCAAGGGGCAAAAAAAAGTATCTTCCATTCAAATTATCTTGCCCTCTTTTACCTGAATGGCTTGAAACGATGCCTGCCTTCTCCTCGGAACCTTAATGGACCTTCGGGATTCTCCTCACAGATATTCATCCGATTGAAACAGTTGGCCAAGTAAGCGCCTTGTTGAGCAGCTACCTGAAATAAGAAAAAAGAAAGCATAAGAGTTTTTTTTTTCATTTGATATGATGCCTTTTTATAACCTGTGCAGTTGGAGGAAGTGATTTCATTTGTGTATCCACTTCGGAGAGTGCTGACTTGAATTTCTCGATATCCAATTCTTCGTCCCCTTGAGAACTCCAGAGAAGTTGGAAGAAGCTACTAAGTTGCTTCTTCTTCATATGAACTTTCACCTGTGGATACCTGTCGGTTATGTCATTGATGACGTCCTTAAAGTCACTAGCCTTAAGCCGGCCAGTGTTGTTCTTGTCTGCCTTTCCGAAAATAGCTGAAATGTCTTCCTGGTAATATAGAAACATTTTATTACTTATACACGCTTGAGTAAGGGGGTGTTTGCAAACGCAACAACAGTTTCTAGAATAACTTTTTTTCAAAAGCTTCCTCTTAAGGTGTGTTTTCAAACTCTAAAAAAACAGCTTCTAGAATCACTTTTTTTCAAGCTGTGAGAGACAAGCTTTGAAAAAAGTGACTGTAGAAGCTGTTATGGTGATTGAAAACAAGCCCTTAGAGCTTTTGAAAAGAAGTGATTATCGCTTTTTGTAGTTTGCAAACATCCTCTAACTCTTGAATTTATGAAAAACAACGTACCATGACTTTACGTTGATTAATACTGGCACAATCACCTAGAGCGTAGATGTTATCACATCCTTCCACCCTTAGCCATTCATCAGTTGCTAAAACTCGCCTACTGCTCTGTTTTTCGAGAGACAGTTAGGGGGTTGTTTCGTATTAAACAAAAGAGGTGTAATAATTTCCTAGTAGAGAGATGATTAGTTACTGGAGCTAAACAAACCTGTCCAATTTGCTTCATGAAATCCATCACAACTGGGCGAGTTCCAATACCAGTCGACCAGACTACCATCCCATACGGTATGTTGACATTTTGGCCTGTAGCTCTCTCTTTAGTGCATATCTCTGACTCAGTTACCTTTGTAACCATAGAAGCTACTTTCAAGTCAATACTGTCCCTCCTGAATTTATTTTCAGCAAACTCTGTAATCCTTTTGTCGAACCTGCAGGAACAAAACAACTACGCTTGATGAACAAGTTACGATTTTGACAAAAGTGACTTTGTGATAAAAAGTGAACCATTGGTATTCTTAGTAATATGTAGATGACATTGTGCTCCTCAAGGTGTGTGATCGTGACATGCCTCAAAAGAGTTTGATATGAAGACTTAGGGAAAGTGACATATCCTTGGGATCAGGATAAAGCCTCCTGATGATCATTAACAAAGTCGTGAAACTCAGCAAGATTCCAAGAACTCCACCCTGTGGGACCTCCTCCGACTATCACAAAGGTGCAGAATCTTCTTCCGTTCCTGGTCACTTATACTCGGTAAAAACTTGCTGTCTCTCAAAGCAGTCAATCACTGTTCTCCCATCGCCGACTAATCTTCTGTGCATCCTCTATTTTTCATTTGGGAAGTTTACATCTGTTATGTTGTTGTAACTCTAGACGAGCTATTTTATCCGCTTGGATTCTAGATACTCTTACCTTTAGAAAGTGTGCATGCTCTACGACGCCAAGGGTATTAAAGGTATTGGAACGAGCACCCATGGCTATCACCAGTGTAATCATAGTCTACTGTGAATTCTTGGGTACCTCCTATGCTGTTCTTGCTGCGTAGATCGGCAGTGTTTACTTTCTTGTTTTTTCTTTGTGTATCGATTTTGTAGCACTCAGCTTCTTTAAACTGAACATCAACAAAATTTTTTCTGCCACCATGGAACAACAAACACCTTTTCGCTCTGTTTGTTTATGGACTTGAGGGATTATTTGAAATAAAGTAAAATTAATGTATTTGGAGGTTCATTTTTATCATACCAAATCGGCAAGTGGAATTAGTTTCAGGATCTAATAGGGTAAGATTTTTAAAATGTTATTTGACAAATTAATTGATTGGGCTGATTAATTGTGAATTGTGGCCATATTGACTGTAAATATGGGTTAAGATGGATAGTGTAATATTAAAAAAAGTGGGAAAAATATTTATGTTGAATTGAATAGATAATAATAATTAAAAAAATGGGTGATAGATGAAAATTGATTAAAATAAAATAAATTTGTTGAATTGTGTTTGAAAAAAGCAAGTTATATGTATTATTCTTGTGTTATTATAAATTAAAATTTTATCTATATGAATATTTCAAATTTTTGAATTTGAAAAAGATTTTCTTATTTTCAAAATATTAGATAAACAAATAATAATTTAAATCTTGAATTTGAAAAATTTTCCCAAACAAGTTAATATCATAATTATGAAAAAATATAGGAATATATTCAAATTTCAATGCCTTTTTACTGATTTTGTTCAAATTTGACCATTATTATAAATATGATTTTCATTAAGTTCTTCCATGCTATTCTTATGCCACAAGTGGTGCAACAAAGTATTTTTTTTTCTTTTTGTTAATTGTTCATGACAGCATTTAAATGAAATAGTCAAGTTTGGGTAAGTACTAGGTAGAATATATGATATGTTGTTGCAATTTTATTTGATTAAAGAATTTGATGATTTGATATTAGTTCAAATATCCATATATAATACTCATTCCTCCGTCCCCTTTGTTTGGACTCTTAAATTGTTTATGATTGTTCATCGGTTGTCATGGATTTTATGGGAATAGTGGTAAAGTGTTGGGGGTATAAAGAGTTGTTTATTAGTATTTTTGTGTGATAAAAGTGATAAAGTGATCTAGGTTTAGTTGGGGGTAGAAAGAGTTGTTTATTAGTATTTTATGTGATAAAGTGATAAAGTGATGTGATAAAAGTGATAAAGTGTATTTCCATTTTTAGAAACAAACCTTAAAGATTGGGACAAAAAAAATGGAAAAAAAACCTTAAAGATTGTTTAGATTTTATTTGCTATCTTAGTTTATTTAATTTGTTTAAAATGTGTTTGCATGAGGTTGCCTTGAAAAATTATTAAAATTACAGTTGTTTAAATAATTAATTGATAATTTTATTCCTCAATTTGAACTAATTTTTTTCCATGATTTATTTTATTTGATTTGAGTCAAAACCCTCACACCTTGTGGGTTATTACCAAACACAGCCTAAGTAGTAATCATATTTAATCATGGTTATTTTATAAAATTGATAATATTTCTCCAAAGTTGTTTTAATTTGAAGAAGATAGACACATTATAGGTTTATTTTGTTTGTAAGTGTCAAATTACCAACAGATTTAAACTGTTTTTGAGACGTCATTCATATTTTTTGAGCAATATGATGCAGTGATCAAACCTTGTGATATATTTGTGCTTAAACATATTATTGTTTATTTCCATATGTAATGCACTTATACTAAAAGACAATTTCTTTTGACGATGTTACGGATTGGCTCGACAATGCTGGATAAACCATCGTGAGTCCACTCGACCGTTCCATTGGTGACGCTGGGTAGCAACGGAGTTGAACGCAAAAATAGTTTCGTGGAGTTTCAACACGATCTGAACACCATAACAAGGATCTTTCAAAAATTTTGGAAACGAAAGCTGGTGCCTGCCTTATCCCGTTCCAAGTACAACCAAATTTTTTCTTCTGGATATCAACACCTGAACTATCGGAATAATCGGGAAGTTCTCGATGCCCGTCTCAGGGCTACTTTCTGACAAAGCAAGCCTTGCCTTCTTCCTACCACTGGTAAGAAAAGAAAAGGAACAAACATTCCCAGATTACAATGAAAATAAAAGAATTGATATTTAATAAAAGCTCAAAAAAATGAATTTCTGGTGATTATGGAAAGAAAGGTAGTTCAAGATTTTTGAACAAAATTTTCTGATCAAACTTTTGTTTAAAAGAAAATGTATTGGGTCCTCAAAAGTGAACTTTGTTAAATTGTTCTTCATTTCAAATTTTGAGATATTTTTTACTTGGTTTTATTTTTTTCCCAAACTTTTATGATGGATATTTTGGTTTTTTTTAATAAATTGTTACAATTTTAAAAATTTATCATGGATGAACGTTGTTTGATTTTACAATTAACAACTAAACAATGTCAAAATAAAGCGTCACGACGTGAACAGAGACACTTTTTACATTGAAAATGAGGATCCAAATAAAACAACATATAGAATCAATTCATTAATTGACCAAGATGGCATGTGGGGCTAAAATTGCAATGGAATGTAAGTAAATGTTAACAAATATATGAAACTTTTATTGATGATTCGGTACATTTTCCTATCAAGAACGTATAAAGGAAAAAAAGAATTTAACCATCAAGTGTAGAAATCATAAAAAAAGCGTATATAATCTAATAAAATCAATAGTGATAGTAATACCTGGCAGATGGGTTTTTTGAACTACTTATCCGATGAAGGGATTGTATCCTGGCAGAACCCCTCAACAAAATGGGGTTTGCAAGTTGTATTCTTTTGGAAATGGTTAGATCAATGATGGATGGCTGATCTTCAATAAGTCGCTTCGAACTCTCTGGTAAAATCTGTATCCAAATCATATGGACCGGTAATAAAATTTCTCCAACTTGTTGGACAACAAGAAATCCTCATCGAAATTAAAATTCATTTGTGGATACCCCGGAACAAAAAGGGTGTATGTTCTATAACCCTCAATATAACACAGCACCCACTTTAGATTTTGGAAGAAGACTATATATAAAACCCGTATGAGATTACCTTAAATGAGCTTAGAGGGCAAACCTGTACGTATAGATGATATAATACAGGGTTGTCAGTGGGAGGGTTGTTTGAAAATATGAGAAGATTCATGGGAATAGGAGAGTCCTATATAATGTACCCATGGACATATAATGAATCACCCAATATATTTTCTTGAGATCTTCTATGTTTCATAATAAAATGGAAGGAAGAAAATAATTGGATGTATATAAGAAGGTGCACGGACGAGAAGGTTGAAACCTTTAAAAGCAAGGATAGTAGCGAAAAGGTTATACTCGTAAACGAAAGGTTGATTATGAGGAAAACTAATGGAGAAATCCATCCAGTTCTTCATCGATTCTTCGGTTGGACCTTAAATTTAGATGTCAAGACGTGAAGTCTTGATAAAGAGATCTATGTGCAACAACACCAAGGTTTCATTGAAACGGGCCAAGAACACCTCACAAGAGGTCCATTTATGGACTCAAAAAAAGGCATCGGATTGGAACCAAAGTTTTGATCATGTTTTTTATGGGTTTTGATCAAAACAAGTTTGAAAGTTGTGTGTATAAAAAGCGTTTTGACGTATTGGTATTCTTAGTACTATCGTAGATGACATTGTGATCACCGAACGATGTGAAGGTGTGATCGAATTAAGGGCATGGTTTCAAAAAATTTGATATGAAAGACTTAGGGAAAGCGGGACATATCCTTGGGATCAAGATAACTCAAGATCCCCCAAGTTTCATTACAACAAACAATTTAATTTAATGTTCCAAGAAAGGATTCACCGAATTTCGCAGGATTGAATCCATCTATTTCTTCCCTAAACACAAAAAAGGATATAGATGACATAAAGGTAAAGGTCCTGTAAAAAAAAAACCTTATGTATGCATTGTTGTTGAAAGGTTACCGGATATTTTTCCGTTGGTAGAAAATATCAAAGTTTGGATGTCGAGCGCTAAACATTCATATAATCGAAAAGATCGATATAAAAAAAATTGAAGATTAGTGTGTTTCCATTTTTTAAGTGTGCTTATGGAAAATATATTATCAAAACCAATCGAAAGATGTAAGTTGAATCATTTGATAGATCTTCTTAGTGGACTTGGATGGTGACCAATTTGTCTAGCAATATCTGCCCGCTTTAAAATTCAAGAGAACCAAGAGTCCAACAAACAAACACATTAAAGGAAAAGACATCTTATACTGTTTGAATGAATCTATAGATGTGGCAATATCTCGAGTTAAATATCCATTCATAAGCCCTTCGAGAGATATGTAGTGGAATTTTTTCTCTCTTTGAAAGTGGGAGAAATTTTAGGTTTCCATTAGATCCCAACTTATCTTCTTTCTTGAGTATAAGTGTCCTTGTTGGGATTTCGTTTTTTACGTTAATCGAACTTAGATTTTGTTTGCTAAATTGTTTATCGTGCTTTTAAATATGATTGCTGTTATTATTTTATTACTTAATTTGCGTGTTACCATCGAAGTTAATTTAGTGATAGGTCTGCGAAGATTAAATTCGTCACTAAAAAGTGCGTCATTATCGGCTAGATGGAAATGAACAACCATCACTTTATCTCCCTTGACAAGATTAACGTCAATTTTTTGAATCTAGTTAATTTTCTTGTAACCTGTTGGTAACTATTGCTTTGACTTATCATGGGTAAAGATTCAATACTTTTTATCTTGGGCAATATTATTGGTTTTAATCTTAAATAATCGTGTAATTTACTTTGATTTGTTCAGGTTCATATGGAATTAGTTTAGATAATAATAATGTTGAACCGCTTCTAAAAGATATTAATTAACGGAAAACCACTTTTAATATTGATTAATTAATCCTTGAATAATTTAAACAACGGAAATTGATAAATATTGATTGTGTTGGTTAAGATGGATAGTGCAATATTAATTTATGTAGTGGGATTAATTAATGTTTAAATTATATTGTTATTAGATATTTAATCCATTAGAATCCAATAGATTCTCACAAAGGCCCCCTTTAAACAAATAGTCCAGACACAAAAGAATTAAAATAAAATAAATATTGTTGCTTAATATTTCCTCTATTTTTTTGAAATTTAATCCCAAAAGAGGAGAAATATTTTCTTTGAATTTGTTATGGAATGAAGATATGTATTCTTGGAATACAAGATTATCTCATTAAATTCAAGAAATCTAGAATTATCTATATGAATATTTTGAAATTTTTTGAATATTATGGGCAAGAAAGATTTTCTTGATTTTCTTGAGATATTATGATGTATGTATTATCAATTACAAGTATCTCATAAATTCAAGAAGATCCAAATCTTGTAATAACCAAATTTTCAAAATTACCCCATATAATTTTTGTGGAATATCAAATTACAAAAATATAGAGATATATTCAAGATTTCTTGGTGACCAAAAAAAGTCTTTTCCCACATTGATTTTGGAAAAATTTCCCAATCAAAATAATATTAATTCCCAAGACAAAGAAATATTAGCAAATCATTAATTTGAATGCAACAAAAGTTTATTTTTTTCTTTTTTGTTAATTGTATGAGTATCCTTCCAACGGATTGTCGAAAGGGCTAAAGAATACTTTACACAAGTCCTTTTGGTTAAAGACCAAAAGCCAATGTCATCCCGAGATGCGTTCAATAAACTCAAGATTCCGTGTATGCAAAGTTTTACGTGGCTTTTTATATGCAATATGTTGTTGCAAAATTATTTGAATTAATATAGGATTAATTCATGCTAGTAATAATTAATGAATTAAATTTGTATTTAAATATTCACCCCGAATAGATCTCGTTTCAAACTCATTCCCCAACAAGCTCCCGTATCGAGCCAATCAAAGCCAATTTTTAAATTGTAATTTAATTCGGGACATTAAATTTGAAATTGGATAGTAGAACTGTTAGATATGTTTTATCATGGTATCCAATTGTCATGGATTTTAATATTTTATTTTGCATGCATATAAACCCACCTTTTTTAATTCGATTACAAATTGTTTTTCGTGAGAAAATCCACTAGTAGAGACTAGGATTTGTTTGATTTGATCAACGAATAGATTTTTGATCTAAGTTTTTATTTATTTTTGTAAATAAATTGTAATCGGATCGGGAACGAAGAGACGAAGAATATGCAACCTCCATACTAGCTTCCCTAGCATAGCAACATTAAAAATATGCAAATTCCGGAACCCCATACCCCCATCATTCTTATGTTTACATAGGACTCCCAAGTCGTCCATTTACTCCTTTTTTTGGGTCCGTTCCATGACCCCACCAAAACGCATTTAGCATCCGATGAAGTTCGTCCACTAGCGTTGGAGGAAGCATAAAAACACCCATACAGTAAGCTGGGATTGCCTGCGCTGCAGCTTTGATTAAAATTTCTTTACCAGCTTTCGAGATAATAAACTAAAATTATATCTCAATTAATTCATTAGATAATAAACTAATTATTAATTTTGTTCATCCTAATTCTATATGTCTCGCCACCGGAGCTGCTGCCACCGGGCAAATACGCCTAAACGACGATGAAAGAGGAAACATAGCAGTACACGACTGAGAAGCATTAAACGACATCGTTCGTCTAATACACTGCTCAATCCACCCCCAATCCGCATCCAATGTCTGCGCAATTAGTTGCAATTCCGAAACGCTTTTCAGTTCCATTTTCCGCATCAATCAGGTCGTGAAAATTAGAGCCAGAAATTGTTAATTTCAATTATCACGGAGCAGGAATGAGCTCCATACCGTGATAAAGAAGTTAACAAGGTGCACGACGCTTACCAATATTGAAATTCCGACTTTATCGAGGTTTTATCCTTACAAATTTCTCGGGGACCGATTTTGATTGCGGTATTTCTAGTATCCCAAATAGAGTGTCAAGGGTTTCTAGTGTCCAGGCTCTTTTCTTCGACGCAACATCACAGTTGAAGTTGAAGAGGGTAAGAGTGCATGAATGACAGCTACTTTAAAGTTGGTACACTGCAAAATAATATGAATTTTCCATAGTTTGCATTATGTTAAGCTATTTGTGAGTCTATCATATAAACTTGCTTTATGACCACCAATGGATGTTTCTGTGTAGCAACTGATTAAAATCCATCATCTATCTAGGTTTCCAACATCTACAAAAGTGAATGAATACAAACATGTAATTTATTAGGCTGGTCTACATTGAAATTTCCCTTTTTCTTGAGGTTATTGAATGGTTTTTGTAATTGTTTCTGTTGGTAGTAGAAGAATATATTCTGGCCTCAGTAGTTCTGCACACCCGTTGCAGTACGATGGCCTGTATAGAATGATGCAAAGTGTTGGTAATTTGTCCAAATTTTTTACTAGGTTATGACTTGTAAGAAAATAACTTCGATCTTGCTTGCCAAAGTGAATTCGTTTACGTCGTTCTCCACTAATTGGTAAACACAATAGATTAAATTCAAAACCATCTACCAGTTAGGGTGTAGAGGTTAAGCATAAGCCTAAATATTGTAGAATCAACTGTAAGAAAGCTTTTCTATACCTAAACGTTTTGCGTCAAAAAAAAAATTTGCAGCAAAATATGATAATGCTTATTTGATATCATCTGACTATAAAATCTCTAAAATTTGATAAAAGGCTTGACTATAAAATCTCTTTTCTTTGTGTGACGATGTATGGATCAGCTCATCTCATATTCTACTTGAGTCTCTTCCAAAAATGAAACGCCTTCCCCAGTCACTAACCACCAAAACTCTTGTACGCCAGCTTACTAGCTTACTGCACATTTAAAGAGCAACATATAAGAATATGATATAAGATAGAAACTTCATGCCTTTTCTCTGTACTTGTGCAGATATGTACCTGGCATAGACAGAGTACCAGAGCCACTGGGAGCTGTAACCTATTGAAATAACGTCGTATGGAAGCTGGGCTGCAGTCTGTTCTCCACCCAAGGGAGCAAATTGCCCCAAGTGTGAGTACCTTCAAAACATACAGCTTAAGTAAATCACAATTTTATGTAATTCAATAGTATATGATAAATGATCAGTTTTTTTTTTTTTTTTTTTCTCTGAATGATGCCTTGCTGTTCTAAAGTAGGATATGAAAAGGAAAGAGATGAACTATCGTAGAAGAATGTACCTTATTCGCCCTGTATTTTAACATTTTTTTTAGTTTAAATTACTTTGGATACACACATTTTTAGCTCTATGTACTTTTACTTCACTACATTGGCTCCTCATACTTTTGAAAAACACATATTCAGCTCTTTATACTTTTATTTTGCTCACGTTTACCCACTTGATAAAAAAATATATTTGGAGCAAATGATACTCAAAATGAAAGTCCAAGGGGCAAAAGATTAGAATATGGTAAGTAGAGGATGCAGAAAAACTAAAACGAAGTAGATAACAAAGTGTAGGGGGGAAAAAATCAGTAAACAAAGCAAGGGGCAAAAAAAAGTATCTTCCATTCAAATTATCTTGCCCTCTTTTACCTGAATGGCTTGAAACGATGCCTGCCTTCTCCTCGGAACCTTAATGGACCTTCGGGATTCTCCTCACAGATATTCATCCGATTGAAACAGTTGGCCAAGTAAGCGCCTTGTTGAGCAGCTACCTGAAATAAGAAAAAAGAAAGCATAAGAGTTTTTTTTTTCATTTGATATGATGCCTTTTTATAACCTGTGCAGTTGGAGGAAGTGATTTCATTTGTGTATCCACTTCAGAGAGTGCTGACTTGAATTTCTCGATATCCAATTCTTCGTCCCCTTGAGAACTCCAGAGAAGTTGGAAGAAGCTACTAAGTTGCTTCTTCTTCATATGAACTTTCACCTGTGGATACCTGTCGGTTATGTCATTGATGACGTCCTTAAAGTCACTAGCCTTAAGCCGGCCAGTGTTGTTCTTGTCTGCCTTTCCGAAAATAGCTGAAATGTCTTCCTGGTAATATAGAAACATTTTATTACTTATACACGCTTGAGTAAGGGGGTGTTTGCAAACGCAACTAACAGTTTCTAGAATAACTTTTTTTCAAAAGCTTCCTCTTAAGGTGTGTTTTCAAACTCTAAAAAAACAGCTTCTAGAATCACTTTTTTTCAAGCTGTGAGAGGCAAGCTTTGAAAAAAGTGACTGTAGAAGCTGTTATGGTGATTGAAAACAAGCCCTTAGAGCTTTTGAAAAGAAGTGATTCTCATCGCTTTTTGTGGTTTGCAAACATCCTCTAACTCTTGAATTTATTAAAAACAACGTACCATGACTTTACGTTGATTAATACTGGCACAATCACCTAGAGCGTAGATGTTATCACATCCTTCCACCCTTAGCCATTCATCAGTTGCTAAAACTCGCCTACTGCTCTGTTTTCCGAGAGACAGTTAGGGGGTTGTTTCGTATTAAACAAAAGAGGTGTAATAATTTCCTAGTAGAGAGATGATTAGTTACTGGAGCTAAACAAACCTGTCCAATTTGCTTCATGAAATCCATCACAACTGGGCGAGTTCCAATACCAGTCGACCAGACTACCATCCCATACGGTATGTTGACATTTTGGCCTGTAGCTCTCTCTTTAGTGCATATCTCTGACTCAGTTACCTTTGTAACCATAGAAGCTACTTTCAAGTCAATACTGTCCCTCCTGAATTTATTTTCAGCAAACTCTGTAATCCTTTTGTCGAACCTGCAGGAACAAAACAACTACGCTTGATGAACAAGTTACGATACAAGAGTGACTGTGAGTGAGTGAAGGTCTAACTTACATGCTCAAAATGTGATCACCAGCCTCAAGAAGAGTGATCGTGACATGTTCTTTGAGAGCAGGGTAAAGCCTGGCTAAATCCTCATTAACAAAGTCGTGAAGCTCAGCAGCGAACTCCACCCCTGTGGGACCTCCTCCGACTATCACAAAGTGCAGAATCTTCTTCCGTTCCTGGTCACTTATACTCGGTAAACTTGCTCTCTCAAAGCAGTCAATCACTGTTCTCCTAATCTTCTGTGCATCCTCTATTTCCTGCACCAAGTTTACATCTGTTATGTTGTTGTAACTCTAGACGAGCTTATTTTATCCGCTTCTAGATACTCTTACCTTTAGAAAGTGTGCATGCTCTACGACGCCAGGGGTATTAAAGGTATTGGAACGAGCACCCATGGCTATCACCAGGTAATCATAGTCTACTGTGAATTCTTGGGTACCTCCTATGCTGTTCTGCTGCGTAGATCGGCAGTGTACCTTCTTGTTTTGTGTATCGATTTTGTAGCACTCAGCTTCTTTAAACTGAACATCGAACTTTTTCTGCCACCATGGAACAACAAACACCTTTAGGCTCTGTTTGTTTATGGACTTGAGGGGATTATTTGAAATAAAGTAAAATGTGTATTTGGATTTTGTAGGATCTAATAGGGTAAGATTTTAAAATGTATGTGACAAATGATTGATTGTGAATTGTGAATTGTGTGTAGAGTAGGAGAGATGATATGTAAAAGTAAAAAATGAGAAAATAGTGTGTTGAGTTGAATAGATAATAATAATTAAAAAATGGGTGATAGATGATTGATAGTGTATTGGAATTGTGTTGAAAAAAAGCAAGTTATATGTATTATGTGTATTATAGAGTAAAATTTTAGAGAATTTGAAATCTTATTCCAAAATCTAGATAAACAAATAATAATTTAGATTTGAAATCCCAAAAGTTACTTGAAAAACTAGAAACAAACAATGCCTTGTTACTGATGTTCATTATTATTAATATATTTCCTTAAGTTCTGCTATTCTTATGCTTGTGAGCACTATCTTAAAATTGTAACAGCATTTAAATGAAATAGTCAAGTGTGGTAAGTACTAGGTAGAATATAGGAAGGTAGCGTTTGGATTGAAGAATTTGATGATTTGATAGAGTTCATATCCATATATAATAGTAGTTTTATTGGTGGTAACTTGAATTATTACAGTTGCATGACCCTCAATTTGAACTATTTTTTTAGTGATTTGAGTCAAAGCCCTAGCTACCTCCAAACACAGCCTAAGTGTATCATATTTCACGTGCATTTTCTGTAAATTTCTTGTAAATTTGAAGAGAGATAGACACATGATAGATAAGTTCAAATTACAACAGAGGATCCATATATAGCATACAGATTAATGTAAAACAAACCATAGTAATGCACTTACCTTTCTGACGATGTTACGGATTGGCTCGACAATGCTGCGTGCTTCGACCGTTCCATTGGTGACGCTGGGTAGCAACGGAGTGAACGCAAAGTAGTTTCGTGGAGACACGATCTGAACTTCGTAACAAGGATCTTTCAAGTTTTTAAGAAAGCTGGTGCCTGCCCATCCCGTTCCAAGTACAACCACTTTTTTCTTCTGGATATCAACACCTGCATCGGCATATGCCCGTCTCGGGCTACTTTCTGACAAGGCAAGTAGCCCTCCACCACTGCACATACATTCCCAGATTACAAGAAAATCAAAGAATTGATATTTAATAAAAGCTCAAAAAAATGAAGTTATGGTGATTATGAATGGTAGTTCAAGATTTTAACAAAATTGTCTGATCAAACTTTGTTTAAAAGAAAATGTATTGGCCAAAAGTGAACTTTGTTAAATTGTTCTTCATTTCAAATTTTGACATATTTCACTTGGTTATTTCTTTCCATTGGATCTTTAATACATGAACATAAAATATGGAGGTTCATTTTGGAACAACTAAACAATGTCAAATTCACCCTTTAACATTGAATGATCAAATAAAACAACATATAGATTAATTCATTAATTGTGTGTGCAAATTGCAATGGAATAACCAAATATATGAAACTGTGAATGTTCGGCCTAATATCAAGAACGTATAAAGGAAAAAACATAACCATGTGTAGAAAATCTTAAACATATAATCTAATAAAAAGCAATAGTGATAGTAAAACCTGGCAGTGGTAACAAGAAGCAAGTTGTATACAGCAGGATGGCTGCAATAAGCCTTCGAAGCTCTCTGGTAAAATCTGTAACCACTCATTGTAATAAAATTTCTCCAACCCTAATAAAACAACAAGAAACCCTCATCGAAATTTTCTTTTGTGTTTCTCTAAACCCTGTATATACACACTAGTAGTGTATATATATACTCCAAATATGACTGTATGTACGTATAATTAAATACAGGGTCTACATAGAAAAAAATATATAATGTATCATTCCCTAATATATTTTTCGAGATCTTCTAGTAATAAAAATGGAAGGAAGAAAATAAGAGATGTATATATGAAGGTGCAGTATATATTTATACGTGGATTAGGGGTCACGTAAACGAGGGTTGACCCGTCAAACTAATGGAGAAATACGTGGCAGTTTTTCAGGGGTTGGTTTCCTTTTAGTGTGGAGAAAAGAGAGGATCACTAGCCGTCCGATTCGGATCTTTGTTTAAAGAGACGTAATTTGACGGTTGTGGAAATTAAGGCTATTAATAGATCCCCCAATTTTAATTACAACACAATTTAATTTAATGTAATTACCGAATTTCGCAGGATTGACTCAATATTTCTCTCCAAGAAAACACAAACCACTTCATGTGGATCATATGTTGAAAGGTCCTGTAAAAAAAAAAAAAATCATGTTGAAAGGTTAATTAATATTTTTATTTTAGAAAATATATTGTACTAATATAATCGAAAAGATGTAAGTTGAAGATTTGATAAACTCTTTGCTTATATTTATATTAGACAAAAACTCATATGAGACGGTCTCATACATGAGACGGGTCTCTATTTGACCCAAGTTATACCCGCTTCGGCAAATAACAACTAGACCTGTTTGAATGAATCTCTTATCTCGAGTTAAATATCTAATAAGCCCTTCGTGTATTTTTCTCTCTCAATTTTCAGATTTCCTGATCCAACTCATTCCCCTCGTTATGCTCTCAAAGTCCGATGTCGTTTTAGATTTCCTGATCCCAACATCTTCTTTCTTGTTGTGTCCTCAAATTTCGTTATCGTTACAGACTTGTTTGCTGTGTTTTCGTGCTCAGGCTGCCATTGTTTCTTACTTCTTTGCCGCCATCGAAGGTCGTCGCGCGAAGGTCTGCGTATGAAGTTCGTCACACGAAGGCCGAAATTGTCCCACACTTTATCTCCCTCAAGAACGTCAATTTTTCATAGTTAATTTCTTAATTGTTCCACTAAAATTTAATTATTTGCCTTTGGAATTCAGGTTATATGCAATCCGAACTGGAAAGGCTAAATTCCTAAGGTGACCACTTAATATGATAATTCCTTGAGAAAACGCTTTCCTGTTAGTGTTTAATTACCTTTTGAATTTAATGAATGTATGTAGCTCACATGTAACTTTAAAGAACAAGACACAAGAATAGATGATAAATATACAGTTCACAAGGAATCGAAGCGCAAGAAACATGAAAAATGAGAGATAAAACAGAGCACAAGAAGAAGAAGAAAGATTTAACATTAAAGGGTGTGAGAATAGATGTATTATCACCGTTAATTGGTGATGAGATAAAATCACTCATATATACAATTCAATACAACAATAGTTTCCGTAAAATAAGGAAACCCAATCAAAATAATAAATACAAAGATATCTACAAATTAATTTGAATCGGTCAACTATTTCCCTTAATACCCCCCGTCAAGCGTTGCGTGGGATGCAAGCAAACACAAAGTTGGAGCGCAAGAACTCAAAAGCCGGCCGCGGAAGGCTTTTGATAAAAATATCGGCCAATTGAAGGTGAGTGGGGACGAACTGGGTGTGCAACTTCCCGGAGGAGACAAGTTCCCGAACAAAATGACAGTCAATGTCGATATGTTTTGCCCGCTTATGAGTGACAGGGTTTTGACTTAGGAAAATCGCACTCTTATTATCACATAAGAGTAGGGGGCAAGACGGAGGCAATTGAAGTTCCCCGAATAGGTTGGTGAGCCAAACAACCTATGAAGCGAGAAAGAATGAATGCTTTGTACTCATTCATTCAACTTGAACGGGCAATCATCAGATGAAACAATATTACCGCCCAAGAAGATGGAATAATCGTACGTCGAACGACGTGTCTCAATGCAACGAGCCCAGTCGGCATCTGAATAACCCACAATAGAATTTTTGGGACGATGAGTGAAGGATAAACCAAAATGAATAGTGCCCTTAACGTACCGAAGAATGCGTTTCATCTGGGAAAAATGATCATCGGGGTGAATAGAGGAACCCGACTCACGAAATTGTGAGATAAGACAAATCGGGTCGAGTGATGGTCAAATATTGTAAAGCTCCGGCCAAGGAACGATATAAAGTGGGGTCTCGGAACGATGGACCCGTGCTAACCAGTGATTCACCAGCAACAAGTGGAGTGGCAATAAAATCTAACAAGTCGGCACGCGTTCTAATATGTCATGTGCATACTTAGCCTGTCCAACAACAAAATGACCATCTGAAGTGTACGAGATTTCCAGACCCAAGAAATAGTTCAACTGACCTAGGTCCTTAATGGCAAACTCGGAAAGAGTACGAGTAATAAAACGTCGAAGCATATCCTGATCATTACCCGTGATGATGATGTCATTGACATAAAGAAGGAGATAGAGAACCGAAGAGCTCCGAATAAGATAAAATAGAGAGGAATCAGACTGAGACTGTCGAAAACCCAAAGACAACAAGTAGGAGTTGAACCTCAAACCAAACCATAAGGGAGCTTTACCATAGATTCAAGAAGACGATATACATGATCGTTTGTGCCATGAAAACGGGTTTGGTGAGTACACCATTTAGAAATTACATCTAGCTAATGAAGAGACCACTTGTGATGAACCGAGAGGGCCAAAATAGTGCGGATATATTTTTAACAACGGGGCTGAATGTTGAAAACCCGAGTGAAACCCCGAGCAACAAGACGATGTGGACGCTCAATAGAACCATCCGAATGATACTTAGTGCGAAAAGACCCACTTGGAACCGACAATATTGGTGTTGGGGAGGGCATGGAACCAAATCCAAGTTTTATTAGCCTTTTGAGGGCATCAATTTCCTCTCCAGATAAAGATCAATAATGAGGAAATTTTGAGGTAGATTCAAACCCTTAGGGCCGAGAGGCAAAGAATGAGAGCCGAAGCGGTGATAGATGCAATGTCAACAGATACCTGATTTGAAGACACCCTAAAGTTTAACCATCGGATGAGTTGACACTATTTTTCCAGTGAAGGCGAACCGGTGGAACAACCACGGGAGGATCCGTGATTGTGGATCTAAACTAAGGGAGGATGAGTTGTTCATAAGGCACCTCAAAGATCCTGGATAGAGATGCACATTTAGGTTCAAGAAATAGAAGCCGATGGTGGAGACGGAGAGCTATTATCCAAGAAGCTTGAAATTTGAAGAGGCATTAGTATCAGAGAAAGGAAAGACCTATTCATCAAACCGAAAGTATGACGAGTGACAAACACCTTAGCGGAAGAAGGATCGAAACACCGAAAAACCCTTATGAAAAACTATTGTATTCCAAAAAAATACATGGATGTTTGCCAGGGGATAACTTGTTTGATGCGTAATCTCGGAGAAAGGGAAACACACAACATCCGAAAGGCTTGAAGATAGCATAATTCGGAACAGAGTGAAACAATAATTCATACTCTTGTTATCCAAAAATGTTTTCGATTAATGACATATACAAAAACCTCAAACCATAAAGGAGCATAAGCATGAAATAACATAGAGAGACCATATTTGTTTTGATTTAGCTTGTTCTTCAAAGTATAAGCGTAAAATTCGATGAAGAATGCCATTGTTATGCATGAGTTCATTAACACGTTTGTTCACAAATTCAGCCTTTGACCGAAAATTGTGTACAAATGAAAGTGTGAATCGCACCAATATATCAAAAAATCGAGACCCGATGCATATGATAAAGCCAAGAAAACCGAGAAAAGTCATCCACAAAAACTAATAACGATAACCAGCAGAGGAAGTAACGGGAGCAGGGCCCCATAAATCACAATGAACCATATCAAACACAAAAGAAGCACGTTTATCATTCAATGGAAATGGTAATTTCTAGCTTTTAGCCAACTGGCAAGGCAAACAAATAGTAGGATTTGGTAATAAGGACGTAACAAATAAATGTCCCAACTTATTAAGCAAAGAAATAACATCAAAAGAAAAATGTACTAGGCGTAAGTGCCATAAAGAAAAACTAGCTCAGAAATCTTTGGAATGTAAAGCAAAGAACCAAAGCCAACCTCTCTCCAAATGTAAAGCCCGTTTTCATAGTTTTGAGCGAGAATTGCTTTTTGTCACCCGATTTGACTTGTCGAACATCAACATTATAATCCGGCGTTTTGCTTATAGATAATAGGTTCTTGGTGATATGAGGCACCACCAATACATCCAATAAATTGACATCGTTAATGACTAGAGCCAATATGAGAAATTGAAGGGCATTACCATTACCAAATAATCGAGCCATTACCAAAGTAGGGTTTAAATCAATGAAATCAGGAGTAGATTCCACGACCAAACCAGTGACTTTTGTCACCCTCTTCTACTGGTTTGCCCGATCGAGCAGCTATGAAAGAAATTTTTGAATTCGGCAACGGTGAGCGATTACGCAGAGATTACCAACAATAATTGACGAGCCATTGACGCGTTGGCAAAGATGGGTTCAATTTGACGACGTCCATGAGCAGGGTTGCGAAAAGGACGCCGAGTTTTTATCATATTGTATATGCCGGATTTGAAGCACCGGCGTCGGAGATGGAGCAGGGGATGATCCTGTGATGATATCCAACATCTCGAATGGTATGGATTGGTGTCCACATATATTGATAAGCAGGCATAAAAGCTTTGAGCAAGATTTGCCTGAAGAGGTTTGAGAAGGAGCCTTCTGGAGAATTACCACTTGCACGATTCTGCAATTGCAAGAATTGGGGACACTTATATCAATTCATAGTGTTCCCCGCAAATCAAAATGATAACGCGCACGAATCGGTCAAACGATAGATTCATTAATGAATACGGAAATAGTTTTTAAAGCCCACCATTGTTTGTTCGGGAATAAAAATGATAGACCTTATGACCCGATTTAACCATCACGGTTCGCGTTATTTGCCCAGAAGAGCGCTGACCTCCGTTGTTCGAACCCGTACCAGAACCTGTCGCAACAAACGCTGTCGGTGATGCTGTTGAAACCTCCATTGCCTTAGTCATGAGATCAAATTGCACCGCCTGATGGAGCAGATCGCGAAAAAGAGGGATCGGATTCATGGCCATCCGGGTATCAACAAAATTAGCGAACTGATGTCCAAGGCCTCTCAAAAACCAGTGACTTTTGTCACCCTCTTCTATATAATATATAGTACACGGTGCAATTGGCGTACACCAGATTTAGCCTATATTCATATATACATATCAGAGAAATTAATATCCGTGGGTAGAGATCCGGATAGGCGGGTTTGGGTAGGAACAACCGCTGTACAAAATCAGATCCATTAATTTTTCAGATATGAAACCGGCAAACTAGTGGAAAATATTTCTCCCTTCACTACCAATTTTCCCTAACCAATGCATCCTTGATTCTCACCAGTTTCTCCCTTCAGTAGCAACAAAACCAAGTGAGAGCAGTTCCAAGGGAGAGTTCGCCAGCGACGCGCCGGAGACCGATTCCAAGAGAGATCAGACTTGAAATTCTTCAGCCTTCGTGTTCGTCTCTTGCGTTGTTCTTTGTAAAATTTGAACAGTTTCTAATTCCGTCTACACTAGTTCTTTCTAGCTCATTAAGGGTATAACTGGTTTTATGTATGGTCAGTACAATATGGGTCAAGGGTGAGACCCGTCTCATGTATGAGACCGTCTCACACAAGAGTCTCTCTTTATATTATAGTGTCTTGTATTTAATTATTAGGGTAACGGGTAACTTGCAATTCAAATATATTTTTAAAATATGTATCTTGTTTTATTGAAATATATAAGTGGTTCAGTATAAATAAATGATAGATTTTGATGAATCAAATTGTTTTAAAAATGTATTTGAGTTGCACAGTGCATAATAAATTTTGTCCCTTTTAAATATAATGTTTTCAAATTATGTACATTGACTAAATAAATAGGACAAACATTTGATACTTAATTTTAATTGATTTATTGTCTTAATTAAATTTGTGAGAGAAATTTAAAAGATAAATTAATTAGAAAATAATATAGAAAAAGGTTTGTATAGTGCCACGTAGAGGGTGTAAGTGAGTCGAGCTCAACTTTGAAAAAAGCTCGAAGTCAACTCAAATTTAATCGAGTCGAGCTCAAGCTCGAGTTCGAATATTAAACTCGTCAAGTTTGCAAACCTAATTGAGCTTAATCGAGCTCCTATAATTTAATATTTTACCCCAAATAATTAAATTATTTATAAACACATTCTAATTATAAATAAAATATATTTTTTTAATTAATGTTATGTAAATTATCGAGTCGGGCTCAAGTATTTCAAGTTTTTTCCGAGTTGAGCTTGAATTCGAAAAAATTAAGCTTGATCGAGTTCGCGTCGAATTCGATCATGACACTACTCAACTCGACTTAGTTCATTTATACCCTTAATGTCAAAAAAGCTTCAAACAAAATTTGAAGTATTTTATTATTGCCATGTAGAATTTGTAAAACTTAATATTTGGATATTGATAAATATTTTATTTTGTTGATTAAATCTTTTTTGATTTCATTTTTTTTAAAGATCTATGACCACAACATAGGTAGGGTTGTTTGCAAGAAATTATAATTGATTACAATCCCCTAAAATTATGTACATATAAACAATTTGAAGTGTTTTATTTCTCTTTTATTAAATAAATGAGGTGTTTTCAACCACCACAAAATAGTGAGAAACACTTATAGATGTCAAAAGTTGTGAAGGGAGTTGCTTTTGGTAGGTGGTTGTTTTTGATAGCTTGTGAACATTTTTTAAGATTATTAATAACTTTTTTTTTGTTAAAACTATCAATTTTTCTTTGATTTTTTTTTATAAACACCATCATTTTTTATTATTAATCAAGTGTCTCATAATCACTAATTTTAATTACTCATTCAAAATGATAATTTTATGCAAACATCCGTAACGTGGTGCTCTAACTACTTGAATATTCTCCTTCTTTATTTTTTATTGGATCCTATTAAAAAAATTAAAATCAATTTCTATTAAAAAAATTAAAATCAATTTCTAACTTTTTACTACATTTTTCTTTTTTGAGAGAGGGCGAGTCTTTGAGTTGAAAATGCAGAAACAAGGAAACATACATCGCTCACAAGTCACAACCAAAGCAAAAGTGAACTCTGAAATGACTCAAAATTTCTATGGATAAGAATAAGATTATCAACTGGGCTTGAAACTCCCACCCCCAACAGCCATGGCTGGTCTCACCAGCACTTTCTATCGCCCCTCTAAAACCCATTTCCCCAAAACCCTCCTCAATTCCTCTTCTTTCTATCTCCCTACTTTTCTCTCCGCATTCACAGCCCTAAATCCGTCCGTTTCCCGTCGCTTTCCACCACAATCTCCGCCAGATACGGCGGCGGCGGCGGAGGAGGAGGTGGCGGCTCGCGGAGGGGTAAGCCCGCTGTGGATGAAGCCCTAGACTTCTCTACCGTTAAGGGAGTTGTGAAATTGCTCTGGTTTTTGGGATTATTTTTTGATTTGTTTGGTTTTTTATTTTGGTTTGGTTGTTGTTTGATGTAGGTCGGATACTGTTAGGCTTATTGATGAACAGCAAAAAATGGTGAGTTTGTGTGATTAATGATTGTATAAGAAGGATTATGTTTGGTTAGGTATTATATTGTTTGTTGATTTGTTTAGGTTGGAATAGTATCAAAATCTGAGGCTTTTCTAATGGCGGAGAAGGCTGAGCTTGACTTGGTATGCTCTCATTACCAATTTAATTGTTTAATAATTTTTGTATATGTGGATTTTGTTTTAAGTGTTTCTTGCTGGAATGTGCTTATCTGCCTTCCTTTACTGTTATGGTTCATTTAATCTAACTTTTCATGTAGCGGCAATTCGGAGTTTCATTATCTATCTGCTCTTTTTCTTTCTTGCTAAATCAAGTGTTGTTTAGCTTAGCAACTTGTAACTAGTATATGTAGTGTATCTTTCACCACATGAAGAAGACAATGTTGCATTCACATGTTTAAGGTTTGTTTCTGGTGTTTAACCTTGCATTGTTCTTCTATGTTGTTAGGTGATATTGTCTCCGGAAGCAGATCCCCCCGTTGTTAGGATTATGGATTACAAGTAAGCCATTCCTTGGTCCCCCTTTAGTGCTTTCTAGTGCTAATGATGATCTCAACGATGTTGATCTAATAATCCACATATTTTCCTAAAATAATGCGTCTGATAATTACAGATATATTGGTGTTTGATATCCAACTGATCCTTTAATTAGAGTGAAATGATATTGTAAGAGGATATTGCTTTCTTGTTTCTATAGAAGCCCCATGCTTCTTATTTGATTTTTGTCAGTTTTCACGACTAATTATGTGGTGAAATTTTTCCTTATGAGCTACATGAATTTTTCAGTAAATATAGATATGAGCAGCAGAAGAAGAAGCGAGATCAGCAGAAGAAAAGTCTCGGTGAGTAAATCTTATGTTTTGAGTTTTCTATTTCAGAATTAATCATGAGCAATCAGAAAATTGCATTGCTGAAGTGCTGTTTGAATGGCAGCTAGTCGCATGGATTTGAAGGAACTGAAGATGGGGTAAGTTATTCTTCAAGCCCTGTGCAAAATTGTGTTTGTTTTGGGGTTGGCTGGGACTCTTAGTTAAAACGGGGCATTTCCAACTTAGCTTTTTTTCATGTTCCTTTAATCATTGGCTTATGTGTGTTATCATTAGTTTTAAAGAATTCATCCACTGATGTTGTCTTCAATCTCTGATTCTGGTATGCCCTTTTACTTAGCTTCTTGATACCTTTATCGTTTTTTTTTGCAGTTATAATATTGATGTCCACGACTATTCTGTACGTTTGAGAGCAGCTCTGAAATTTTTGAAAGATGGTGATAAGGTTGGTTGAATTCTTTTTCTTGATCAAATCGAGTGCAACTTTCTATATAATACACTATATAGATTGGCCACAAATGGTGAAAATTTGATATCATTCGTGCAGGTCAAGGTTATAGTAAGCTTGAAGGGGCGTGAAAATGAGTTTAGAAATAATGCCATTGAGCTTCTCAGACGGTTTCAGAATGACGTTGGGGAGGTAAAACCAACAATTACACTTAACTTTCCCAAATAAATAATTGTCTTCCTGTTTACCATGTATGTTGCTTTTGAGAGGGTATACTGCATGAAGTTTCATATATATACAGATATTTGCAAGTATAGAGTGTCCACTTTCATGTAGAGTATCTAGTATAGGATCCGTAACCATATCAGCGTTGAACATGATTAATGAAAATATAAGAGAGTTTTCTCTCAATATCTCTTTTAAAATAAACTTCGACAGTGTGTGTTATTGTGTATCTCAATATCTCTTTTATCTTTATTATAAGCTCTCACTGCATCAGCTTCTGTATCTCATTCAACAACCTCAGACTTTTCTGACCGTGCTATAACGTTTGTGCTCATCACAGCTCGCTGTCGAGGAAGCTAAAAGTTTCAGGGACAAAAACATATTTATCATATTGGTTCCAAACAAGTCCATTGCGCAGAAGGCTCTGGAACCGCCAAAGAAAAAGGATGATACTGTAGAGAATGAAGTTTCAGCTGGTGTTTGAGTGGAAGCAGTCGAGGAAGCTAAAAGTTTCAGGGACAATAACATATTTATCCTCATGACTCAAAAAAAAAAACGAGCAGGTGAGTCTTCCCTTTGATCTTTTACAGTCCATAGGATCTTACAAGGTCCTATGATCTTGTATAGATTCAGTTTTCCAACAATGGTATCCCTCATGTATAAACGACAAAGAACAGCGTTAATCGTACGTAGTTGTTCCTTAGTAGACTGTTGTAGGGCTGTTGGTTAAGCCGAAATTTTCTTCCTGCGACATGTATTAAGACACTTGGATCAACAGCAGATCTTACAAGAAGATATATAAGTAGTGATCATAGTTTTCGTTGTTCTATGCTCGATTCTAAAAGGATTAACCTAAGTGTTGGGTTCCAATTTCATGACCCCACTTTTCTGCAAAGTGCAAAGACTAATTCTTGCTTGAGATGGTGTAATTTCAGTTGGGTTGTGAAAGTTAAATACATCATATACTTATTTACCTATTTATTTGGCTTGAATTTATTGTTTTCTGATTAATTGATGAATGTTGGTTCATCTAATGATAGATGGTCTCACAAGAGTGTCATTTACATCAAATTGGCACCCTAATTTTGGCTTTAATGCTTTCTGAACATTGATGTTTACGACATAATCATCAATTGGAAATACTAGTTACTATTAAAGATATCAAAATTAACTAATTGTTTATCAAATTAAACTTTGCTATTTTAAATTTGAACTCTACTTTTCATGAATTCATATGGAAACACCTGTTTTTTCAATGCTTATTGAAGAAGTACAAGATGAAATTTCTCATGATTTAGGAAAATTTAAAGAGGAAGTCTCAAATGAAATTTTTCATATTATGAAATTTATATTATTACACTTATAAATTAATATCATTACGCTTATCAATTGATATTGCTAAACTTATAAATTAAGATTATTGCATTAAATGTTATTGGTATAAATTTATAAAAATAATGGTATCAATTTATAAGTACCGTGGTATTAGTTTCATCAGAGGAGAGTTTGTGAATTTTAAAATATTTGAAACCTTGCACACATTAGATTATAACAAATTGCAAAGGGAACCTAAAATAAATAAATATTGTGTGTGTATTAAAAAAATGCTATGCATAGTCACCATTTATCAATAGTCACCACAAGAACATTCTCCATTTTCAAAACGATGAAATCTATTAGCATCCCTAACAACTATCACTCTCTCAGTAATCCTAGATACAAATTTAGTAAAATTGTGGCAGTCCAAACATACCCTAAGGTTCTTGATAATCCTAATTTCATCTCCATCTTCAGATGTTAAAAACCAAAAACAATAGCAAGTTTTCACTATGAACTCTCACAATCATCTCCTTTTCTTCCTCCTCCACATCATGCAAAGCTGTAACAGTTTCTGCAAGATATCCAGCATCCTTCATCTTCCCCATTATTTTTTCGAGCATCTCGTAGATTGCTTCAGACATAGGGTGTGACCGATCACTCGATGTAAAAACATGCGGGGCCCCCTTAACCTGGATCAAAGTACAACCAGGGGTCTTTGTCAGATTCTTTTTCTTGACCACTCGACGTAGAGATTCAGCCTCGGAGTAGTAATTGTTTGTTGAGTATATATTCGATAGCAGAACATGGTACCCTATGTTCTCCGGATCCAAATCAAACAATCGATTGGATGAAAAACGAGCCATGTTCGTATCCTTATGAATCATGCATGCACCTAGCAACGCACCCCACTCGGCTGAACCTGGGTCAATAGGCATCCTATTTATGAATTCCATCGCGTCTTTTAACCTTCCAGCTCGTCCAAGAATGTCCACCATGCAAGCGTAGTGCTCGTTTTTGGGCTCAAATCCATGATCGTAAACCATGGAATGGAAGATTCTTTCGCCTTCTTGCACTAATCCAGCATGACTACAAGCAGACAGAACTGATAAATAAGTAACAGTCGTTGGATTAATCCCAGAAACGAGCATTTCTTGATACAACCTCAATGCTTCGTTTCCATATCCATGAAGGTCGTACCCGGAAATCATGGCATTCCAAGTCACGATATTCTTTTCCCCCATCGAATCAAATAAACTCCTAGCTTCATCAATGCTCCCACATTTCATGTACATGTCGATCAGAGCAGTTGAAACGTAGATGTTCGATTCGAAACCCACATCTTTAATCAAGCCATGGACCCATTTTCCTAGTGCTAAATAGCCAAGCTGAGCACATGCTGACAGAATGCTGGTAATTGTCACCGGATTTGGATGAATATCGAGCTTCTGCATTTCTTGGAAAAGCGATATCGCCTTCTCTGTTTCACCATTTTGCACAAAGCCCGATATCATGGCATTCCATGAAGCCAAAGGTTTCTCTATTGTTTCATCGAATAAGTTCCTAGCGGTTTCTAACTCATTAAGACGAGTATAAACCGTAGTCAACGCAGTCGAGACAGAGTGGTTGTTAACAAAACCAGACTTCACGCAGAATCCATGGATGCAACGAGTATAATCCAGACAACCAAATGGATGGAATACGGGAAGTAAACCAACTATAGTACTCGAGCTAACTCTATATCCTGATAAACACAATTCTTGAAACAGATGAAGCGATAACTCAGCTTCATTGTTACAAGAAAAACCAGAAATCATTGCATTATACGCAACCAAATCCGGCTTCCTAATCAATCCAAACAACAATCGAGCAGTCATAATGTCTCCACATTTCGAATACAACGAAACTAAACAAGTAAGCACGTGCTGATCAAAATGACAACCAACCTTCATAGCCAATGCCTGAACCATTATCCCACCTCTCATATCCTGCAACTCAGCTACACCCGAAAGCACCACAGCTAACGTAGTCGAATCGAATCGTTTTGTTTTCTCAACCATGTCATGAAAAACTCGAGCACATTCATCAAAGCAACAGTTTTTCACCAACCCAGAAAGAATCGTGTTCCAAAGAACCGTATCTGGTTCCGGTATTTTATCAAACACCTTGTTTGCATACTCAATTTTTGAAAAACTCGTGTACATTTCAATCAAGGCGGACCCCACAAACACATCCGAGCTAAATCCAGAAACAATCGAATGCCCATGAAGCAAAACTCCAACTTTCTCAGATAAAGATGAATGAAAGCCCGAAAAACCTGCGATAATGAATGAATACGTAAAATTATCAGGATCGAATCCTGTTTTTTGGAGCAAACTTTTGTACACTTGTAGGGAATCAAAGGGGCTGTTTCTAAGGCCTTTAATGAGGACATTGTAGAGAAAGAGATCAGGGGTTTCGATTTTAGAGAAGAGGAGTTTGGCTTGGAGATTGGATTTGAAGTCCAGGAGTTTTTGAATGAGTTTTGTGATGATTTTGTTGTCGCGAACGGCGTCGTTGTGGATGATCTGTGCGTGAATTTGACTGAGATGTGAGAGAGATGTGCCGTGTTTGATTAAATTCAAGAAGAAATTTCTGTCTCTTGGAGGAGAAATTGCTCTGCAAACCATTGAAGAATGAAGATGGATGTTGAAGTAGTTCGTTCTACTTCTTCACAGCCAACTAAAAGGTGGCCTTCTAATTAGAATTTAATCCTTTTTTCCAATTTTATTTAAAAAAAAAAAAAAATGATTCTTATTATTTGATTTCAATATTTCGTAGTTGTTTGATCAAACTTGTTCACAATATGAACACCATAACACTTATCTAACGGATATAATTACATTTATAAATTAAGATCTTAGCATTAGCATTAACTACTATAAATATTAATTTATAAAAGTAGTAATATTAATTTATTAATGCAATGATATCAATTTTATAGTATAATTAAGTTTTGCCGGAGAATTTTTTGTTTGGATATGCTGCTCCTTTATGTTTTGATCACTCGATTAGAGATGAATTTGAGGACCCTATAAGTGACAATTTTTGGTTAATTAGAGAGTATTTGAGTGTTCTTATTGGCTCGTTTAAAGATATATTGGGTTGTATATCGCTCATCCATACGGCAAACAATTTAGAAAACAAATTGTTTACTTTCTATGATTTTTAATTTTTTTTTAATTAACATTTTAAAATAAAAATAAAAACTTACATTCCACAACTATTTGATGCGAGAGTACTTCAAAAACTTCATCTTTGAGTGGAGATACATGTAAGACTAATTCAAAATCTTAATCTTTATATAAAGATAACTTAGGAACTTACCAAATACCACTCTTTAATGACAAACACTTCTAGAACTTGTTCATAATATGACACTCTTTAATGGCAAACACTTCTGAAACTTGTTCATAATATGAACTCGTACCTTCTTTTTTATTTAATAATATTAATTATTTTCACTAAACAATATTCACCGTTTTTACTAAAAAGTATTAATAGTATACAATATATTATTTGTTCTATTGAATTATGAACAAATTTGACACGATGGTTCCACTTTAATAAGCACCAAGTGAAGAATATTGCAGTTCATGAGCTATACTAATCAAATAAATATTTCAATCAAAATTTGCAATTTATTTAATTGCATAGGAAACTCCTATAATCCTCACTAATACAAGAAACACACAATCCTGTGTCGTGTGGTTTCATCCGTAGAAACTCAGCACCTCTAAAATTTTCAGTATATTTCAACTTGCTTTAACTTTCATTTCCTTTGGTTTTTACAAATACAATTAGATGGAATGAAGAGAAACCTGGAGCCAGAAACCTAAAAACAAGGGACAAAGGGAAAAAAAATAATAAATAGAACTTAAAAAATGCTAACAAAACCTACAGCTTTGAAGAACATATAAGAGAGGCAGGGCTCTCTTAATAGCTCAAGTTGTTAGTATCTCTCCCATCCAAAAACTCTTGCGTCGTTTTAGATACCCGTATATCGACGTTTCTCCATCTCTCCAAGCGTTCAATTGTAACAGATGAGCCCTTAGGCTCTGTTCTTCCGCCTGCCAATACATTCAACCTCATCAGGTGTTTCATATAGCATACCAGAATTTCGGCAGAAACATGAAATAAAACGACACATTGATAGAGCAGAATAAGAGAGTCAAGATACACTTGACTTCTAGTAGATATGAAGGCCGAGTAGCACTTGGGTACACCAATTGCACACAGCAACTGGTGCCCAACTAATACTGTTCAACGGAAACAACTATTGTACAGTGAAATTAGTTAATACTAATCAACTAATACCTTTCAGTAAAAAAACTAATACTATCTAAAAATGCACTGGAGCTACACGGTGCAACTGGTGCATAGAAGTATTTTCCCATCAACAGAGACAAATACTTAATGATTCCTCTAGCATTTTTGCTACAAATACCAAGTCGTGCCCTCTTATAGACGTGAAATAAGAACGAAAATGGGGAAAGCAAGAACAAACTTTGAACCCTCGATGGACTTTTGTATCTCACCTGTAGTGCAGTTGTAAAGCCCAGAACAAATTCATATTCATAGAACATGGCTCTCTCCTGCCTTGCTAGACTAGCAAGTTGGGACACCAAGCTACTCATCCCTTCAACCTGTATCATTACGATACAAATTTTATAAACTGTTGGAAATAAATGTGTAAATAATTGTGAACAACTAAAAATGAAATCAATAATATGTGTTATAAACTGAAAGCAGGAAAGCAGGGACCACACCCCCAGATCTGCTTCTATTTTCCCCAGGAAGGAAATGAGAGCACAATAATGCATAATCCATGACTAAAGGAAATGTTCATTGACCATAAGCTATATCATAGAAGATCTATAACAAATTTTAATTTCAACTTAAGACCTTGCTGTAGCAGCTCATATAATTTTTTGACTGAATCTTCAAACTTAAATAAAGAAGCCATTGAATTCAAACTCAGTTGGTTGTTCGAGGATAGCTCACACAAAAACTCACGGGTCAAAAATATCTTAATGACCATTCAGAACTGGATAGAAGTACTACAACCACCTCAAGATGGGTTACTTATGCTGGATTACCTAAATGGAGTTGTAAAATAAAATAAAGAAGTATGTCAATCACCACACCACTGCAATAGCTTTCTGCAGTATGTGCAGACTGCATTTGGACATATAAACGTAAAAGCAGAAGTTATCTCACCTTTGAAAGTATGGAACGTAAGGAGGATCCCATTGCCTGCATTACATCAACTGCAGAGTATATAGCCGCCTTAACAGTTTCAATATCACCCTGAAAATTTTAGATATACTTGAGTTATATGTATTTTACAAAATTGAGCATCAAGAAAGTTCATTTCTCTTTAATAGAACTAGTCAAACAGCATACTCTTGCTCTTCCTGTTATCGGAATGCGGACTGCTCTAGCCTGCAGATCTTGGATGGCACATGTTAATGAGTTAATGTGATCCCTTTCAGTTGAAGCCCACTTGTCAATACTGGGTAGCTGAGCATGTTATATTTGAATTAGATAATGTATGAATCCTTAGGGAAGTGCAAATACCGCATGACATGAGTGAACCTTAGAAATGGTAATATGGTGTTTGACACACTCTCATGAGTCATGACTGGACATGCACTCAGATGACATATATTTACTAGGGAAGTGCTTTTGTTGGTAAATCTCTAGTGAGACATATGTATGCAGATTACTTAAAGAGTAAAATAATAAAAAACAGGTTGTATTTGACAGTTTTCACGCAATCCTATTACCCTTGTAACATAAATTTTATTGGGATCACCAGAGTTATGTAGAACAGATAGGGCTTCAATTATTAATCCGATCATCTTTAGAATTACTGTAGCTTTGTAGCGCATTTAACTTTAAAAAAAAAAAGCAGTAGATACTGAATTGCATTCTAAGCATGAAAGATAGATGAGGATACATGCATCTATGACATTTAAAACAATCAAAACATTCTGATTATTTGGCAGCATAACTACGGTTCGGAAAAAGAGTCATTACTTGGTTGTTTAAAACTGAGAAAAGTTTCAACTTGAGCCTCAACTGCAGGATTTCAATCCTTTTCTCCACTATTGAGTCCCAAAGATCAGCAGTTGTCATCCAGACACTATACACCATTTTCTGCACAATCGAAACCAAATGAGTGGCATAATAAATATGAAAACATTTACAGTGGCTACAGATTAAATAAGATAGTCTCAAACCTCTGCCTCTAGTTTCTGAGAATGCAATACAGAATCATTATAAGCATTTAAATATCGCCATTGCAAGTGTCTGTTGTATAAAAGCCGTAATTGGTGGACATCTTCAATTTGATATGCAGCCTTCTTTACTGGTTTCATATCCGCAATAAATCTAAGAACAGAATTTGAACTCTGAGATTGTCTGGTGGGGCTGGCTGGTCTTACCCGAGCAGGGCTAGGTAATCTAGAAAAAGGGTTCAAAGACTTTGCTCGAGAGGGACTTACCCCTCTAGACACAGAAGGCGATTGAGGGCGCGATGCTGGAGTTGGAGTAGCCATAGCTCTAGCTGCAGAACTTGATAATTTTGTTCGATCCGATGAACTTGAAGAAACGGGAGATGCAAGCTTTTCCATCTGCGGTGAACTATCATCTTCTGAACAATCTTTGGATACTGCTTTTCTACTGTCATCCCAAGATACAAACGTTTTCAAATCACTGGCAGATTTGATCAAAGGCTTAATTATCCCATCCAGGGATAGTCTCCTGAGAGAAGGTCGATGGAATAAAGATGAATGTTTGCTAGTCTTATCAGTCAGGTCAACACTTCTATTCAGAGCAGATGGAACTTTCCAAGCTGTTCTGCTCGGCCATCGATGTTGATCCACCAATCGTGGATTCAAACTATCAACAGGCTTAGAATTCTCAGATTGATCGACAGAATTCTTTCCTTTAAGTGGGCTCCGCTTTCTTTCTGGTGTGGGCTTTCTTGGAGCAAGAACTTCAGCCTGTTTGTGTGCAACATTTGACGATACCCTCGGAGTTACTGGTTTTTCCTTCTTACTAACAGGAACAGAATATGATTCAGATTGAAAAGAAACACTGAGACTCCGCATTGTCGAAGGCCATAAGGACTCTGGCAACTTATTACCTACTGTCTTTCTTGATGCCAACAGCGTTTCAGCAGTTGTATCCTGAATTGGTGTTGATGGAGAACGTGGTGTTGATGGAGTACGTGGTGATGATGATGATGATGAGGGGCGTTTTCTTTCAGCTGATGTAGCCCTCTTCGGTGCAGATACAGTTGATACCGATGATGTCCTACTGGCAACGGGTGAAGTGCAACGTTTTGAATCAGTGGGTGAAGATGGTGTAGGTGACCTATACCTAGAACGAACATATCTTGTATGGACGGGGCGAAGGCCTCCATTTTTGTTCTCAGCTGGAACCAATGGCAGTCTTGTTTTCTCTGCTATAGATTGCTTCCGCAATGCTTTCTCTGATTCACATACATCCATCCAAACTGTTCAAGTTTAGACCACATTGATGTCCTCTTTCATATACTAATAACAACCTCAAAACATACTTTTGAACAGGCTTCCACTTAACCCAATAATCTATTCAATATTCAAAGCAATTTTCCCTAAAAGAGATCTGCTCGCCTCTTCAAAGTCTGTCAAACAAATTAGGGTGAAAAGTAAGATACTACAGATTGGAAAACAGCGGAGGAAAAGAAAGATGCATGATGAAAAAGGAAAAGATGCTCAAAAGAATACATCTTTACAGACACTCAGATCTCAAAAAGATTGAATTTGAACATTTCAGCCAGCAAATGCAAATTGGCTTTCTGCAATCAGCACCACCCAACTCGACCGAAAGATCGTTCATGGTTAATAGTAAAAATTACACACAACACAAACACACACTAGCACATGAAGAACAATTGTAAATTGAGGTTATAGGCAATTAAACAAAGCAGAAGACAGTGAATTTGGAATCTCCTAACAAATGGGGCAGAGTAGGAGAAGGATGGGGCAACTTGTATAAGACTGAGTGCCTTCTCTCTATCTTTTATTTTTTCATTTATATGTGTTTCCTTTTCTTCTTTCCTCTTTTATTCTGGTCCCCTACATTTGCCTCTGTCGCGGGGATGTCATGGTTGGCTGGGTTAGAAATGCATATGCAATACACCAAACACACACACACACAGAGCAAGTAAAACTCACATTCAGAGCCCTTGTGACCTGTTTTTTCTTTCCCCTTAAGCAAACTTCTCATGAAAGGGAAATTCTAAGAAAATGATATCTTCATCTCTCTCACACACACCCCCAAATGCAAAATACACCAACTGTAATCAAATATCACAAAAGCACACACAACAGGATTCTCCAACTCTTACTCTTTTCAATAATTGAAAAGAGATTTAGATAAGTTGACAAACAAATTGTCCATAATAACAGACTTATTTTAAGAACAGGCAGAAAAACCAGACTTACTCGGAAATTGGAATCAGCAACTTGGGTTTCGCTAGAAACAAACAAGATGGAAAATCCCACAGTTGAGTGAAATCAAAATAATTCCAAAAAACTATGATTAAGAATCTTTTCCTCTGCGTAAAAGACATTTTTAAATGTTCCTCCAAAAGGTAAACAATTCACAATAATAATAGGGATATGAGAACACAGAAATGGAGACCACGTGCAGGAAGGATCATTGTCCATCCCCATGAATTTCACAGTAGCCCTAAGACACAAAACAACAACAATAAACTAATCGCCATTGATTCGCATTGATTAATTTGAACATCTTTTTTCACAAATCGATGCAAATCGCATTTCGCTATAAAATAATGAAAAATCAAAACATCGAGGAATTCCTTTTTTTACATGAATAAATGCACCAAGTAATGGTCTACGCTTTGTCAGATTTTGTTCCTAAATTTGCCAACATCTTCAGAATTTTGAATTATCTTTTCCATAAACGAAGCTTCACAAACTAATGAATAAAGGAAAAATTAACCTACTTCCTTATATATAAATCGGCGCAATCTCCAGATTCTACACTTCAAAAACCCAGGCATAATGCGAAATTGTTTCGATTATCAAAATAGAAAGATCTATAACGCAGAAATCAAAATCAAAACATTGTCTTACCTTTTGAAGCATTAAAATGCACAGTCTCTCGAGAGTATCTTTCGAGATATAATCAATTAACAAAATAAATATTAAATAAATTATGAGAATTTGGAGAAATGGAGAGAAATTGTTGTAGTTTCAGTTAGAGAGTTAAAGGGGTCGGCCCTAATCCATTAGGGCCCTACAGGGCTATGGGTCAAACGATCTGGGGCTTTAACCGGTTCATTTTAAACAGGTCTATAATAGTTGAGACCTAACCCTAATCCTAGCGGGTTACGGGCTAAACGGGCCATCTAACGGGCTCCGAAAAAAATTAAAAAAAAAATGTTCAAACATTAACATTACATAATGACAAAAATTCGATCCAGACTGCCCCATCATCTTTAATAACAAATGTTCAAAATATAAAATTAGTTCCCATCATCTTTAATAACATAATTGAGCAAAGTTCTCATGAAATTAGTTAATAATATAAAATTTATATCATCACATTTATAAATTAATACCATAATATTAATTTATAATTACAATGATATCAGTTTAATATTATGAACAAATTTCATAATAAAATTTATAAAAATATTATATTATTATTTTATATTGAATTAATATTTTACTTATTTATTCAATTCAATAGAAATTCAAAACTGTTAAAAAATATTGAATTGGAGAGAATTAATTATTAATTGACTAAATTAAATAGAAATATTTAATTTGTAATTGATTTTTGCCTTATTTAAATTTGTGAAAAAACTTATAAAAAAAATTAATTGAAAAATTAGAAAAAATAAAAATTTGAGTATATATAAATATAAACGGGCTGGCCCAGTTAACCCGCGGGCTAGCCCGTTTAGCCCGCGGGCTAATCGGTCCGGGCCAAAAAGGCCCAATTTTAAACGAGTCTCTCATTGCTCGGCCCTAACCCTGCATATAATAGGTTTAAATGGGCCGGCCCGTTTAGCCCGGCCCGGATTAACATCTCTACTTTCAGTTAAAGGACGTTGGAGAAATAGACCGATTGAGAAGATTATTTAATAACCTTTTGTTATTTGACAAATTAAATTATTTACCTTTAAAACACGGAAGAAATTTCGAAAAAATGCCTTTTTTTTCCTTTCTCAAAAATAATTTATACTATGTACTTTTTCATATAAAACTTATCAAAGTTGCCGCCGAATAATATTATAACTTCATTTTCTCAAAAATAATTTAGACTATGTGTTTTTTTTAATAACTTCATTTTCATTTAAAGACTCAAAGACAATAAACTTTCAATACGTTGCTGTCAAAGAGGGTAACTGCAACAATAATTTAATTTAATTTAAAACGTGGTGTGTATAATAAAGTGAATTTAATTATACCACATGAAGTATTTAAATAAAATTTATTTTACACAAGTCAATATATATACGTGTACTTGAAATATGCATAACATAGATAATAATTTCGAAAAAAGGAAGATAATAATAGTATTATACTCCATGAATTCATATGTAAAAAATGGAACAAAATGTGTGACAATTACACTATCCAACAATAATATTTTTTAAACATTAAATCTGTATAATAACTTTCCAAATTTAATTTCAACTTTTGAAATCTTCAAAGGAAAATACGTGCTTGTCAATATCTATCAAAACTTGTTTATGACTTGGTTTGCCTAGACTTATCCAAAAAATCCACACTTAAATATAATTTAACCTCACTTATCAAAACTGATAACATTACACTTATAAATTAATATTATTGTATTTGGTATGGCAAAAACTCGTATAAAACGACTTCATACATGTGACGGATACAACCTAGCTAACACGTATCAACATATATCTCTCTCAAAGTGTTAAAGTGTCAATGTCCGAATTATACTTCATTTTTACGTGAGACCGTCTCACGTAAGTATAATTCAATTTATTTAAAATTTGTTGGATATAATCCGATCAATGCATATAAGTTTTTTTCAACATATATGTGTACATATTTCATTAATTATGTATAAAGTAGTAGTACTCAATCAAATGCTTATTTAGAAAATAATGATTTTCAACATCCATAGCAAATCAGAAAATGTGGATAAGCTATGGTCGGCGCAAAGATTAGTTTTGTCAACTTTCAATTATCTCCAATTTAATTATCACCTCAATTTCTTGCATTTTGTTTCTTGATATGCATATGCAATGGTGATCTAAAATATACGTATATTGCAATTTCCACTTTTTAATTACAATTACAAAACTTAAGCAAATAAGGGGCGCAGCCTATTTAGAAAAATATTAAGAGAAAATAAAATTTATTAAACCTAATTTCTAGAGCAAGTTGCTATAATAATATGAAGTTGCTATAATAATATGAGTTTTAAACAAAAAATTATTTTTTTCTTTAATATTTGTGTTCATTGGAACATGTTGGTTTTAAAATAAGCTCATGCTTTTCATAAAATAATTATATATATTTTTTTAAATAATTAATTTTTTTAAAAAGAGTAATATCCCAAATATAATTTTGATAAACAAGTTTCACTCATCATTAAAATAGTCATGAAAGTGAACCTTTTTAATCACTTCTACTTTTGCTTTGGGTGTTATTTGATTGTAGACAGACGAGATTTTTTTTCTTTTTTTTTGGGAATATATAATAAGTGAGATATATAGAAGTTAATCTTGGGACAAAAAATAATATTATTACTCCATTAAATACTCATATATTATATATATTGTTTTAAAAACTTTACATTATATTTTTAAAAAACATTTTTTTTATGTATAACAGTTATAGTTTTAACATATATTGTTATATTGTTTTATTGTTCTATTGTTATATTGTTATAGATGATCTGATTCACACGAGTGTAGACCATACTGAATTCTAAAGTAAAATATATCAAGTTCAAAAGTTTGTTGTTTTGGTCAAAATAACTTTGAAAAGAATTCCCTTTTTGAGTGGGTTTGTCCATAGGTGTAGCAAAGAACATGACATTGTGGGACATCCCTTGTTTTTAAGGTTCAATACACTGAATCCCTACATAACTCTTTATGTTCAGTGTATATTCAAGAAATATATACTGCATTTATTCCACCTATTTTACACTATACAATATTATCTTTTTATTTTTTTAATTATTTAATAATTTATTATATTCAAACCTGGATATATATATAGTCTATACTAATGTATGTAATTGTAAATGAATCTATTTATTCTATTTACATATTGACGTGCACAAATTCAATTTGGGGGACTAATAATTAGTGTTGGGAGCACAAATAAAATAAAATTACATTGTAAATATTTATGTAAATAAAAATGTGTGAATCTCTACTTGCTAAGGTATTTAGATACGTAATGCATGCTGATAAAAAAATTATAATATGATGGAGTATAGATCAATATGCACAAATAAATTAAAGCTGATCATAGGGATATAATTTAATCAAAATTGACAAAATAATTTTTTCGAGTTGCATTCCATGTTATGATGAAGATTGCATGTTGCATTGTGGACCATTTTGTCTTTGCAAGCGCATGCTTTGTCTAGTTTAATTCTTCTTCCAAATGCAACTCTTTAATACTTTGCTTCTATTTTTATTAAAGCCATTGCACATGTATTCTATCATTTTATGTAACCACCTCATAATTAAAATGTATTATGATAAACCGCACCTTGAAAAAGTATAATAATACTTTAGAACAAAAAGTTTTATAAATTCATGATCACGCTAACTCTCTTCTTCAAAATATCACATTAATAATAAACGAAGTATCATTATTTAAGCAAAATTTACTTTTTACTTTATGAAAATGATAAAGTAAGGGTATTTGAGTCAAATCAACTTTAATTATGTGATCGCGAGTTAGAATCAAAGCAACACCTTTTTTTTAGCTCTGCGGGAAGAGGGCGAGAATTTGGGAGAAATGCTATGAGTATTCAAATGCTATTTGTGGCTCGGCTATTTGATGGTTTCTCATCACATAACACTGGACCACTTCCTTGGAAATTCTGGTTTGCTTAATGGTAAGGTTGGACAATCCTTCTCTATAGCTATGTGGATTTGCACGATTTGGAACATATGGAAAGACAGGAATAAGTTAATTTTCGAAGACATACCATTCGAAGAGAAGAAAATTGTGGAGGAGATTAAAGCCCGACTTTTGAGCTGGTGCTCAGAGAAATACACTTCCTTTTGTTTTATTCCATTTAATGAATGACTTTCAAATCTTAGAAAATTTTTAGAATTATAAGAACATTGGTTATTACACTGTAAATTGTACAACACATTCCTAATATTCATTCTTTCATTTATTGAATGAATACCTTTTAATGATAAAAAAAAAGAAGAAATTGTGTGATCGCGAGTTAATTGCATTACGTGTATATTGTGCATTGTACACCATAATTACTGTGACTTCTCATTTAATCAACCTTAATTAGAGCTAGAGAAAACAAAAACTCAATCTCATTGGAATATGTATTGTGTTATACTAGTATGTTGACGTAGAGATTTGACGGTGGATTGCTGTGGGGGATTGAAATCTCCTATTCATATATGTGAATGTGAATAGGTGGTTATTGGTGTGTGATGAGATCGCCGATTTGAGAACACGTCCCGGCTCAGGTCAGCAGGAGAACAAATAGAAAACACGATAAAATCGTCGCTCCAACGCAGGCTGACAAGAGATCGATTGGTTTTTGGGACACTATGTTGTTAAAAAAGTAAAAGAGGACATGAGTTTTTACTCATTTTCTACCTAATTTATTATATCCAATTAGAATAAACGGAATAATAGCATTTTTAAATGAGATCAAAATGACATCAAACACAAAATTTTGAGAAATTTAATTAAAATTTACGATTTTAATGTAATTATGACCCAAATTATATTATAATTGCATTAAATTATGTACAATAGATGCGTTTAAATATATTATAAAAGAGACACTTGCACTTGCATGAGACCGTCTCACGCAAGCTGGGCATTGACTCTTTAACACTTTGGGAGGGTGGGTGTAATTTGTGCTAAGTTGTACCCCGTCTCATACATGAGACCGTCTCATACAAGTTTTTGTCATTATAAAAATTTATGTGCCAATCGAAAAAAAAATATTTTTTCAGAACAGTGACCTGTATATGTGTAAAATAGATGCGTTTAAATAGATGTCTAAATCTGATTTATTTGCTAAAAGTCGAGCTGAGCTTTAGTAGGCCCCCGTTGAATAATTCTTCGGCATGTTCCCGTCCGCATTTTGAAGTGATCGCCTTATTTGTCTCATCCAATCCACTATTTTGATTATCATTTATCACTATTTAGTCTAATACAATTGGCGTGATATTGAGAATCTTCAAACTTTAGGGGTAATTATGCGGTGCGGATTCTTGCGCTTAATATGTAAAAGAAAGAAAGTAGGCTTAATATGTATGTAGTGTCAGAAATTGGAGAAATTTGTGTTTCATAATGTCAGATTATCTTGTTCCTGAAGAGATATTGACTGAAATCTTGGTAAAACTTCCGTGAAGTCGTTAATCCGAGGGACGAGTGTTTGCAAACAATGGCGATCTCTAATAAGAAGCCCCTCCTTCATATCCACTCATCTCTCAAAGAGTAAAAATCAAAATCAAGCTCTTGTTGCGCGTTTTGATTATCACTACACGGTGATTCCAAAAAGAGGTCCCTTCGTTCTCAATTTTGATTCGGAGTTTGAATTCCCCTTTAAATGCCAAATTGGGTTTTTCAGAATCGTGGGATCTTGTGATGGCCTCGTGTGTTTGGAGTTGGAGCCTAATTCACAGCGTATAATAATATGGAACCCTGCTATAAGAAATCACGTGGTTTTACCCCAACCCCTTGTCAATCCGTATAATGAATCCCACCTTTTTGTGCTTGGATTTGGAGTTGCTAGCAATGTTTACAAGGTTGTGAGGCTTGTTTACTGCCGAAATCTATATGTTAATGGCTTTATTGTTCCGCAGCATGCTGAGATTTTCTGTCTCAGCACAGGGAGGTGGCGAATGCTGACTGGAATTGATGTCAGGGTCTCGTTCCGCAAAATCAATATCCGTGGTGTCCATATTTCTTTGAGGGGTTTGTGCATTGAATTGCCTATGGGCCAATTATTTATAATAGTGTTCATAATTCAATTTTGAGATTCCATGTTGGTGATGAGGTTTTCGGTGAAATAATGTTGCCACAGGAGTTGGAGCGGGTATCTCTCGGAATGAGGGTGAGTGTGAGCCTTTCCATGATGTGGGAAAGGCTTGGAGCTTTCAAAATCGATGGAGAGGTTGGTAATCGAAGGTGTGAAAGAATCGTGGACTAAGTTATATACGATTGATACCATAAGATTCCTGAGAGTAATTGGATTTCGGGGGGGAGTGATGAAGCTCTACTGGCTGTTCACGGATGTGAGTTGGCTAGTTACAATCCAGAAACTAAGAGGATTAAGCATGCCGCGATTAATCGGACTATGTGGTCATTTGACGTTGATGATTATTAAGAAAGTCTCGTCTTGCTCGGGGGGTGGATGTAGTGGAGACTCGGAGGAATGAAGACGTACTATTGGATGGACAGGCAAAACTTCTCATTTTATTGCATCAAACTCATGTTCATTGATCTTCTAATTATATTGAATCTTTGTGTTTAATATTGTCATGTTTTTCTCTGTTTAAAGATGAATTCAGTTCTGTTATATACTTCATTCCCCTGAGTCTCCACCATAATTTATGACTTCAACTCTAACATAGAAATATATAAGTATTAGGAAATTCCATTGGATGACTTGAATATAAAGAAAGGTGAGTTCCCAAAGAAAGCAGATGTTTGATCTCAACTTCAGGACAAGGGATATAGAGGCTAAAAGATGATGGCCTCTATATATGTGCTCTTAATGAAATGTAACTTATATATGTGGTCATTGCAATTTAGGATCACAATTATGTCAACTGAGGATTTGTTTTGTGCAGGTTGATGCTAGAAGGGAATCTCGTTCAAAGTTACCCCATGTGTTGGAACTTTGTGCAGAAAGTGCATTATGGACTCATTAGAAACTTGGGCCAAATTCTCTTGAATTAATTAATGTTGACAATTGGGCTCGAGTCTCGACTGGCTATTGGATCATTTATAATTCTTGTTTTAAATTCTCTGCATTTAGTCTTTATGTTTAATAACGGAGGAGACCAAAAAAAGTAGACATGATTATCGGCTGTAATTTGAAGATTTTTGTGAAACTCTCTATTGTGGTTTGTGCAATAGGTGGCTTAGCTAATGTATTCACGAAATCCGCTGCAAATGCAACGGCGGAGGTATATATAATCGAATTTAGCGACGGTTTTTTTTAAAACCATCGCTGATATGAACCGTCAAAAATAAAAAAAAAACCGTCGCTAAAGGACGTTTTGGGCTGTGGTCCAAGCAAGGAGTCGCTTTGTGCTCCGGGTCGAAATTTACGGACGGTTCTAACCGTCGAAAAATAACCCGGTTTTACCCGGTTTGAAAAAATCGTAGCTGAACCGTCGCCATTTACGACGGTCTGACCAACCGTCGCTAAACTCAGTGACTTTGACCGTTTGACCTGAACCGTCCGAAAAAAACCGTTGCTATATATTTATGACGGTTAGCCCAACCGTTGCTATAAACCGTCGTTAAAACCCGCATTTTTTGTAGTGATATATTTTTATATATAGAGTACATTTATAATATATTACGTAATATACGTCTCCTCCCTAAGTTAAAAGTCTTTGGGCCTCTTGCATAAGAGTAATATTTCTGTGAACCAGGTTCATACTGTGAACCCTAATTCAATATGACTCATTTTGAAGGATGGGTTGACTCGAATTTTCCCCCAATCCATTAACGCCTGCGTCGCACGCTGCTCTCCACTCTTTGTCCGTCGGTGCTCTCATGCCGCTGCACCATGTTCTTCCACGCACTCACATCACGCAATGAAGATAAGCAATGAAGATGAAGGGAAAGACTTCACGATAGGTATTAAAACTCAGGGATTTAAATCGAAATGGTCCCGTAACTTTGCACCTTTATTGAAAAGGTTCCGTATATATTACATGTTTCAATTTAGTCCCCTATGTTTTCAATTTGTGCGAGTCCCAAATAGTTGGAAACCGGTCAAACTACCAAAAAAATGACGTCGTTTTAGGGGCGTGTGATACACGCACCCCTAATTTTGGTCGGGAATTTATCATAAAATGACGAAATCGGGAACAGTCACAAAAGAGAGAGATCCGCAAAAAAAAAAAAAAGAACTCAAATGCTATATATTTAATTCATTTGTAGTGTATGAACTCAAATGGTTCAGGTTTGACCCGGGTTCATAGAATGAACAAGGCTTGTAAAGTTTTTGTCCTCGCATAAACAGAGATTTTTAACGAAATTGTGAAAGAAGCACAAATTCACTGAAAAACTCTGTCAATATTACTTATTATTAATATAATAACTTGAGAGGAATTTAAAGAGCGCATTTAAATGAAGTCACAACTTTTTGACAAAAACTTGCATAGACCTGGTTCATGCTATGAACTCCTTATTATTTAAGATTATTCACATACATAAAAACTCTCCATCGTTATGTATAAAAAATATCACTGTTATGAATAAAAACAATCACTGTTTAGAAAATGCTTTATATTTTTAAACAGTGAAAGTTTTATGCATAACAGTGATAATTTTTACACATAACAGTGATAGAGTTCATGTGTGAACCTTGTTCACATAAGTGTTACTCCAACTTTTTGGTGAACGTGGCTCTCTGAAGTCCCTTGAGTATTTATAAACGTCATTTTCGCTCACATGTAAGCCACGTGCCGATAAAATTTAGTTGTTTTTAAATTTATAGAATTTAAATTTTAGTTTTGATTTAATTTAGTGGTTTATTAATTTACACATGTAATATAATAGATTAAAAAACATAAAAAAAAATAGAAAAATAATCACCGTCCACGTTAGTGAGGGTATCGAATCCCTCCTATTTTACAGTCACGTGACTTGCATGTGACCGTAACGACGTTATTCTCAAATTGAATGAAAATTGAACAATTAAATTTTTTGGAACGAATTATGAACATGACTGTGGGTTCTGATCCCCCGGATTAGTCGGTCCTTGAATCGGATATCGAGTTATAAAAAAGAGATAAATTATGGGTACAAAAATTTGAACTGATCCAACACTCTATTACTTTTATAGGCGATATTGGTAATCTTCAAGTTTTAGGGGCTCTTGTGTAATTATGAAGATTTGAGGGCTTAATATGAATTGACTTGACTGTTCCATTAGGGTTTTGAGAAATTTGTGGTTTCGCAATGTCAGATTATCTTCTCCCTGAAGAGATATTGATCGAAATCCTGGTAAAACTTCCGGTGAAATCGTTAATCCGGGGGACGAGTGTTTGCAAACAATGGCGATCTTTAATCAGAAGCCCCTCCTTCATATCCACTCATCTCTCAAACAGTACTGATCAAAATCAAGCTCTTGTTCGGCGCTATGATATGAAAGAGCGTCGGGAACACTACATGGTGATTCCAAAAAGAGGTCCCTTGGTCATCAATTCGCTTGAATTCCCCTTTAGATGCCTAATTGGGTATTTCGGAATAGTGGGATCTTGCGATGGCCTCGTGTGTTTGTTTGAGGATCATAGATTAGGGATTTAAATCGATTTGGTCCCGTAAATTTGCACCTTTATTGAAAAGGTCCCGTAAGTTTCACATGTTTTAATTTAGTCCCAGTATGTTTCCAATTTTATGTCACACGCCCCCTAATTCGATCGAAAATCTTGACTTTGAAGATTTGGACACGTGACGCCACATGTGTATTATTCCTATTAAAAAAAAAAAAAAACGAAAAATTAAAATTACACTTCATTAAATATGAATTAAAATAAATCGAAATTAAAATAAATATATATCAAATTAAATTAAATATATATTCCAATTTCGAATATTATTAAATAAAAAAAAAATCAAAATTAATGAAAAAGGAAGTTTCGAAAACTTTAAATTAAAATTAAACTAACATCATAAAATTTAAATTTAAATTTAAATCATACAAACACCCCAAATCGATACAAAAAATCAATTCATACTAACACCCCCAAATAGCCTTCACATCGCTTCTTCAAAACGCACGATGACACTCCATTCTCCATAATCGCCTTGATCCGATCCACCTTGGCGTTCTCCCAATGTAAGGAACTTGTCGAGTTCGCCGACGCGTGCAGTGTCGTTTTCTTCCTCCTTGTCGATCCGCTCGCCGCTAATCCCTCGCGTACGATCTCCACTTTGACCTCCTCCTTCTAAGTCCCGACGCCGGCCTTGAACACGTGGCTCTCCGGCGCCTCCTTCCATGATTCGGCGTCTCGGTGAACACGTTGTTTTCAGCCACGGTGGCGATTTGCCATTCAAGGAAGGGGTCCCACGCGTCGATGAATGGGTCGAATCGCCGCTTGCCGCCCTAAAAATGCTTGGAATTAGCACATTGATTGATTGGATTTTGATGAAACTTTTGATTATTAGGAGTTTTTTTTTTATAGATTTTTGGTGTAATTTATTGCATTCAATTGATTTAACCCTAATCCTCCACACTTTCCGGATGTCAATTTGGGGTGTTGTATGATTTCAATTTTTGCATCCGATTTGGGGTGTTTGTATAATTTAAATTTAAATTTTATGGTGTTAGTTTAATTTTGATTTATTTTTTTATTTAACAATATTCTGAAATTTGAATATATATTTAATTTAATTTTGATTTATTTTTTTTTGTTATTTAATGAAGTGTAATTTTTATTTTCGCTTTTTTATTTTTTTTTATCGGTATAATACACATGTGACGCGCCACGGTCCAAATCGATGCAAGTCAAAGATTTCCCGCGAAAATTAGGGGGCCACACGCCCTAAAAACGACATCGCTTTTTGTGTGATTTGACCGGTTTTGGGACGAAATTGGCACAAATTGAAACATCACTAAATTAAAACATTAAACTTACGGGACCTTTTCAATAAACGCCAAATTGCAAATTTAATTTGATTTAAATCCCTCATAGATTATCGAAAACTAATTCGCAGTGCGTAATAATATGTAACCCTGCTATAAGAAATCACGTGGTTTTACCCCAACCCCAGATTGTCAATCTGGACGACTACGACCGTGTTGTTCTAGGGTTTGGAGTTTCTAGAAATGTTTACAAGGTTGTAAGGCTTGTTTTAGGCAGAAAATCAAAGGGTAATGGCTTTATTGATCATCTGCTACAAGCTGAGATTTTCTCGCTTGGCACAGAGAGGTGGCGAAAACTGAGTGATTTGACGTCAGGGGTCTCGCTCCGCAATATCCGTGGTCTCCATTTTTCTTTAAAGGGTTTGTGCATTGGATTGCCTATGATCCAATTGGTCAACGTGATTCGATTTTGAGATTCCATGTTCGTGATGAGGTTTTCGGTGAAACAATGTTGCCAGATGAGTTGGAGAGGGTACCTGTCGGAACGATGCTGAGTCTTTCCATGATGGAGAGTATGGTAATCGAAGGTGCGATGTTTGGATAATGAAGGATTATGGTGTCAAAGAATCGTGGACTAAGTTATATACGATTGATTCACTAAGAATCGAGAGAGTAATTGGATTTTGGGGGAGCAATGAAGCTCTACTGGACGTTCGTGGATGTGAGTTGGTTAGTTACAATCTAGAAACTAAGGGGATTAGGCATGTCTGGTTTTTTGGATATACACCGACATTTTACATGGATGATTATAAAGAAAGTCTCGTCTTACTCGGAGGAGGGGCTGAGTCGAGGTGCTGCTTAATGTTCTATTGATAGTTGAAAAGCTTGCGGTGGAATGAAGACTATTAGATTAACAGGCAAGACTTCTAAATTTTTTGCTTGAATTAGCTTTGAATTGATCTTGAAAAGTTCAAAACTTTTGTTCCAAGTTTTCAGTATGGAAGTTAAATATAATTGTGAAAAACTGAGAAAAAGTTTGTGAGTTTAAATTGAACATAAAACTGGAATAAGTGAATTTGTAAAATATTCGAAAATTTTATTGGAAAATTGCAGCATGAGTATCAACTAAAAATCCCTTTCTGAAGACTAGCTAGAATTTAGTGAACATAAAGGAGTAGTAGTGAGTAGCTAGAACATTTGGAGATACAGAGTATTGCCAATCTTTGAGCATTTATTTAAGGTGAGTTCCCTAAGAAATCAGATGTTTGATCTCAACTTCAAGACAAGGGATATATAGCCTAAAAGATGAGAACCTCTATACATGTGCTCTTAATGAAATGTAACTTATCTATGTGGTTATTGCAATTTAGGATCAAAACATTAGGAGAAATCGTGGAGTATTCCTAATCCTAGAGCATTTTAAGATGAGTTCCCTCAAAAAGCAGATCTTTGATCTCAACTTTAAGAAAAGGTATATGTGCTCCTAATGGAATGTAGCTTATCACATTATGTTAACTGTCATATGCCATAACTGTGGATTGTTTCGCGCAGGTTATTGCTTAGACAGAGTAGAATAACAACCTTCCAAGTCCAGATGCATTGGAGGGGCTTAGTTTATTTTGGGGTAGAAACTGTGCACATGAGTTTATGGAAGAGTATGTTGTTCTTTCAATATTTTTGTTTTTGGGTATTGACTCTTTTTCTCTTGTTTAATGCATGTGATACTCGTTATGTAAGCACAAATAGCAGTTTCAATTGTATAACTGATGAGCAAATTCAATCTTGTGTTATTTGTGAAGTTTCAGTCATTATTTACTTTAAGTGGGCTTGTTTCTTTGTGTATTTATATATCTGCTGTGATTGCCTCTTTGAATTTGCAGTTTGAGTGGTTACTGTTACCCTCTGCAGATTTTGTACCTTATATCAGCAAGAAACGCATAAGTCGCCTACTTTCTTCGGTTAATTTAGATTATCTTCATTTTCATTTGTTCATCTAGTATTTTGGGGGCATTAAAAGAAACAAACATGGGACCAAAATTGGACAAACGACAATTTGGACGCACGCGCGATCAGAGATCCCCAATTTTTGAACAAAAACGACATCGCTTTCATTTTTCCTGCGAAAATGGGATCAAAATTGGACAAACTCAATAGTTATGAGACCAAAATTGGATAGTTAAATTTTTTGGGACCAAAAACAGATTACAGGTAAGTTATGGGACCAAAAATCTTTTTTTCTCGAATAAGTCAAAATCGGGTTGGAATGTCATATAAGAGTTGGGCTTGTTCGGTTTTGATTATCATACATTTACAGATTTTAAAACATAATGTGCTATAGCTACAAAATATAAAACATATTGTCCTATATTTATAAATTTTAAAATATTATCCTACGTTTTCAAGCCCTTAAAATTATTGTCCTTAAATACAACCCGTGTTGACATCTATGATCCACATCCCTACCTAAATACCTAACCCATTAATTTTACAGGTTTGGAAATTTGGGACAATATGTTTTAAAATTTGTAAATATAGGACAATATATTTTAAAATTTATAAATATAGGACAATATGTTTTAAAATCTGTAAATGTAGGACACTTTTTAGCCCTCATGTGACATTTCAGCCCAAATATAGGCTCGATTGTCCTACATTTACATATTTTAAAACATATTGTCCTACAATTACATGTTCTAAAACATATTGTCCTACATTTACATATTTTAAAATATATTGTCCTACATTTCCAAGTCAGTGAAATTATTGTCCTTAAAACACAATCACTCCTAAAATATTGTCCTTAAAAAATATTTTTCCCCGTCAATTTAATTAATTTCGATAACCCCAAAAAAGTAGAAGGAAAAACACAACCCATCAATTTAATTAATGAGTGGTCTTCGTGTACTCATAGTACATTTTAAAATCATGCAACTTATTATAATGAAATATGTAACTTATTTATACTAAATCGTGCAATTATTTTTCCATATTAATATTGTTGCAAGTCGTGATTCGTGGAAAATATGATGTGACGATGTGTGTGACGACTTAACAAACAAAATAATGATGTGTAATACACTGTGTGTGTGTGTGTGACGAGCACATCTGTATGCAAGATGTTAACACGGATTTGTTGACCCAGTTCGTCAAGAAATGACTACGTCTGGGGCGTACCAAGCCAGGATTATAGTATTTATGATTTGGGGAGTGCGTCGAGCACAATATGTTAGTGACGAGCACAATGGTTATGTGGGAGGGAGAGCTGATACAAGAGCTATCTTAGGAAAATTTCTCTGAACCTTTCTTTTGTTATTTTTGGGCCTATTTATAGGCTTTGGATGAGGTTGGTGGTGTCCTGGCTAGCACGAGCTGACGATTTCTTAACATGCACGAATCTATGTGGTGTTGCCACGTTTTCTGTTTGTGCTTCTTTGGTTGACATTTATCTTACTTGCTCGAGAAGTATTCGACTTGTCATCCAGGTGGTGATGGTGGCGTCGTGGGTGACCCGATTCTTGTGCTCGCCTGGTGGTTATTCGCACTCATCGAGGCTCGGCCCTTGTGGTCGTCCATTGGGCGTGGCCGCAAACCAAACACCACGACCTTGATTCTGTGCTTCCCTACAGGGGCGAGCACACTCTTTTCCGCTTCCACTCTTCCGGACTTACATTAACCATGTATGCGTGTTTCGCTCCCCGATAGGTTGCTTTGCTTGCTTGGAAAACGCGTTGTTGTAAACCAAAATGCTTTGCTTCTTGTCTGCTTTCGCCGGAGGCAAGCTTGTCCTCCTCCTCTTTTGTCCGGTTTTCCATCTTTTTCCTTCTCTGCTTCATCCGGGCCGTCTTTCCTTTTCGCTTAAATCGGGTTTTTTCGCTCGACCACTACCCTTGTTTGTCTTATCTTGGTGAGTGGTCATTGGGTTCTTAGGAGAGCATAATTTTTGCAAAGATGATGGCTTCGCGCCAACACCCCTCGGTGTCGCCCTAAACCGGCGTGCTCTGGCGGCGAGCATGTATGGAAGAGCGGATGTGTATCACATCGGTGAGCGCTTATCGATGGGCTAGCGGGCGCTTTATTTTTACCGTCCACGTGTTAAATCGTGCGAGCACGCGGGCAGAAAGATTATTTATGTGCATAACAATACCCCCCACCGGGCCGCTTTGCGTTAAATCGGGGGGCCCGATGAAAGGCCTTAGAGAGGAGATCGAGGCATCGTTTTCGTTCTCCGTAGGGCGATCCCGAGGCAATCATCCCTTCTTCTTTCTCGAACTCCGCAACCTCGCCTTCTCCTAGTAGTAAATTTCTTCTCTTCATTTTTTTTTTATCTTTATCTCGTTCCATCTCATTTGATTCTTTATCCAACTCCTGGGGTCTAAGATTCCTCGGGGTTGGTGTCTTCACCTCGCCACCCATTTACTCGCGCAAAGATGGCTTGTTCATCGGGCGGATGCTTTTGGACCACGACCTCACCGGAGGGTTCGGAAGCCATTTGTCGTTCTCCCTCTCGATTCCAAGGAGGCGATAAACGAGCTAGGTCGGGAGCACGTTATATTTTTTTCGATGACTCAGGTGAGAATAGGTTGTCGCCGAGGGATGGTGCCCGGTTGTGGGTGATTATACTTGTTGGTGAATCAAACAAAAAAAAAAAAAGGCGAGCATAATGTTGGGGCCGAGTATAGAGTCGAGGGCGGGTGAGCAAAATGTGGAGGTTGATAGAGAGTAGAACATCGCGCTTTGACGGCTCCATATCTTGAGTTACGCCGAATATAGTGCTCAATACAATTTGGATTGGCCCGATCAGCCTCACCGGATTGCCGTTGAGAATAAATTGTCGAAAGCAAAATTGCAAGCATAATCGATCTGGTGGCTTGGTTATTGTACCGGTTTATGATACGTCGAAAGATGTATTTTTCTAGGTGCTCGGACCTGATGAGCAAGTGAATTAGCCTTCCGAAGGTTGTGTGGCAGTAAATCTTGACACCATGGAAGCGGGCCTCCAATTCCTTCTTCATCCGACGATCTCCCATTTGCTCGTTGAGTGAGACATTACCATCACTCAATTGATGCCAAATCGAGAAAACAAAGCTTGTTGTTGCTTGTACCTCCTTGTTCGGGGTCGCCATATTTCGGTCTTTGGCCGGAAGGGGGCAAAAAGGATTGTCCGAAGATTCTTTGAATCGCCAGAATCTCCGGGTTGAAGATCTTTCCACGCCGTTGCCGTTAATTTTTATGTGCTCGTACTCCGAGATAGCGAGTCCTCTTGTACGAGTCTTTTCTATGCTCGTCGACGACCACTTCTGGCGAACACGTGCCAATGCCAATGAAGGCAGGCAATCTCATCGCCGAGAAGGCGGAGAATACTTTGCTAAAACGGCGGACTGGACATCACCGAGGTAGCAGAAAGCCGACGCCGAGGAGGCGGGCTGGTCGTCGCCGTAAACGCCGACGATCTCATCGCCAAGAAGGCGGAGAATACTTTGCTAAAATGGTGGACTGGACATCTCCGAGGTAGCGGAAAGCCGACGCCGAGGAGGCGGGCTGGTCATCGCCGTAAAGGCCGACGATCTCATCGCCGAGAAGGTGGAGAATACTTCGCTAAAATGGCGGACTGGACATCGCCGAGGTAGCGGAAAGCCGACGCCGAGAAGGCGGGCTGGTCGTCGCCGTAAAGGCCGACGATCTCATCGCCGAGAAGGCGGAGAATACTTCGCTAAAACGGCGACCGACATCGCCGAGGTAGCGAAAGCCGACGCCGAGAGGCAGTTTGTTGTCGCCATAAAGGCCGATTTATCTCATCGCCGAGAAGGCGGAGAATACTGCTAAAACGGTGGATCGATATCGCCGAGGTAGCGAAAGCGACGCCGAGGAGGCGGGCTGGTCGCCGCCGTAGCGCCGACAATTTATCGCCGGTAGCGCGAGAATACTTCGCTAAAATGGTGGATCGATATCGCTAAGGTAGCGAAAGTCGCCGAGAGGCGGCGGGGTCGTCGCCGCCAGAAGGCCGCACGATATCTATCGCCGAGAAGGCGGAGAATACTTCGCTAAAATGGCGGACTTGACATCGCCGGCAGCGGAAAAGCCGACGAGGTGGGCTGGTCGTCGCCCAGAAGGCCAACGATCTCATCGCCGGTAGAAGGCGGAGAATACTTTTGCTAAACGGCGGATCGACATCGCCGAGGTAGCGGAAAGTCGATGCCGAGGAGGCTGGCTGGTTATCGCCAGAAAGGCCGGCGATCTCATCGCAGAGAAGGCGGAGAATACTGCTAAAATGACGGATCGACATCGCCGAGGTAGCGGAAAGTCGACGCCGCGGAGGCGGGGGCCGTCGCCGCCAGAAGGCCGACGATTCTCATCGCCGAAGGCGAGAATACTTTTGCTAAAATGGCGGATCGACATCGCCGAGGTAGCGGAAAGTCGACGCCGGCGAGGCGAAATTGCCGCCAGAAGGTCGATTTATCTCATCACCGGTAAGACGGAGAATACTTTCGCTAAAACGGCGGATCGACATCGCCGAGGTAGCGGAAAGCCGACCGGAGGCGGGCCGGTCGCCGCCGAAGGGCCGACGATCTCATCGCCGGAAGGCGGCGAATACTTCGCTAAAATGGTGGATCGACATCGCCGAGGTAGCGGAAAGCCAACGCCGAGGAGGTAGGATGGTCATTGCCAGAAGGCCGACGATCTCATCGCCGAGAAGGCGGAGAATACTTCGCTAAAACGGCATCGACATCACCGAGGTAACGGAAAGCCAACGCCGGTGAGGCGGGCCGGTCGCCACCGTAGGCCAACGATCTCATCGCCGAAAGGCGGGCAAAGTCGTCACCAAAGTCTGGGGACGAGCACAATTGATGGTGGTCGTGTTCACCCAAACAGGGGAGGTCTTTCGTCCAACCGACGTGGGCCTATGCTCGTCCGAATCGGGAGGTCCGTGTTCGCCCAAACTAATTAATGAGTCATTGGTCACCATCTCGCTTCTACCGATCTCCAGGAAATCAGCCTTGATTTCTTGTTCTTGCCAGAGGGAGTCGAGATGGTCGACCCCCCATCTGATGACAAGGACACGGACGTGGGCGAGCATGGGGGTGATACGACAGCTGGAGGCGAGCAGAGCGCTGTATGCCGCATGAAAGCGAGGGGCTCGGGTTGGTGGCAAACAGGGCAGTCAGGATAAGATGGGACCGCCCAGCTTTTCGCTTCTGCCGACTCTGGATAATGAGACCTTTCCTTAGACTTTTTCTTTGTAAACTCTGTGTTTGACTAGGATATCCTTTTTTACTTGGTTGGGATGGCCATTGTGAAGTTTCAACCCAAAGAAAAAGACAACCAAGAGCTGAGTGTTCATCTGCACCAGGCCGAAGAAGAGATCACCAACCTTGGTGTTAAGATGTCGAAGATGTTCACAGAAGATTATCATCAGGAGATGATCAACTTCTCATATGCCTGTGCCTTCGCGGATGCTGTGCGCACAACTCGTCGTGTCTTTCCGGTTAACCAGCTCGAGCCATTTAAAACCGATCTGAAAGAATGGTTGGTCGACTATCCTCCGGTCCCTGGTCGAGATCTCCTTTTTGCCGACCTTCAGGACATTGGTATGGACTTCGGAGACAAAATTCCAGGTGACGAACAGAGTGCTCGGGATGGTGGCGAGCATAACGCTCTGGGTGGCGAGCATGGTACTCATGGTGGCGAGCAAAACATTCAAGGATAGAAAGTTCCTCTGTTGACCTTGAAGTTTTTAAGCTTTTTCTAGTTTGTGGTTTGAAGTTTCTTTGTGTTTAGACTAGGATTGCCTCGTTTCTGTTTGGCCGGAATGGCCTTTTTGATGTTTGACTCCTAGCGGGTCTTCTTGTATGTTTGGCCGTTAGCGCTTGTTTTTCCGTATAAGAACTGAACCATCTGATGTGTCTGTGTTTGACTTGACTTCGTTTTATGATTGTCTTACGTTGGTGCAATCATGATGGTTGGCTTATTTAGGTGCAACCCGTTCTCGTTCGCGATCGGCTTACGTAACTGGCGATCACTTCTGCTCTGGTCGTCTTATTTATGGTGCGACCTATGTACTTAATGCGTGCTTTGTTGCGAGCATGGTAAGCACACGTTCTTTCTCCAAGCAAACACAAACTCGCTTTTGTCCGATTCTTGTTGGATTCTGGTCGTCTTATTGCGATGCGACCCGATTGGGCATATGGCCAAACAAACTAGATAAATGAATAAACATCACGCAGGATGTTTTTAATCTTTGAGGCTCTTATCCATACTTGTTAAAACTCTTTTTTGTAGACAAGTCTTGCTTACAAATCTACACTCGTGTAATAACCTTATTGATGCCTTGATGTCTCTATCTTTTGCCGGTCGAGCAGAGGTTTTCTGGTTATGTTTTCACCACCCCTTGTTCTGACCATGTTCTCGCGACCAGGCGAACACAGGCTTGTGCTCGACCTTGGTTTTTCTGTTGCGCTCACCATTACTGATAATATTTTTTCAAATTTGACGAATTCCATGAATAGGAAAGCGGAGTTCCATCCATCGTCTCCAAATCGTATGCTCCGTTTAGCAAGCGCTCTGATATTCGGTATGGGCCTTCCCACGCTCGGCCAAACACTCCACCCGGGACCCCCGTTGCTCGCTTGAGGACGAGCTCACCGATTTTGAATCTGAGGATCCTTTGTTTATACATGGCATTCTTGAGGTTGGCCTCGTATCTTTTTTCCTCCAACAAGTCATGCTTAAGGCGGCGGCGCCCGTCATTGGTATGTTTGCCAAAACACATAGTTCGGTGGCTCAGGATTTTGACTTCTGCCGGAATAACCGCTTCCGTACCAAAAGCTAAAGCGAATGGAGTATCACCCGTGGATGTTCTGAAAGTGGTGCGGTATGCCCACAAGTTTCGGGTAGTTCGGGGGCGAATGATCTTTATCACCGAGATGGCGCGCGGAGTGCTTTCGCCGCGGAATACGCGTCTCCGGATGGAAGGCCAGCTAAAAAGGCGGGCAGATCAACGCCGTAAAGCGGATGAACGCCGGGAGGGCGATGATCTCATCGCCGAGATGGCGGAGCGCTTCCTTCTGGCGGAATACGCTGTCGCCGGCGCGGAAGGCCAGCCTTCCCAAAAGGTGGGCGATCAACGCCCTAAAAGGCGGATGAACGCCGGAGGGCGACGATCTCATCGCCGAGATGGCGAGGAGCACTTCACCGGCGGAATACGCGCCGCCGATGCGAAGGCTGAGCGCCCAAAAGGCGGGCGATCAATGCCCAGAAGGCGGATGAACGCCGGAGGGCGAATGATCTTTCCGCCGAGATGGTTAGAAGCGCTTTTGTTTACGAATACGACGCTGATGCGAAGGCCAGCACTAAAAAGACGGGCGAGATCAACGCCAGAAAGGCGGATGAAACGCCGAGGGCGAATGATTCGCCAATGGATGGCGGGGAGCGCCGCCGGGCGAATACGCTGGCGCCGATGCGTCCCGCTTAAAAGGCGGATTAACGCCGAAGGCGGATGAACGCCGAGGGCGAATGATCTCGCCGCCAAGATGGCGAATAGCGCTTTCGCGGAAATACGACGCCCGCGCGAAAGGCTTAAAAAGCGCGGCAGATTAACACCATAAAGGCGGATGAACGCCGAGGGTGAATGATCTCATCATCGCGACGGGCGAGGAGCGCTTCGCCGGCAGGAATACGACGCTGGCGCGAAGTCCAAAGACCTAAAGGCGGGCGATCAACGTCAGAAGGCGGATGAACGCCGAGGGCGACGATCTTTGTCACCGGGATGGGACGGCGAGCGCTTCGCCGCCGAATACGCTGCACCGACGCGAAGGCCGCTTAAAAGGCAGGCGCGCTCACGCCAGAAGGCGATGAACGGAAGGGCGAATGATCTCGCCGCCGAGATGGAGAGGAGCGCCGCCGGGCGAATACACGCTGCCGCCGATGCGAAGGCCAGCTTTAAAAGGCGGGCGTGATTTAACGGCGGATGAAAGCTCGGGAGGTGAATGATCTTATCGCCGACGGGGCGAGAAAATTTTGCTCGGCGGAATACACACCGCCGGCGAAGTCCAAATACTTAAAAGGCGGGCGATCAACGCCAGAAGGCGATGAGGGCGAAGCCGAGGGCGAGGATCTCGCCAGATGGGCGAGGAAGGCTTTCGCCTAAAAAGGGTAGGCGAATCAATGCCATTGAAAGGCGGATGGCGGAGGGCGAATAATCTGCCGCCGAGATGATAGCGAGCTTTTCGCCGTTGAATACGCTGTCGCCGATGCGGAAGGTCAGCGCCTAAAAGGCGGCGGTGATCGCGCCAGAAGGCGATGAAACGCAAGGAGGGCGACGATTCGCCGCGAGATGGCGATGGAGCGCCGCGGTGGAATACGCTTGTCGCCGTCACGGAAGGCCGTCTTAAAAGGTGGGCGATCAACGCCTTAAAGGCTGGCGAACACCGGAGGGCAAATGATCTCGTCGCCGAGATGGCGCAGGAGCTCGCTCGAAGAATATGCATCGCCGTCGCGAAGGCCAAACCGGGAGGCGGGCATAATTGTCGCCGAAAAGGCGGTAATCTTAGGCCGAATAGGCGGTATAATCGCCGCCAGCGCGGTGATTGCCGCCGGCAGGCGGGCATAATTGCCAAAAAAAGCGGTAGTGCCATCGCCGAATAAGCGGGCATAATCGTCGCCAAAAAGGCGGTATAGCCACGCCGAGGAGGCGGGCATAATCATCGTGAAGTCGGTAGTGCCACGCCGAGGAGGCGGGCATAATCATCGTGAAGTCTCCGGCTTGTCATCCGGTGGTTTTAAGCCTTTTGCGGTGGCTTGTCTTTGTGTTGAGCAAGTGATGCTCGCTTTCTGTATCTGGGTGGATGTTCGCCTCTTGATGGTCGATTATGTACTTGTCTGGGGCTCTAGGTCTATCACTTCTTTTGCTCACTTTCGGTGCTGCTTTGCAAAAATGGCGCAAAATCCTTTCGCTCCCCGGCGAGCACAATGTTGAACTCTCGTGTGTTTGCTTTGATGGTGTGGTGCGTGCTACTTTGAGGTGGACGAGCACATAAACACTTCGAGGGTTGCCCGTATGCTCACCTGCCTGGTAAGCCCTTTTCTTGATCTGTTTGCTATCAAGATTATGCTCGACACCACCCTGCCGGAGACCTCAGATAAATAGCCCAAGTGGCTTTTTTGTATTTTGGCAGGTAGTGCCATTTTCTTCTGAATGAAATCGAACATGATCATCTTATTTTGTGTTCAACCTGACTTCTTTGGTTTTACAATCGTCTTATTTAGTTGCGATTGGATTGGTCGTCTTATTTTGCTGCAACCAGATGGGTTAACTTATGTGCAACCCCCCCTTTTTCTTTCGTGATAGTCTTATGTTTGTTGCGATCACTATTCTGCTCGGGCCATCTTATTTAGCCGTGATTCCACACCCATTGCTCTCTTTGTTGCGGGCATCTGTAAGTACGATTTGTTTCGTCAGGTGAACATAAGGCTCGGCTCGTTCGTCTTTGTTCTGGTCGTCCGGCTTAGGTGCTACCATTTGTAGGCACGGCCAAAATGAAATAATGAGGAGCCACGAGGACATAAGCATAATAAACCTGGTGGGTTGGGTAAAAGGACTACCCGTAGATTCTTTGAGTTGCTCGCGAGACCCCGAGTGCTCGTCTAATTTTCTTTTCCTGAACTGCTGTCCATCTCTCTCTTTCTATGCTCGCAACAAGAAAGTGATGGCCTTTGTTGTTGACGTCGGATCGTTGGCAATATCTTCTAGACTGATGGTTTCCAAGGTCTGATTTTCGTGAGGCTGATGCTGAACCTCTTTCTGAGCGTGAGGTCGGCTCTGTCCCGACCTCTGAATCTGAGTATTCCTAGATTGAGACATTATATTTCTTTTTTCTGCCTCGGTTTTTTAGGATTGTGTATGGACTAGTTTTTTCTACCCTCCTTCTAGCGCCAATTGTTGCAAGTCGTGTTTCGTGGAAAATATGATGTGGCGATGTGTGTGACGACTTAACAAACAAAATAATGATGTGTAATACACTTGTGTGTGTGTGTGTGACGAGCACAACTGTATGCAGGATGATAACACATATTTGTTGACCCAATTCGTCAAGAAATGACTACGTCTGGGGGCGTACCAAGCCAAGATTATAGTATTTATGATTTGGGGAGTGCGTCGAGCACAATATGTTAGTGACGAGCACAATGGTTATGTGGGAGGGAGAGTTGATACAAGAGTTATCTTAGGAAAATTTCTCTGAACCTTTCTTTTGTTATTTTTGGGCCTATTTATAGGCTTTGGATGAGCTGGTGGTGTCCTGGCTTGAGCTGGTGGTGTCCTAGCTAGCACGAGCTGGTGATTTCTTAACATGCATGAATCTATGTGGTGTTGCCACGTTTTCTCTTTGTGCTTCTTTGGTTAACATTTGTCTTTACTTGCTCGAGAAGTATTCGACTTGTCATCAGGTGGTGATGGTGGCGTCGTGGGTGACCCGATTCTTGTGCTCGCCTGGTGGTTATTCGTACTCATGAGGCTCGGCCCTTGTGGTCGTTCATTAGGCGTGGCCGCAAACCAAACACCACGACCTTGATTCTGTGCTCGCCCTAAGGGGCGAGCACACTCTTCTGCTCTCCACTCTTCCGGACCTCTGTTAACCATGTATGCATGCTCGCTCCCCGATAGGTTGCTTTGCTTGCCTGGAAAACGTTGTTGTAAACAAAATGCTTTGGTTCTTGTTTGTCTCGCTTTCGCCTTGAGGCGATAACGTGTCCTCCCTCCTCTGTTAAATGCAGGTTTTCTTCTCTCCTTCTCTGTTCATCCGGCTTCCGTCTTTCCTTCTTTGTTAAATACGGTTTTCCATCTTTCCTTCTCTCGTTCATCCGGGCTTCGTCTTTTCCTTTTCTCGTTAAATGCGGTTTTCCATCTTTCCTTCTCTGTTCATCTGGGCTTCGTCTTTCCTTTTCTGTTCATCTGGTTTTCCGTTCGACCACTACCCTTGTTTGTTTTATCTTGGTGAGTGGTCATTGGGTTGCCGGGAGAGCATAATTTTTGCAAAGATGAAGGCTTTCGAGCCCAAAGACCTCTCGTCGCCCTAAATCGGGCGTGCTCTGGCGAAACATGTATGAAAGAGCGGGATGTGTATCCAACTGGTGAGCACTTGTCTGATGGGCTAGCGGGAACCTTTGTTTTACTGGTCCACGTGTTCGTCGTGCGAGCACGTGGCAGGAAAGATTATTTATGTGCACAACAAATATATAGTTGCACGGTTCAGTGTAAACAAATTGCATCTTTCAGTATAACAAGTTGCATGGTTCTAAAATGCATTATGAGTGCATGGTGCACCTTGATGCATACAAGATGAAAAATCCATTTGTAATCCCTATATAGAGGGATATGTCTATCCCATGCAGAATGTGAGATTAACCAGGATTAGCATTTTAATCACTATATTGATTTTTTCAGTATAAGATTAAGAGTTGCAATCCTACAATCCAAACACATATCTTGATTCAAATAATCCAGTTCATCAATCCAATCTTACCCAATCCTACTCAATCCTATCATACCTAATTTATCCAAAACTGTGAACCAAATGGGGCTAAGAAAGCAGATGTTTGATCTCAACTTCAAGACAAGGGATATATGCTAAAAGATGAGAGCCTCTGTGTGCTCTTAATGAAATGTACTTTGGACTGTTTAATAGCATGAATATAATAATCTGGTTTGATAGTTTTCAAATCGAGTGCATGCTTGAAATCAATTTTATACAATTGATGGCATACAGAGCAGTACTATTGATGGATTGTGTAAATCGATTTGAAGTATATATTGGAAATGGCTGAAAATAATAGAATGAACTCCAAACCTACACCTGTGGATGAACTACCACTCATCTAACTCTTGTTCAGCCATGTAAAACGCATAGTTGCAACCTAACATAGAGTTGTGAAATTAAATTCGTCAAGGATCATTAGTAGAATCAAAAGGTACTTAAAAAAAAAAAAAAAAGCTATTAATATGCATGTTTCAAAAATCAATCTCAAGTCTCAACTAATTGATCTTTTGACCCCTGTAGCTAATTATGATGATTGTTAGCCATACACTTACTATATATTTATTAAAACATGCTTCTTAAAAAATAGGAGTTCGGTTCCTACTATATTGTCGATAAGCTTTTGTCTGACAAGGGATGACTACTGAAAGAATTTCACTTCATCTAAAAGTCTGAACTTGTAGAGAGGTGTGAAATTAATTTATCATCTTGATGGTAATTCTTTCATCGTCGGCAAGTGTTACTTTTCAAACGCTCTTTTCTTTCTTTTACGATCCTGCTACCTCTCGTGCTTGGATAATTCTCATTCTTAGTTTTTTCACAAAAGTTAAAGACGTGATTTTGTTCTGTAAAATCTTGTTAACATATATGTTGAGTAACATTGAGAACAAAAAAAAAAAAAAACAAACATTAAGAACAAATTGTTGAACACTCTCTATCTCTCTCTCTCAAACTGCACATACTAATTTTCTTGAAAGAGTATGTTTTTCCTTGGACATTTTCTGTGAGAAAGCTGGACAAATTTAGGACAAATTTCACCAAATACAGGGCAAATCTCATGTGAGATGCACGTAACCGGTCAATTTGGGCTTGAGTTCCAGCTGTCCGCATCACTAAAAAAATCGTCCATTGCTCAACAATCTGAAGCATTCAGCTATTGTTTGGCATCGAGCATTTGCTGACACATAGGTTCTTATATATCGTTTTAGCCCATATCCCTCTCTCATCTTTCCCAGTTTTATGCTAAATTTGAACTCATAAGCATACACAATTTTGTTCATCTTTATGTAGAAAGAAACAGATATAAAATTAAAGCATAATTAAAGGTTCAATACAAAAAACTTGGAACAAAAGATTTGAACTTTTCAAGATCAATTCATGAAAGCTAATTTGAAACATGCATGAGTTTTATGCAATAAAATTAGAAATCTTGCGTGTTCATCCAATAGTCTTCATTCCACCACAAGCCTTTCAACTTTCACACGCCTCACCATAGTCTCCACTATATCCCTCCGAGCAAGACGAGACTTTCTTTATAATCACCCGCATAAAATACAATACTATATTTTCCAAAATTTCAAACATGTTTAATCTGCTTAATTTCCGCATTATAAGTAACCAACTCACCTCCATGGACGTCCAGTAGAGCTTCACCACTCCCTAAAAATCCAATTACTTCTTTGAATCTTATGGTATCAATCGTATATAACTTAGTCCACTATTCTTTCACACCATAATCCTTCACCATCCAAACATCCAACTTTAGATTATCATATTTGCAAGCTCCAAGCTTTTCCCCCATCATGGAAAAGCTCACCCTCGTTCCGACAGTTACCCACTCCAATTCCTGTGGCAACATTATTTCACCGAAAACCTCATCACCAACATGGAATCTCATAATCGAAATACGTGCACTACTTTTACCAATATTAATTTCCAACATAGGCAATCCAATGCACAAACCCCTTAAAGAAAATTGGACGGCACAGATACTTCGGAACAAGACCCCTGACATCATCAAATTGATGATGCACGGAAGACTTGATACTGGGCAATCTTCTCAATCTCCGTTGATTCCCACAGGAATACCGACAAAGAGGAAATAAGAGAAAACTCTCTCAACAATATTTTAATTTCATCAAAAGTTATTTTACATTATTCCTGAGACTCCTATTTATAATAAAAAAAACAGGGTTTAAAGTGTAAGTTCTAAAAAGTTCTAATCCATAACAATTACTTAAAACATGAATAAAGCCCTAAACTATAAAATATAAATAAATAATAACTCAAATGCAATCTTATCTCCATCATTCCCTCCCTCTTTGAAAAGATTCGTCCTCGAATCTGAATGAATCTTATCTCCAAGATTATAATAAGGTTTATAGCGCAAGGTTGATAGCGCGCTCATCTCCAGGGAGAGTGAAATTAGTTAACTCTTCACGATCTTTGACTTCAAATACATCTGCAGTACGTATGTTGCATAAAGTCTTGAGATGATATGCAAGTGGGGGTTGCCGATAAGTGTCAAAATAACTATCATTAGTAATAAAAAAATGATAGTTATTAAAATTAGGCAAAAACCCAAGCCCAATTCTGCCATTATCCTCTTCATGAGAGAAAAGGTGTCTACGAGTAGCAGGCCCAAAAGAAGTATTAGGATGAGCCAATTCAATTTCATCATCATAAAAAGGCCCAACATTTGATACAAGGTGACTAGGCGGTACAAATTGGGAATTAAATTGTTCCGGCCCAAGTTGTCCTGTCTCAGGAAAAGGCCCAAATTGACATTTTGACTTACCAGGCCCAAATCGAATAAGGGCATCAGCAGTGGGAAAAGTTCCGCAGTCATCTTCTTCGTCGGCAATGGCAGTGGGAAGGGCAAAAAAATTCAGAGCGGCAATTTCTGTTGTCGCAGTGGTGACGTGAATCGCGGCAGCGGTGGATCGATTTCGTGGGTACGACGCCAGAGGTGTAGCGCTGTACACAATTGTGTGGGATGGTTGTTGAGGGGCAGATGGTCGTGGCATCACGTTTGCGATGGGGAGTCGAACAAGAGCCGATCTGCGTGTGTGAGCCGGCGGTTTGTGGGAGAAACATGGTGTGGGAACAATCTGAACGTGGAGGTGCAACAGGGGTGGCCGGATCTAGATCCGGTGGCGGCGATGTTGCGGCGGCGATCAGGGCTGCCAAAACTGGAGATGGTGGCGGTGGCGCCGACAAATCCAGGCTGAGTTCATCCAATTGACAATAGCAGTCGAAAATTCCATCGATTGCAGCAATCGGCAATCGGCAAATCAGAGGAAATCAATCGAGATCGGAGGAAATCAAATTCCGCTCCATCAGTATCGTAAATCCATCCAAATTGACAATCATTGATCTTCCATCGACGTAATCGTTATGACTGACATTAAACCGATCGCGCAAAGACGAAAAGACGCGATAATCTTCTGAAATCTTCTCGATTTCAATTGATTCTTCTAATGATTCCCTAAAGAAAGAGAAATAAGAGAAAAAACTCTCAACAATATTTTTCATATAATCAAAAGTTGTTTTACATTATTCCGCAGACTTATTTATAATAAAACCAGGATTTAAGGACGTAGTTCTAAAAAGTTCTAATCCATAACAATTACTTAAAACATGAATAAAGCCCTAAACTATAAAATATAAATAAATAATAACTCAAATTCAATCTTATCTCCATCACAAATCCAGTCAGCTTTCGCCACATCCCTGTGCCGAGACAGAAAATCTCAGGTGGTGGCTGAACAATAAAGCCATATCCATTTGGATTTCGGCGGTAAACAAGCCTCACAACCTTGTAAAAATTGCTACCAACTCCAAATCCCAGCGCAAAAGGGTGGCTTTCGTCTATGGATCGGGGTAAAACCACGTGGGTTCTAATAGCAGGGTTCCATATTATTATACGCTGCGAATCAGACAAACACACGAGGCCATCGCAAGGTCCCACTACTCTGAAATTCTCAATTTCACATTCGAAGGGGAATTCAAACTCCGTAGAATCAGAATTGTAAACGAAGGGACCTCTTTTTGGAATCACCATGTAGTGTTCCCGACCGACGTGATCATAACGCTTAAGAAGACCTTGATTTTGAGTGTTTGAAAGATGAGTGGATATCATATATCTTTGTAAATAAATTAAATATATATATATATGTATATATATATATATAAAGAGATATTGGGTGATGATAATCATATATCTTTTTAAATAAAATATATAACTTTTAATGAGAGTGTACGATTTTAAAATGAAATAATCTGATTGAATCGGGTTTTGCGCAGATTAACGTGGTTTTGCCAAATAAACTGAAATAGGTTTACTTATTAAGATTAAGATTAAGATAAGATATGTAACATTATTATTAACTCAAACTTTTCAACAATAACTAAAATCATATTATTATTATAGATACTAGTAACTGAACCCTATATGATAACAAGATTTTACACAATAAGAACGAAGATTATCCAAGCACGAGAGATAACGTTTGAAAAGTGACATTTGCCTAAGACGATAACCATCTGTTCTGTCGACTTTCATATACTCACAGGGCCTCTATGAAAGAATTCAAATCTCTCCAGAAATTGATAATATATATAGAGGCTCTCTTCTTCTTTGCAAAATTATCCTAGAAGCAATACCATTTCTTCCTCATCTCAAGACATAATTCCAGTGGATTATTTAGGGAATTAATATAAATGAATTGATTTCACACCTCCTCTCTACAAATTCAAACTTTTAGATAAGATGAAATTCTTTTACTAACCATATATAGTACGAAGCAAAGGAAAGCATCAACCATGATATCCATGGAGTGCGAAGTTATGGTTGATTTTACACATTGATTCATTATATCCAAAGGCCTGCAAATCTACAAGCTTCGCTCTGAATCTTTGGGAAAGACTAAATTAGTGTGGCAAGTGACAAATTACCTTGATCATCATGCACAACTATTCGTTTATATATATTCCGATCTTTGACGACACGTGTCTTCAAAAAATCCACATCAATATTTGTTAGGATTTTAACTGCAATTATGGATAAATTGAAAGAAACAAAGTCGAAATAACACAGATTTGGTGACCCATTCATCATGAATGACTACTACATCTGGGAGCACCAACAAGCCAGGAGACTTAATTACTAATATTTTCGGTAATAACAAATACAATAGATCGTATGGGTATATATATAAGGGAACCTGGGCCAAAACCTAAGGCCCATTTAACTCGAATATCGCCTTAAAAAAATCCCAAAATATCTTTGGTGATACCTCACCACCAGATGCTATGATCACCGAGAAGCTAGGGCGTGATTTGGGAATAGTGTTTTTAGGTCAGTAATTTAGGGGATTATGTTTTAAAGATAATAATATATATTACGGGATTAACAAACACACTACATCCCATTCCCAACCTTTTTTTATAAACGGCGCCCTATATTCATAATCTTCAAAATATTAGGATGTATCTGCGATGTCGACATCCGTTGTGCATTTGACGTATTCATTATCACTCGAGTCAATCGGTTCAATCAAGAAGGCTTGCTTGATCTTAAACTTATGTCCGGGAACAAATTTCTTGTCGCAATTAAAACATAGCCCTTTTTCCCTCCTTTTCTGTAGCTTGTCCCAGGGCAGCCTTTTCACTTCCCGCGGAAGGGGTTTAACGGCCCCTCCTTGGTGCCCCCCCCCCCGAGGGGTTGTTTTAAAGTCCAAACAATTGTTAAATAAGTGCTGCAAGATACCGGGTTAAGAATCCCAGATATCTCTCGTATCCTATCTACACATGGCAGTCCAGTGGGAATAATATTTTTTAAGGACAGTAACTTAGGGTGGGTTGTGTTTTAAGGCAATAATTTTTTGGGCATGGAAATATAGGACAATATATTTTAAAACTTGTAAATATAGGACAATATGTTTTAAAATTTGTAAATATAGGACAATATGTTTTAAAAATATGTAAATGTAGGAAAATGTAGAGATCTGCTCACTACTGCAATTATAATTTATGATTTTGTTGTATTTTTTTCTGGAATTAGAGATAAATTCACTAAGAGAGAGGATGGGAGTCAGAGATTAGAGAAAGAAGGAGGGTTTTAGAAATAAGATGAGAGAGAGAGAGAGTTGAGAGGTAGAAGATGACGGTAATTCTTTCTCGTTCCATTACTCTGCAGATTTTCCTATTTAAATCCCACAACTATTACAATCAAATCTCAAGCCCACAATTAAATCTCAAAGCCTAAGACTATTACAATTAAATTTCAAGCCCATAATTAAATCCCCAAACCCACTATAAATGAAATGGGCCAAGCCCTTAGAAATATAATAGATCATCCATTTTCCATATTTCATGCTCATGACAATACTCCCCTGTTTTTGAGATCCTTGTCCCCAAGGATCTAAAATAAGAACTGATTTTTCAGTCATGGCGATTAAACCAAGATTCATTTCCAAACCTTGCAACCCCATAATAATGAAATGAATGCATGCAATAACTGAGCCAAGCCATGAGATCAGGGAATTAGGAGCTATTTTCCAATGTCCAACATCCCACGTTCCAACCCAAATGACTAAACCTATCATGTGGCTTCTTAAGTAATTTCTCAATAATTTTGTTAGAGTTTCAGCCCCAAGACAATCACTTGTTTGCAGAAGATGATTCATCCTTCTAGCCTTTAGAGCGGATTCACAACCAAGGTTTGATGTGTGTTCTTGGGTGCTGCATTTAAAGACAATAGCTGGTATTTTCTCTCTAAGATACTTGAGCCATTTTTCAGCATCAATTGTGGAAATCTTATCACCCAGTAGAACACTAATTTTGTAGAGAGGACTGTCCATTCTCAAAAAAAAGAAAATTGTCAATACCATTACCTGTTGGAATAGTAAAACCAGTCCTCAATGCAGCCAACTCCTTGATGTGAGAAGCATAAGTTTGAATCATCTTGCTATTTTTCTCAAGTTTTTCTCTCACTGAAACAACTCCATCAGAGAATATCTGCCTTTCCAGTTGTGTATGTCTACTATACAAGTTAGCCATAGGACCACTCTCATGTTCCTCATGAGATTTCTTGGCCAGAACCATATAGGACAGAGCATATATTTTTTCAACAATAGAACTCACTATTTCTTGCTTAATATTTAGTGTCTTGGCCATTGCAACATTTTTCCAACTCGTTGCAACTATAATTGCAAGGGTAGCAAGTTGGTCTTCTTTCCAATATTTAAGCTTACCAAGCATCACCTCCAAAATATTAGTTGTAGTAAACATATCCATCCCACTACTTTTGCTCTGTTTATATGCATATTTTTCTGAGCTTCCCTGTACAATATCACTTCTTGATTTAGCAACCCCAAAACTTCCAAATATCTTAACTATCTCTTCATCTGCAACCTTTCCAACACCAAACTCAAGCGATATCAAACTAATAAAATCAACAACTCGGCTAATCAACCTAACTAATTCATAAACATCACAGCCAACTATATACACCACTTCTACAATAGGCAATGGCTTCTGATCCTTTCCCATCACAATAACACCCCCAACCAGATTTCCATATCTACTGCTACTACCGAATTCACCAAGCAACTCAGCATTCCCTTGTTCAACAACACTCCTGATACAAGTTCCTCCATAGTATTCATTCCCTCCACTATCAACAAGTCCAATAAGCACTAAATTTGCAGTTGAATTTATCATTGAGGATCCCTTAATAACTACTAAATTTCTAGCTTCAAGAAAAGAAGTTGAGACAGTTGCCTCACCTTCTGAAAACTCACTTCCGGAATTAACAAGTTTAATCAAGCTTGTATGATCCTCGAGTTCCACCAATTCCAGCAACTTATCAACTGTCAAACTAGCAATCAGACCACCAAGAACACATAGAAACAGCAACCACTCAATCAAAATTATGGTTCTCACTTTCCTGTCGTATAGCTTCTTCATAATACTGTCCCACTTATATATTACCTCAATCTCATCAACAACAGCAATAACAAAGGCATCACGATAGGTAAAAGCCAGACATGAAAAATCATTGGGAAACAACGATAACACTATAGGTGGAGGCCAATACTCATCATCAAAGAATTCAAAAGAGGACAGCAATATACTGACCTCAGCTTTCATTTTCGCTTTCATTTTCAATTGCTTCTCGAAAATCCCCACCATTTGTAGCAACGTTACAGGAGAAGTATCAACCAGATTGAAGAATTGATACTGAGCTAGAGCCAATTTCTTCACACTCAAACCTAAACTCTTCTTCATGGTATCCTTCAATGACGCACAACCCTCGACAGTATCTCTAACGTAGGTGAAATTACTGGCCAAATCGACCCAATTCTCGTCCCCATTAACCGCAATCGACTTACCTAGAATAATATTTAGGGTTGCGTCACTTTCCTCGGGAACTGCATCAATTTCCTCAAGGGTTAGCAATCACAATTCGTTTGATCAAATTTCGTATCCACCATGACATCTAATGTATAATCTTCAATCTCACCTCGAATCGGCTCCCTATACGGTGTTACTTCTTCACATTTTTGGAGCGAATAACTAACTCCATTTCTCCGCAACATATTCTCAAGCATTTCGGTAATCTGATCTAGCTGCCTATCTATTTTCTCAAAATTCTCTTCTAATTTAGAATTGAATTTCTGTATCGCCAAATCAAGCCCCGACGGAGAATCGTTGGCTCTGATACCAATTGTAGAGATTTGCTCACTACTGCAATTATAATTCATGATTTTGTTGATTTTTTTCTGGAATTAGAGATAAATTCACTAACAGAGAGGATGGGAGTCAGAGATTAGAGAAAGAAGGAGGGTTTTAGAAATAAGATGAGATAGAGAGAGAGAGAGTTGAGAGGTAGAAGATTACGGTAATTTAAATCCCACAACTATTACAATCAAATCTCAAGCCCACAATTAAATCTCAAAGCCTAAGACTATTACAATTAAATTTCAAGCCCATAATTAAATTCCCAAGCCCACTATAAATGAAATGGGTCAAGCCCTTAGAAATATAATAGATCATCCATCTTCCATATTTCATGCTCATGACAGAAAATTGAGCCTAAAACCTCACATGATACTTCAGCCCGATTTGGGCTTATTCGGGCTCAATTGTTCTACATTTACATATTTTAAAACATATTGACCTATATCTATATATTTTAAAATATATTGTCCTACATTTCCAAATCCGTAGAATTATTGTCCTTAAAACACAACCCCTCAAAATTATTGTCCTACAAAAACCCCACAGTCTAGTCACATTGTCCATCGGAAAGCCCCAAATTCAAATGGGAAAATGACGGCGATTTGAGTTTTTTGACCGATTTGGGACTAAAATTGGACATTATCAAAATTATTGGAACTAAATTGATGACAATAAACTTATGGGACCAAATCTATTTGAGCAGGTAAACTTATGGGACCAAATCTATTTGAGCAGGGACGGATCCAGAAAATATTTATGACGGGGGCACAAAAATAATGCAAATATAAAATGACAAGATTTTGTATGCATAGTGCATGCACCGCGACTCAAGTACATTTTTTAAGCATGTAACTTGGTTCACTTAAAACATGCAACTTATTTATACTTAAACATGCAAGTATAAATGGAGGGAGTACAATAATAAGTTCTTTCTATCTTTTTTTTAGTATTTTCACATATGCTACCGACGACAAATAAGGTGGTTGTTTGGTTATGGTATTTTTTTCTTGTGTAGGTTTTGCGTGAGATGTTCTTGTGGTAATATAGAAAACAATTTGAGAATGACGCTTTAATATTTTGAAAGGGTTACAAGTTAATTCATGATAGTTTGTGAACTACCTCACCATGAAACCACATCACACATGAATTTTGCATTTTTTTATTTTACATGTTTCGCGCCTATTAGTTTGGTTTTAGAACAATTCTCTTCTTTGTGGTATTTGGTCCAACTAATGAAATTGACACTTACCATCAGGCTCAAGTTCGACTAGATAAAATAATTGAGGTCGAATTTGGCTCGTGAAATTTGGCGAACGAGCTTGAAGAAATATTTTTCGAGTCAGGCTCCGAATAGTTTGGGAAAAACTTGAAAGCGGCAGCAGCCCAAGCCCAAGAAGCCCAATCGGGGGAGTGAAGTACCGTGTTTATTTTTCTGCAGGACTAAATCTTTTATTTTTAGGACTAGATCTTTGTATCTTTTATTTTTAGGACTAGATCTTTTTATCTTTTATTTTTAGGCCTTTCTCTTTATTTTCGTATCTTTGTCCATATCTTATTTTAGTATCTTTGACCATATCTTATTTTAGTAGTGTACCTCGATAGTTAGGAGTAGATATATACCGAGTCCGGCTTTTCCGGAGGCGGTTAGTGTTTAATCTTGTGGAGACTTGAAGTTTTTTTTATCAGAATTTTTTACTATTTTTCACAAGCAATTCTTTGCTTATTGAGAAATTTGTTTTTCACAATGTCAGATTATCTCCCTGAAGAGATATTGATCAAAATCTTGGTAAAACTTCCCGTCAAATCGTTAATCCGCGGCACGAGTGTGTGCAAACGATGGCGATCTTTAATAAGAAGCCCGTTCTTCATATCCACTCATCTCTCCAACGCTGAAAATCAAGCCCTTCTTCGGCGCTATGATAATAAAGAGAGTCGGGAATACTACATGGTGATTCCAAAAAGAGGCCGCCTCGTCATCAATTCTGATTCAGAGATTGAATTTCCCTTTAAAGGCTCAATTTGGTATATCAGAGTAGTGGGGTCTTGCGATGGCCTCGTGTGTTTGTTTGATGATTATAACCCTAATTCGCAGCGTATAATAATATGGAACCCTGCTATAAGAAGTCACATGGTTTTACCCCAACCACTACTTGTCGATCCGTATAATGAATCCAACACTGTTGTGCTTGGATTTGGAGTTGCTAGCAATGTTTACAAGGTTGTCAGGCTTGTTTACCGCCGAAAACCAAATGGAGATGGCTTTATTGTTCCGCCACAAGCTGAGATTTTCTGTCTCGGCACAGGGAGATGGCGAAAGCTGACTGGACTTAATGATGTCAAGGGTATCGTTCCGCAATATCGGTGCCATCCAATTTTCTTTCAGGGGTTTGTGCATTGGAGTGCCTATGGGTCAATTATTGATAATAGTGAGAGTAATTCGATTTTGAGATTCCATGTTGGTGATGGGGTTTTCGGTGAAATAAGGTTGGCAGACGAGTTGGAGCGGGTAACTCTCGGAACGAGGGTGAGTGTTTTCCATGATGGGGAAAGGCTTGGTAATTTAAAGGTTGGTAATGAAAGGTGCGATGTTTGGATGATGAAGGATTATGGTGTCAAAGAATCGTGGACTAAGTTATATACGATTGATAGTACCGTAAGATTCCTGAGAGTATTAGGATTTCGGGGGAGTGATGAAGCTCTACTCACTGATCACGGATGTGAGTTGGTTAGTTACAATCCAGAAACTAAGGGGATTAAGCATGTCACTATTAATCGGACTATGTGGCCATTTTACGTGGATGATTATAAAGAAAGTCTTGTCTTGCTCGGTGGTGGATATAGTGGAGACTCGAGGGATTGAAGACTATTGGATGGACAGGCAAAACTTCTCATTCTATTGCATGAAACTCATCCTCATAATTGATCTTCTAACTTCTCTCTATTGAATATTGTTTATGTTTAATAGTGTTGTGTTTCTTTCTATTGAATATTTTATAGTGTTTTGTTTTTTTTCTGTTTAAAGAAGAATTCAGTTGTGGGTATGCTTATGACTTCAAATATAACATGGAATGTATAAGTATTGGGAAATTCTATTGGATGGCTTGAATTTAAACAACTCACATTATTTTGGAAATGATTGAAACTAATAGAATGAACTCCAAACCTACACCTGTGGATGACCTCCCAGTCATCTAACTCTAGTTTAACTACCTGGCTATGAGACTATATATCCATGAAACATGGAGTTGTGACATTAAGTTCGCCAAGGATTATTTCAATTGCTGAAATGTCCTTTTATCATTTAATTTGTTATAAAGATGTGAGAAAGTTATAAAAACGATAAATGAACTAACACCGAAATTTTACGTGCATGGTTCACTAACAATTTGTTAGCTACGTTCACGGGCAGAGAAAGGATCTAGTATATTTTTCTGAGCAACTATAATAATACCGATCAAATGAGAATATAAATAATCCCTAACCGACTTGACCAATTAAATAAGCCAAAACCCCAAATCCAATTTTGACATTCCATGTTGGTGATTAGGTTTTCGGCAAAACATTGCTGCCAGAGGAGTTGGAGAGGAATGTTGTATGTAGTTGTTGTAGCACAAATCAAACTGGATATGTGCCCGTATCCGACACGTCAGCAGGGCCCACCAAGGCCCAAATCGACCCAACCAGACCCGAGATCAGGTACCCAAAAATACGTGGATCCGACATGTTGTGAGCATGTTGCACGAGGTCAGCCCCGACTTGAGATACCATGGGATAAAGAGGATGGAATATTACCAAGGCTAACACCTCACAGATCGCCAGAAGAGACATCAAGGCCCGACCGGAGGATGGGCGATCAGAGCGACCTTGAGGACCTCGGTCTGACATAAATGCAGAGCATTAACTATGACTGGGCGGATGTCAGACAGGCGACGCCGGAGAATTTTCCTAAACCATACCTAAATTAAAGATAAATCAGCAAAGGATGACGCCGATTGACTTTTCAGTGTACCTAAACGGCTAATTCCCTGCAAATCTCTGAAGGCCTGGGTCAATGTGTAAGCGAGGTCCGCGAGGTCGACAACCTTGTGTTGGGGTTATACTGAAAAATATGTTTTTTACTTTGTATAACCAAACTGAATTTCTTATTTATTTACTGAAATAAATTATTTATCACTGTTACACTAAATATGAATGAATGTTATATATATTTACTGCATATCTGTTCAATAAATAGTACGTGTTACATTGTAGTAAATTTGGTGATACCAGATCACTGAAGATCAAATTAACAGTTCTTTCATGACTAAGTACAAATTCACAATGGAAATGAACAGTCCATCATGAAAGTGTAATGGCCCAACTCACCCAAACGAAAGATATATAAAATAAATCACAAATTCTCAATTGATTCAGGCCGATTACAATAAACAAAAGAGGAATGATTCATAGAATCCAAGCAAATTAACAAAAATGATTAATAAAAGGAAAACAGAGAATAATTTCATCAGCTGCCGTTGACACCTGAAAATCCCAATGAATAAAAGGGAATCAGTAACGGAATATGTACGATTTAGAGAAAAGTAGAATGGTGCATGAGAAATACCTCACACTACACCAACATGAGTCGTGCATGAATTGCTGCAGGAAGATATTGAAGATTATCCTATGAGCGTGGTTGAGGACTAAGTGACGCGCCAATTCAAAGGTGGAATAAACTTGCCAGCCGATAAAACGTGTTTCCAAGAGTCGCCGTTTTAATAAATAAAAACAGGACTCTATTTTAGGGAATTAAAAAAAAAGCAGAAAGGGAAATACGAACTAGCCGTTACCGCTGGTTCGATACGACCCAGGTCACGACAATGCCCTCCCCTCAAATCGGACTTGTCCCCAAGGCCGTGCAAAACTCAGGAAATTGCTGAACCAGAAGATCATAACGCTCCCACGTGGCCTCCTCCGGAGACAAATTGCTCCAGTGGATCAGAACCTCTGTAACAGGTGCGTTTCTGACTTTAACCAATCTACGCTTGAGAATTGCGATAGGATAGATTTTGGGGCACCCATCATCCCCAACCTGTGGCAATTGAATATGCGGGCTGTACTTTCCTTTAATCTTCTTTTTGAGCTGAGAGACGTGAAATACGTTGTGCATCTAAGTACCCGTAGGAAGATCAAGCTTGTACGCAACCGGACCCACTCATTCAAGAATCTTGTAAGGGCCGTAGTATTTGATCGATAATTTGGTGTGGCGGCCCAAGTGATTGGGGCCGTAGTATTTGATTGATAATTTGGTGTGGCGCCCAAGTGATTGGGGCCGTGCTTGAAAGGCTGAATTCGTAGAAAGACCCAATCACCCGTAGTAAAACTCCGGTCAGATCGATGCTTATCGGCATACTGTTTCATTCTGTTCTGGGCATGAAACAGATTGTCCCTTAGGACCTGAAGCATTTTCTGACGGTCCTGAATTAGAGTTTGAGCAGAGACATTGGATGTTTGCATGTAGGGACCCAAGGATAGTTGAGGAGGGTCATAACCAAATAGATAGAGCATAAAATGGAGAAGTTTTGAGAGACTGATGGTAACAAGTGTTATACCACCACTGAGCGAGAGACAGCCATTTGACCCAAAGTTTAGGCTTGTGATGAGTCATACATCTTAAATACGTTTCAAGGCACCTGTTGATTCTCTCAGTTTGCCCGTCACTCTGAGGGTGATGGGCAGTGCTCATATTAAGCTTAGTACCATGAAGTTTGAAGACCTCTTTCCAAAATGAGCTTTGAAACACCACATCCCTGTCACTAACAATGCTCTCTGGCATTCCATGAAGTTTATGAATGTGATCCATAAATAATAGAGCTAAACTCTCAGCTGTGTAAGGATGTTTGAGAGGAATGAAGTGAGCAAACTTGGTGAATCTGTCCACAATAACCCAAATGACAGTAAAGCCTTGAGAATTAGGCAAACTTCAATAAAGTCCATTGAGATTTGAGTCCAAGGCAAAAGTGGAACCTCTAATGGTTGTTGGAGTCTTGGATAGGCCACTGATTCATCTTTACACTTCATACACACCTCACATTGAGATATATACTCAGTAATGTCTCTCTTAAGGCCTTTCCAATAAAAAAGAGACTTAGCTCTATGATAAGAGCTGTGAATGCCCGAATGACCTCCAATGGCAGAAGAGTGAATACACTCTATGATCTTAGCTCTTATGTTATTGGATTTTCCCACCACAATTTTACCCTGAAACTTAAGTAAGCCATCTACATACTGAAATGGATTATGTAAAGTAGGGTGTAACAAAGCTTGAGAGATGAATTCTTGTACCTCAGAATCTAGCTCATAACTTGATAAAATATCCTCCATCCACTGAGGTTTGATATGAGTAGTGACCAGTAGGGAAGCATCCTCCTCAAACTTCCTCGAAAGAGCATCAGCGGCACAATTATCCTTCCCTTTCTTGTATTCAATTGTAAAGTTATACCCCATTAACTTGTACAACCATTTTTGCTGTAAAGCATTAGTAATCTTCTGATCTTTCAAAAATTTGAGGCTGCAATGATCAGTTCGAATAATAAAATGACCACCTGTAAGGTAAGAACTCCACTTTCCCACGACTGTCATGATTGCTAGCAGTTCCTTCTCATATGTAGACAAGACTTGATTTCTGGGTCATAAAGCCAGACTGAAATAAGCAATTGGTTGTTTATTTTGCATCAAAACAACACCAATACCAGTTTGACAAGCATCGGTTTCAATGATGAAAAATTCATTGAAGTTAGGAAGAGCAAGAACTGGGGCTTTAGTCATCATGTCCTTAAGTTGAAGAAAAGCAGACTCAGGTTCTTGAGACCACTGAAATGCATTTTTCTTCAGTAGCTGAGTCAGTGGCCTAGCCACAGTACCATAATGCTGAATAAACCGTCTGTAGTAACCTGTTAACCCAAGGAAACCCCTCAAACTTTTGATGGTCTTAGGAATGGGCCAATCAGCCATAGCTTGCACCATAGCTTACTCCCTCACCAGAAATAATATAACCCAGGTAATCAATGTGGTCCATACCAAAACTGCATTTTGACAGTTTTCCAAAAAGAGTGTGTTTCCTCAAAATTACTAACACAGTTCTTAAATGATGAACATGAGTTTCAATGGTGGGGCTATACACTAATATGTCATCAAAAAAGACTAAAACAAATTGTTGGGGAATTAATTGTCCGGATCTATTCGGGATGAATATTTAAATAAAATTTAATTCTAACAATTATTACTAGCATGAATTAATCCTATATTAATTCAAATAATAATTCAACAACAAATCATGCATATAAACAATTCACGTAAATCCTACGCATGCGGAATTACTACGGGTTTACATAAACTAACCTCTCGGAATGACAACCGTTGAGAAGATGGATCCCGTTCACACGAACACACCAAAAGACCTTCTCAAGTATTCCCTTATCCTTGTTCAATAATCCGGTGGTAGGACCTCGCGAACAATTTAACAAAAGGAAAAAAATAAAAATTATGTTGCACCACCTTTGTGGATTTCTAATTTTTCCAACACATGGAATTGCACTTGGGGATGAAAAAATCATCCCCTATTTATAATAAGGGGGTTGGACGATTTTTAGTGTAGGAATAAGGATGGAAAAATATTTTTCTTGATCTCCAAGAAATCTTGAATATATCCCATATATTCTTTTCTCCATATTTAAAATTTTCCATAAAAATCCACCTCCTTATACTTATGGATTTTCGAAAAATATGAGGAGTAGGAATCCAAGATTTGGATCTTCTTGAATTTATGAGATATTCTTGTATTCCAATAATACATATCTTCCATAATATCTTTTCAAGAAAGTCAAGAAAATCTTTCCTCTCCTTATTTTTCTTGATTTTCAAAAATATGCTTAATAAATAACCAAGTGGGATATTTCTTGAATTTAATGAGATAATCTTGTATTCCAAGAATACTTATCTACATTCCATAACAAAATTCAAAGAAAATCTTTCTCCCTCTTTTATTTATTATTTTCGAATTTTATTTAGGAAAAATAGGCAACCATAATTTATTTTATTTTAAACACCTTTTTCAGTTATTGGATATTATGTTTGGGCTACTTGAGGGGCCTTTAGGAGAATTAAGATTGGACCTTCTAATGGACTTTGAATATCTAATATTGAGCCACAATATTATTCAAGCCCATAAATATTAATTAATCCCACTACATAATTAATATTGTGCTATCCATCTTAACCCATATTACTGTTAATATGGCTCCCGGTTATTATTTCCCGTGTTTAAGATTATCTAGTCCATTAATTAATTCAAGCCACTTAAATAGTTTTCCATTAATTAATATCTTTTGTCCTTGGTCAAGGAACGGTTCAACATCATTATCCATACCGGAAACTAATTCCACTTGCAAGATTTGGTATGATAAATCTTATGAACCTCCCAAGGGGGCAAATCGAACAAGTGTACTTGCACACGATTATTCGTATTAAATCTTAGCAATCGCATGTGACCAATAATATTGCCCAAGATATAAAGTATTGAATCTCATTGATTCTCTACCCGTCATAAGTCAAAGCAATAGTTATTAACCACACACAATCCTATTTAAGGGACGAAGATTAGAAATAACGAACCACTGAGGTCTAATTCTTCCTAATTCAGTGCTGAAGAATTTATCCTCCAGTAGGTCCTATTCAGTGCATCACTCATGCACTAGTGTAATCTCTTGGTCAAGACAAGTCAATCTGAGTCTTACACTTCAACCTTTCACGATGGATTGTTCATTTCCATCTAGGTCGTGAACAGCGTACTTTTAGTTACAAGGGACTGTTAATTTAATCTTCTATGATATGGTATCACTAAATTAACTACAATGTAACACGTACTGTTTATTGAACAATTATGCAGTAAATATGTGTAACATTCAATGATATTTAAAGCATCAGTGATAAATAATTTATTTCAGTAAATAAGACAGAAATTCAGTTTGGTTATACAAAGTAAAAGCATACTTTCCAGTATAACCCCAACAATCTCCCACTTATACTCAAAGTCTGCTTTTAAGTATACTACAGTATGTCTCGTGTAGTTCCTAATGCATGACATCTAATGTCACCTACACGAACCTAATAATATCTCCCACTTATACTCAAAGCAGATTGGCAACGGTCTTGACACCCATTCCTTCCACATGTCTCTTGAATGTATTCTGAGGCAGACCCTTTGTGAATGGATCTGCTAGGTTGTATTCTTACGCGATCTTTGCCACCTCTATATCTCCTCTCTTAACGATTTCTTGTATAAGATGGTATTTCCTTTCAATGTGTTTGTTGGCCTTGTGGGCTCTTGGTTCCCTTGAATTTGCAACTGCTCCGACATTATCACAGTAAATAGTGATTGTGCTGGGTAAATTCGGAACTACGTCCAAGTCCACTAGGAAGTTCTTGAGCCAAACCGCTCAAGCAGCTACGTATTTGGCTTCCATGTTAGAATCGGCGATGCATTTCTGCTTAACGCTTCTCCATGTCATGGCTCCCCCCCATGCAAAACACACTACCGGAGGTAGATTTTCTGGAATCTAAGTCTGATTGGAAATTCAAGTCCGTGTAACCGATAGGGATTAGACTGTCTAACTGATAAACTAAAATTATATCCCGAGTTCTTTTCAGATACTTCAGAATGTTCTTAACTTCCGTCCAATGCTCTTTTCCCGGATTATTTTGATATCTCGCCACCATGCCAACGGCAAAGCAGATATCCGTTCTGTGCACAACATTGCATACATAAAGCTTCCGAGAGCTGAAGCATAAGGAATGTCTTTCATGTCATCTATCTCTTTTTGTGTCTTAGGGCAAATTTCCTTGGATAGATGGATTCCATGCCTGAAAGGTACGAAGCCTTTCTTTAGTCCTCGATCTTTGAATCGCTTCAAGACGATGTCTATATATGAAGAACTGCGATAAGCTATCATCATTTTCTTTGCGATCTCAAGTGATCTTGATCCCAAGGATGTGCCCGCTTCCCTAAGTCCTTCATATCAAAATTTTTTTTGAAAGCCATGCCCTTACGTCGACAACACCTTTACATCGTCACCGATGAGCGTAATGTCGCTCACGATAGTACTAAGAATACCAATGCAGCCCGACACGCTTCTTGTACACACAAAATTTCAGATTCATTTTGATCAAACCCATAAGACTTTATTACTTGATCAAAACATTGGTTCCAAGCTCTGGATGTTTGTTTGAGTCCATAAATGGACTTCTTGAGATTGCAAACTAGGTGTTCTTGGCCTTTTTCAATGAAGCCTTGAGGTTGTTGCATATAGATCTCTTCTTCAAGACTTTCGTTAAGAAAAGCCGTCTTGACATCCATTTGTCAGATTTCAAAATTGAGATGCACAATGAATCGACAAGGACTTGAGGATTTGAGCATTTCACAATGAAAAAGTTTCCTCATATTCGATCCCCTCTTTCTGAGTATAACGTTTTGCCACAAGCCTTGCCTTGAAGGTTTCCACCTTCCCGTCCGGTCCTCTTTTCCTCTTGTATACCCACTTTCAGCCAATGGGTTTGACCCCATTAAGTGGTTCGACTAGCTCCCACACTCTGTTATGATCCATAGATCCCATTTCGGCTTCCATTGTTGTTTGCCAAGAAACCGCATCCTTGTCTTGGATTGCCTCGTCGTAAGTCCATGGGTCTGATTCATCTTGACCGGGGACTAAGTCCGAGGACTCTCCTATCCCCATTAATCTCTCGGGTTGTCTCACAACCCTCCCATTATGATGAGGTTCCGGTTGTGTAAGTGTGTCATTTGGTGTGTCATCTTGTACAATTGGCACTGAGGTTAGCCCTCTAAGCTCATTTAAGCAATTCTCACTTCTGGGCTTTCTTTCGTTCATATAGTCTTCTTTCAAAAATGTAAAGTGGGTGCTTATTACCACCTTTTGATCTTCTGGACCATAGAGCATACACTCTTTTGTTCCCTCGGGGTATCCTATAAACAGCCTTAATTCTGATCGAGGATCCAATTTTCCGGCTTCCTTGTCCAACACGTAGGCCGGATACCCCCAAATTCTCATGTGTCTCAAACTGGGCTTGCGCCCGGTCCACAATTCTTTGGGAGTTTTGGGAACCGACTTGGATGGCACCAAGTTCAAGATATAAGCCCTTGTTTCCAAGGCATAACCCCAGAACGACTTGGGTAGATCCACATAACTCATCATTGATCTAACCATTTCTAAAAGAGTTCTGTTTCTTCGCTCTGCAACCCCGTTTTGTTGAGGGGTTCCGGGTGCAGTTAGCTGGGATACAATCCCTTCATCTGGCAAGTAGTTCAAAAACTCATCGCTGAGGTAATCGCCTCCACGATCAGATCGTAGAGACTTGATACGTTTTTCCCTATGATTCTCTGCTTGAGCCTTAAATTTTTTGAATTTGTCAAAGATCTCAGATTTATGCTTCATAAGGAAAATGTAGCCGTACCTTGAGTAATCATCAATAAAGGTGACGAAATACTCATAACCTCCTCTTGCTTTGATTGACATTGGACCACATACATCCGTGTGAACGATTTCTCACACTTCTTTGGCTTTATTCCCTCTAGCTCTGAATGCCCTCTTGGTCATTTTACCCTCCAAGCATGATTCGCAAGTTACGATTGGTTCAACCCAGAGAGACTCCAATGAACCATCTTCTACCAACCTTTGAATCCTTTTTGGATTAATATGTCCCAATCTAAGATGCCATAGAAGTGTCTCGTTAACGTCTGATGAACGTTTTCTTTTATCGGAAATAGTTGATGTGTTATAGGATGCATTTCGTGAGTGGTGTGCACAGTTAATTGTATAGAGATTTTTCAACAACGTCCCATGACAGATAAATTTATCATAAAAAGAAATGGTAACAACTTTATCAAAAGTAACCGAATATCCATCAAGGTAGAGTTTAGAAACCGAAATTAAATTCTTTCTAAAACTAGGAACGTAAAGAACATCTCTTAAAATTAAAACTCTGTCTTCAAAAGACAAGTGCCCTTCTCCCACTGCTTCAGCTGCCACTCTCGTAGCATCGCCCAGTGTGATGAGGATCTCACTCCCACTAAGTTGTCGGGTCCGCTTGAACCCCTGTAAAGTGAAACAAACATGATCAGTGGATCCCGTATCCACCACCCATAAATGGGAGGCATACGCCGCTAAACAAGTTTCAACAACTAGTGCGTGAGAATTACCTTTCTTTCCATTCTTTTTGGGTTTGGAACAGGCTGACCTCCAATGTCCTTTTTCACCGCAGATAAATCATCTTCCTTTTGGTACCTTCTTGATACCCATCCAACTAGTTGTCTTTCTCTTACTTTTCTTGGTAATGAGTTTGCTTTGGATCTGACCACTTTCCTTTTCTTGAATCTTGCCTACCACTGGCCTAGATTTTGAGAAATGACTTTTGGTTACCAATGCTTCGTCTTTCTTTCCCAAATGCTTCTCTATTTTCTCCAAGGCTTCTTGCAGAGTTTCCATAGTAAACATGTGATCACTCATCACAAAACTACAGTAAAACCCATCTTAGCACCTTGGAAGAGTTAGCAAAAGAAATTCGATTTGAGCCTCATCATAATACTTAGTACCGAGATAAGCAAGTTTGTTAAAATGGTGTTTTACTCGGAGAACATGCTCCCTTACGGGTGTTCCCTTAGCCATTTTTAGCCTAGCCACATCGTCATTTTTAAACTGATTGATCATGCGGTCTTTTGTTAAAACTATTTCTTCAAGACTTTGTATAATTTCCGCAGCAGACTCAACACATTCATGAATGTGTCTCAAATCATCAGACAGTGAAGTCAAGATTATACATTTCATAGGTTCGTTAGCCTACTCCCAAATATTATATAAGTGTCTTTCCAAGATCTGTTGATCCCTCAGTAGGGCATACGGGGCTTGGGTACATCAAGAACCCAATAATGTTGTAGTTGCACAAGCTTGTGAGGACAATGTTCATATTTCTTTTCCAAATAACATAGTTACCACCAGAAAGTTGGTATTCTTTGAGAGTATAAATCAATGGATTAAAAGGTTGCGACATGCTAAACTGAAATAAATAATAATTTGTATAAGCAAAAACATATCACAAGGTTCGATCACATGTATCATATTAAAATCTCAAAAAATATGAACATGCATCAGCCAACATCTCAAAACAGTTTAAATAAGCCACGTGGGATGGGTCATTATTTAAACACATTCAAGCAAGTTTACAAACAAAAATAGTTACAAACCTTTAATATCCAGATTAATAGTTGGCTCCCACTTGACCAATATAAAATTGACAGGGACTTCGGGGAAGTATATGCATATCAATTTTATACCTAAGTAATAACCATGATTAAATACAGAATTATTACTTTGCTTTGAACGAGCCTCGTGGGGAGGGTCATCGTCGCCACTAATAATAACCCACAATCATTCTTACGGAATTTATTCATGTGAAATCTATCTTTTGGCCGTCCCGTGGGGGGAATTTCTCCAAAAGAATACACAAATAAATAAATCATGGAGGTCAAAATTAATTCAATTTTATTATCCTGAATAAAATTGTCAATTAATTATTTAAACATACTTAGTAATTTTCGAAGGTGAGATTTTTCAAAATATTTTCTCATGCATCTCATATTTAAACACAATTTAAATAAGCATAAAAAATTGCAAAATATCAAAACAAAAATTAAACACATTGGGCACATATATCCAATTGTCACGGTTAAATTTTGTCATGACTTGATCTTGAGAAATCATCATTTTGGCCTTCATCGTTCGTCTCGAAAAAGCCACGCCATCGAGCCATCCGGTCGAGCCAGCTCGCAAGACGCCTCGATCAGGTCGTCTGCGGCGAGCGTCGGTCGCCCGAGTGTCGCGCCCGCTCGATCCAGACGCTCGGCCCATCTGCTCGCCCCCTTTCGCCTCGCCTGCGCTTCATGTCACCTCTTTAAGACGCCGCCCTCCTGGCAAGCTTTGCACGCTTTCACGCGACGCATGCCGCTCTCGCACTTCGCCCCTTCTCTTTTAATTCTTCGTCTCTCGGCTCCGTTTTCGATCCTAAGTACAATTTATTTAAAAAAATAAATAAACCTAGACCTAGACTAGTCTATTACATTGATCAAATCAAACAAATTCTAATCTACTCGTGAATTTTTTCACGAGGCAAAACGAATTCGAACGAATCGAATTAAAAACCACAATTTATATGCATGCATAAATATAAACATTCATCAAATACCATGACAATTGGATACCTGCAAAAAAGATCTAGTAATTCTACTATCTAATTTCAAATTTAATGAAAATGAATTAAATTACAATTTAAAACTCAGAGCCCAAAATCGAGGCTCTGATACCAGTTGTTGGGGAATTAATTGTCCGGATCTATTCGGGATGAATATTTAAATACAAATTTAATTCTAACAATTATTACTAGCATTAATTAATCATATATTAATTCAAATAATAATTCAACAACAAATCATGCATATAAAACAAATCACGTAAATCCTACGATCTGCGAATTACTACGGGTTTACGTAAACTAACCTCTCGGAGTGACAACCGTTGAGAAGATGGATCCCGTTCACACGAACACACCAAAAGACCTTCTCAAGTTTTCCCTTATCCTTGTTCAACAATCCGGTGGTAGGAACTCGTGAACAATTTAACAAAAGGAAAAAAATAAAAATTATGTTGCACCACCTTTGTGAATTTCTAATTTTTCCAACACATGGAATTGCACTTGGGGATGAAAAATCATCTCCTATTTATAATAAGGGGGTTGGTCGATTTTTAGTGTAGGAATAAGAATGGGAAAATCTTTTTCTTGATCTCCAAGAAATCTTGAATATATCTCATATATTATTTTCTCCATATTTAAAATTTTCCATAAAAATCCCACCTCCTTATACTTATGGATTTTCGAAAAATATGAGTAGTAGGAATCCAAGATTTGGATCTTCTTGAATTTATGAGATATTCTTGTATTCCAATAATACATATCTTCCATAATATCTTTTCAAGAAAGTCAAGAAAATCTTTCCTCTCCTTATTTTTCTTGATTTTCGAAAATATGCTTAATAAATAACCAAGTGTGAGATTTCTTGAATTTAATGAGATAATCTTGTATTCAAAGAATACTTATCTACATTTCATAACAAAATTCAAAGAAAATCTTTCTCCCTCTTTTATTTATTATTTTTGAATTTTTTTTAGGAAAAATAAGCAACCACAATTTATTTTATTTTAAACACATTTTTCAGTTATTGGACATTATGTTTGGGCTACTTGAGGGACCTTTAGGAGAATTAAGATTGGACCTTCTAATGGACTTTGAATATCTAATATTGAGCCACAATATTATTCAAGCCCATAAATATTAATTAATCCCACTACATAATTAATATTTCACTATCCATCTTAACCCATATTACTGTTAATATGACTCCCGGTTATTATTTTCCGTGTTTAAGATTATCTAGCCCATTAATTAATTCAAGCCACTGAAATAGTTTTCCATTAATTAATGTCTTTTGTCCTTGGTCAAGGAACGGTTCAACATCATTATCCATACCGAAAACTAATTCCACTTGCAAGATTTGGTATGATAAATCTTATGAACCTCCCAAGGGTGCAAATCGAACAAGCATACTTGCACACGATTCTTCGTATTAAATCTTAGCAATCGCATGTGACCAATAATATTGCCCAAGATATAAAGTATTGAATCTCATTGATTCTCTACCCGTCATAAGTCAAAACACACGATCCTATTTAAGGGACGAAGATTAAGAAATAACGAACCACTGAGGTCTAATTCTTCCTAATTCAGTGCTGAAGAATTTATCCTCATGTAGGTCCTATTCAGTGCATCAATCATGCACTAGTGTAATCTCTTGGTCAAGACAAGTCAATCTGAGCCTTACACTTCAAATTTTCACGATGGATTGTTCATTTCCATCTAGGTCGTGAACAACGTACTTTTAGTTACAAGGGACTGTTAATTTAATCTTCTGTGATCTGGTGATCTGGTATCACTAAATTAACTATAATGTAACACGTACTGTTTATTGAACAATTATGCAGTAAATATGTGTAACATTCAATGATATTTAAAGCATCAGTGATAAATAATTTATTTCAGTAAATAAGACAGAAATTCAGTTTGGTTATACAAAGTAAAAACATACTTTCCAGTAGAACCCCAACACAAATTTCTTAAGAAACTCAGCAAAAAACTCATGTTCATGAGTTTCTGAAACGTTGCAGGGGCATTAATGTGGCCGAAAGGCATCACTTTGAATTCAAACTGACCATGGTGTGTGAAAAAGGCTAATTTGTGTCTATCCTCTGGTTTGAGTCTCACCTGAAAGTAACCCTGTCTCAAGTCAATTTTTGAGAAAACACAAGCACCATGAAGCTCTGTGAGAAGCTCCTCAATAATGGGCATGGAAAATTTATCTTTGATTGTGACTTCATTCAACTTCATGTAGTCCACACACAACCTCCAAGTAGAGTCTTTCTTCTTAACCAATAAAGCTGGGGCAGCAAAAGGACTTGAGCTTGGCTCAATCAGATTTTGCTGTAACATATCATGAATTAGTTTCTCAATTTCATTCTTCAAGATGTGAGAATATTTGTATGGTTTAAGTTGAACAGGTGTAGTACCGGGCACCAGTGTTATAGAGTGTTCCACCTCTCTAACAGGAGGTAGATCTTTAGGTTCCTGAAAAACATCAGTGAAGTCATTCAGAAGGTCCTGAATACTAGGAGGAATCATAGGGGCAGGTTTATCAGCTTCCAAGAAGAATAAGTGAGCTACAATGCCCTGAGATGTCTTCCTCATAAACTTAGATAAACCTTTAGCACTCATAAGCTTGAGGGATGCCCCATCATCAACCCCTTGAATCTGTAATTTCCGGCCATTCTTAGTAACATCCAAACAATTTTTTTGGAGATGAAATGTAACTGGATCATAAGACCACATCCAATCATGACCCAAAATAACATCACATCCTCCAAATGGAATAATCCTCAATTCAGCCTCAAAGGAATGACCATGCATTGTCCAAACAAACTTGGGACATTTCTCTTTACTAACAGTTTTTTCACCATTAGCAACTGTAATGACCCATGGTGCAGTATCCTCAACCACACAGTGGAGGTCATTAGCAGTGAAGGTATTAAGATTGCTGTGGGTACTACCACTATCCACCAATATTGAAATATCTCTGCCTTTACACTTACCTCTGAGTTTCATAGAGGTCCTGGTTCTCTCACCAGTGAGAGCATGAATACTGATTTCACCACCTTCAACAAAATCAGAGAGTGTGTCATCCACCAGAATGTCATTATCACTATCATCCTCAGCCATTAGAACATTGAGGTGTTTGTTTTTGCACACATGAGAAGTTGAATACTTCTCATCACAAATTCACCTAAACGAAAGATATATAAAATAAATCACAAATTCTCAATTGATTCAGGCCGATTACAGGAAACAAAAGAGGAATGATTCATAGAATCCAAGCAAATTAACAAAAATGATTAATAAAAGGAAAACAGAGAATAATTTCATCAGCTGCCGTTGACACCTGAAAATCCCAATGAATAAAAGGGAATCAGTAACGGAATATGTACGATTTAGAGAAAAGTAGAATGGTGCATGAGAAATACCTCACACTACACCAACATGAGTCGTGCATGAATTGCTGCAGGAAGATATTGAAGATTATCCTATGCCCGTGGTTGAGGACTAAGTGACGCGCCAATTCAAAGGTGGAATAAACTTGCCAGCCGATAAAACGTGTTTCCAAGAGTCGCCGTTTTAATAAATAAAAACGGGACTCTATTATAGGGAATTAAAAAAAACCAGAAAGGGAAATACGAACTAGCCGTTACCGCTGGTTCGATACGACCCAGGTCACGACAGAAAGGTTGAAGTGTAAGGCTCAGATTGGCTTGTCTTGACTAAGAGATTACACTAGTGCATTGTGATGCGCTGAATAGAACCTACATGAGGATAAATTCTTCGGTACTGAATATACAAGAATTAGACCTCGGTGGTTCGTTATTTCTTAATCTCCGTCCCTTAAATAGGACCGTGTGAAATTAATAACTATTGCTTTGACTTATGCTGGGAAGAGGATCAACGTGATTCGATACCTTATATCTTGGGCAATATTATTGATTACATGACGATTTTTAAGATTTAATATGGAGAATCGTGTGCAAGTACGGCTTGCTTGATTTGTCCCCTTGGTGGGCTCAGAATCTTTATCATACTAAATCTTGCAAGTGGAAATTTATTTTTGGTATGGATAATAATGTTGAGCTGTCTTTACTCCAATGACAAAGATATTAATTAATACAAAGTCTGTTCAGTGGCTTAATTAATTAATGGACTAAGTTAATCTTAAACACTGGAAATAATGACCGGGAGCCATATTATTGTGAAATCGTAATATGGGTTAAGATGGATAGTTTAATATTAATTTTATAGTGGAATAAATTAATATCAATGGGCTTGAATAATATTTTGGCTAAATATTAAAGTTTCATAGCCCATTGGAGGTTCAATCTTAATTATCCTAAAGGCCCCTCAAATAGCCCAAATTAAAGTCCAATTAATGAAAATGAGAAGAAAATATTAGTACCTAATTTTTCCTAGATATTTTCGAAAATTGTAAGAAAAAGAAGAGGAAAGATTTTCTTGATTTTCTTGAAAAGATCTTATGGAAAAAGATAAGTATTATTGGAATATAATATTATCCCATAAATTCAAGAAATAAAATCTTGATTCTTGTTTCCTTGTATTTTTTGAAAATTCCCATAAGACAAGGAGGTGGAATTTTGTGGAATATTTAATTATGGGAAAAAAAATATGAGATATATTCAAGATTTCTTGGAGACCAAGAAAAAGATTTTCTCATCCTATTCTACACCAAATTTTCGTCCCCCCCTAGTCCTATAAATAGGGGATGAATTTTTCATCCCCAATGTAATTCCAAGTGTTGGAAAAATTAGAAATCCACAAAGGTGGTGGCAAATATTTTTTATTTTCTCCTTTAAATTAAAATCGTTCATTGAGAATCCTTCCACCGGATTAAGTCAAGATTCGGACGGATAGATGGCTGAAATTATCAATCTTTGTAGGCCACCGAATTTATTGCAAAAGTCCCTACAATGCACAACCTTGTGGCCTATATAAAGGGCTCTTTGGCAACCTTTGTGAGGCATCCGAAAATTCATCCAGTTCTTGTAATACATCTATCATTTCTCTTAAAGAAAATGGGTTGTGTTTGTATTAGTATGAGTAGCTAAGTGTCTTGCTAGAGCTAGGGAGGAAACTTTAGTAAGATACTATTGATGTTCTTGGTTTATCAATAAAGATCTTCAAGTGTATAATATTTTTAGTTATTTAATGAATTATGTTAAAGGTTTTGTTATGTTGAGACTTTGATTTGTTCTAGACATATTGGCACAATGAATGCTTAGCCTTACATATCAATAATTAATTTCATAAACTCATTAAGTTAATTAAAAGGAAATTTTCATAATTCTCTAAGTGCTTAACGTTTTATCTTCCGATTGAAATCACTTGATTGTTAGATTTCAATTGAGTTATCAAAGATAGCCAAGAATAACTCTAGTGTTTTACTTAAAGTGGAATCCCGAAGCTCTAGTATTTCAAACATTATATTAACCCTTGAAATATTACCTGCTAGTTGACATCTTTTCTTACAAACCTCCCTGTGGTTCGACACTCGGATTTCCGAGAAATTTTATTACTTGAGACAAACTTACACTTGGGTGTACAACTTTAAGAGTTATCAGTCCTCTCCTCTTTAAATAGAGGACCACACCCCATTGTAAAGTCTCTCCAATTTTGGCCCTCATTCATGCTATATACAAAAAAACAATATTCAAGGGAAGAACTCAAGAGTTCTTCCCGCAGTGTTCTTGTTCATTTATTATGATTGATAGTTATTAATCGGTTCACAATATAGCCACATTAAATCCGTATATCCGACTCGATAAAATCGCTATTAACAGTAGCGTGAGTCTTGCCATAATAGGGGAATCACTTGGATCTATCAAGTACAATGCAAATAGGGGTAATCGTAGGTGCGATGTTTGGATAATGAACGTCTGAAAGAATTATGGACTAAGTTATATAGGATTGATTTTGAAGGTTTCGAGAGTGCAACTGGATTTTGGGGGAATTGGTTACTTATAATGCAGCCCCGTTTGGTACACGGGATTGATCGGGATAGGTCAGGATTATGATTTTAATCCCAACTAATCTACTGTTTGATTTGTGGGATGAGGGCCCAGGATATATTTTCAGCCCGGGTACAAAATGCAAGGTCGGCCTTGAGGTGGCGCGGCCTGTGCCGTCGCGTAGGGCCCCAACCCAGACGAGGGCCCAAATATTTTTTTTTATAATTATATACGTTTTATTTATATATAAATAAAATATATTGCATTTATTTTATCATAACCCCGGTGGTGGAATCGGTTTCATTGAATAGAGGAAAAATCCAAATGATATTTAATCTTTTCTTTTAATTAATTTCCCCTTTCCTCTTAATAATTCGTACACTTTCAATATCTCATCTTTGACGTGTATTTAAAAAATAAGAGGCACACTTGCGTGAGACTATCTCATGGTGAGACGGAGTGTAATTTGAGCATTGACTCTTTAACACTTTGGGAGGAGTAGGTGTTAATTGTGCTAAGTTGTACTCCGTCTCATGCATGAGACCGTCTCATACAATTTTTTGTCTAAATATAATGTATAGGTAGTTTATTTTATGTTCTCTAAATATAATTTTTCTCACATGCATTCTCTAAATTTATTATATATTTTGTTGTTATACATGTTCATTTTATTAATTAATAGAATTGGCATCCTATTAATAATTTTTTATTTTTTTATTTATTGTACGAATATGAAGGGCCTTAAACTTTTTCCGCATAGGGCCCTCAAAATTGTTGGACCGGCTCTAACAAAATGTATTAAATCCCTCCATAGAGCTACGGATATATCAATCTCATGTGAAAGGTGAGTGATGAGAACGAGGGTTTTTGGACCCAAGAATACGTGCAAGATTATTCGAGAAATTGTCCCAGATTTGTCATTATCAAAGATATTGTCCCAAATTTCACAATATTGAGCAAAACACACAAGATTACGCAAGATTGGCAAGAATCTCCTAGATTTACTTATTTTTCTATAATTTTTTATTATTTTATTTTATTCTAGGATATCTTCTAGATTTAGTTTGATTTGGTCCTTTTTAGATTAGGATTAGTCTTTTTTGTCTTTAAATAGGTTGAGGACGTTTTTTCTTTATGATCAATGAATGCATATAACTTTTCTTTGGCATTTTTTTCAAAAACCAATCGTTATCCTGCTGGTCTGAGTCAGGGCGTCGATTTTATCGTGTTTTCTATTCGTTCTCCTATTGGCCTGCGCTAGGGCGACGAATTTATCGTGTTACCAAATCGCAGTTCTCATCAGTGGGATATAACATATCTCAAATGCAATATTACAATATTGTCCTTCTATTGTTTGAATAGATTCACAAGAATGAAGTGTGGTTGTTTTAATTCAATTTAAGGGTAATTATGACTTTGGAACTGCAACGTTTATAGTGGAGACTCAGGTGAGGTGCTGCTTGTACTATTAAAATATTTTAAAAGCTTGTGGCTGAATGAAAGCTATCAAATGCACAATTTATGGAATGAAAACGATTAGATGGAAAACAAACACAATATATTTGAGAAAAGAAATTTGATTTATAATTTATCTATTGTCTATTTTTCGTTAAAAAAAACTTAAATGTACAATTTTGGTCTCATAACTAAACTGATGGTTCAATTTTTGTCCAAGCACTAGAGGTAGCGTTGAATAGTGACACTTACCATCAGGCTCAAGTTCGGCTCGATAAAATAATTTGGGTCATGAGATATGGCTAACGAGCTTGAAGGAATATTTTTCGCGTTAGGCTCCGAGTCAAAGAGGAAGCATCCCAAGGCCCAAGAAGCCCAATGGTGGTGGGGGGAGTGAAGTACCGTGGTTATTTTTCTTCAGGACTGAATCTTTTATTTTTAGGACTAGATCTTTTAATCTTATATTTTTGGGACAAGATCTTTTTATCTTTTATATTTAGGTCTTTATCTTTATTTGCATATCTTTTTCCGTATCTTATTTTAGTATCTTAAAGTGTATCTCGATAGTTAGGAGTAGATACCGAGTATTTAATCTTGAAGTTTTTTTTATCAAAATTTTACTATTTTTTCGCAAGCAATTCTTCGCTTATTGGGAAATTTGGGTTTCGCCGTCCAACAATGTCAGATTATCTCCCTGAAGAGATATTGATCGAAATCCTGGTAAAACTCCCTATGAAATCGTTAATCCGCGGCACGAGTGTTTGCAAACAATCCCGATCTTTAATTAGAAGCCCCTCCTTCATATCCACTCATCTCTCAATCACTGAAAATCAAGCCCTTGTTGGGTGTCATGATATTAAAAAGAGTCGGGAACACTACAAGGTGATTCCAAAAAGAGGTCCCTTCGTTATTAATTCTGATTTGGAGTTTGAATTCCCGTTTAAATCCAAAATGGGGTATTTGGAAAGTTTGAATGGCCTATCTCTTTAAAAATCAAGCCCTTGTTGGGTGCCAAAAAAAGGGGGAACACTACAAGGTTTCCAAAAAGAAAATTCTGATTTGGAGTTTGGGTTTAAATCCAAAATGGGGTCTTTCGAAAAGTGGGATCTTGCGATGGCCTCGTGTGTTTGTGCGATGATCGTATAATGATATGGAACCCTGCTATTAGAAATCACCTGGTTTTACCCCAACCCCGGCTTTTCAATCAGCGGTATTATAATGAATCTGTTCTTGGATTTGGAGTTGCTAACAATGTTTACAAGGTTGTGAGGCTTTTTTACTGCAATGAACTCCTGCAGGCGGAGATTTTCTGCCTCGGTGGCATAGGGAGGTGGCGAAAGCTGAATGGATTTAATGATGTTAGGGTTCGTCATCTAATATATCTGTGTTGTCCAATTTTCTTTAATGGGTTTGTGCATTTGATTGATTTTGGTGGTGAAAATAGTGAACGTAATTCAATTTTGAGATTCCATGTTGGTGATGAGGTTTTCAGTGAAACAATGTTGCCAGAGGAGTTGGAGAGGGTGACTGTGGGAACGGGGTTGAGTCTTTACATAATGGAGGAATCACTTGGAGCTATCAAATGCGACTGGAACATTGGGTGCGATGTTTGGATGATGAAGGATTATGGCATCAAAGAATCGTGGACTAAGTTATACAAGATTGATACCGTAAGATACCTGAGAGTAATTGGATTTCGGGGGAACAATGAAGCCGTACTGGAGGTTCGTGGACGTGAGGTGGTTACTTATAATCCAGAAACTAAGGGGTTTAAGCATGTCGGGATTAATTGGGCTACGCACTCATTTTACGTGGGTGATTATAAAGAAATTCTCATCTTGCTCGGAGGATATAGTGGAGACTCGGGGGAATGAAGACTATCGGGATTAATCCAAAATTTCTCATTATATTGCTTGAATTAATCTCAGGGCCATTGATCTTTGTAAGTTCTTTGTATTGAATATAGTTTATGTTTTCTTTATATTGAATATTTAATAGTGTTTTGTTTCTTTCTGTTTAAAGATTAATTCAGTTATGGGTATACTTATGACTTCAAAATAGAAATATATAAGTACTAGGAAATTCTATTGGATGCTTGAATTTAAACATCTCACATTATAAGAGATATAGGCTGAAAGATGAGAGCCTCTATATATGCGCTCTTAATGAAATGTATCTTAACTATGTGGTCATTGCAATTTAGAATCACAATTATGTTAACTGGTGGGAGGATTTGTTTTGTGCAGGCTAGAAAGTAATTGATTCGTGTTCGTCCTAAATAGAATGACAATCTAATTAGTTTCGGTGTCGGTTGTACTTTGGAAAGTTGAAAAGATTGTGGGTGAACATTGATGCACTGTATATGGAATGAAGATGATTAGAATTTAGATGGGATTTAAATTAAAAATATCCCGTATCTTTGCACCTTTATTGAAAATGTCCCGTATATATCACTTGTTTTAATTTAGTTCCGTATGTTTTTAATTTGTGCCGATTTAGTCCCAAATCGCCAGAGACCGGTCAAACCAGTCAAAAACGACGTCGTTTTTGGCGCGTGAGATACATGCGCCCCTAATTTGGGACTAAATCGGCGCGTGATACAGTGTTTTCCAATCAAAATTAGGGGCGCGTGTATCACATGCCCAAAAAACGACGTCGTTTTAGGGTAGTTTGACCGGTCTCCGGTGATTTGGGACTAAATCGGCACAAATTGAAAATATACGGGACTAAATTGAAACATGTGATATATACGGGACCTTTTCAATAAAGATGCAAAGATACGGGACAGCCAAGACTATTATTCCATGTGACTCATGTTCCCATTAGCTTTGAATTGATCATGTAAAAAATATTTATATTTCTTGTTTTAAGTTCTCTCATGTAGTCTCTGTGAGTCTTGTGATAGAAGTTTGGTTCGTATGCCTGCATCCTCGCTGGAAGAGGATATTTGAGCTCGTGTACAATTTGAATTGTGGTGGAGATCGAGGTGGCCTTGAATCCTAACGTCCTTTGCTAGAGGCATGGGCGGACGCACATTAAGGCAGTGGGGCAATTGCTCCACCTCAATTTTCATTGTGAAATACTATATATACCTTTTAAAATTTTATAAATATTTTTAATATTATAAAAAAATAGAGGATCGCCTATAAAATTTTTCAACATGTCTACGAAATTTTCAACGAAAATAATTTCGTTTTTAAATAGTGAGGATTGTCTGGGACTTGCCTACAAATTTTTCTAATCATATAAACTTTTTCAATCCTCTATGTAATTCACAGGTAAATTTATTTGTATGCAATACCAAATTACAATTGTAATTGACTACGGAATTATTTGTGTAGGTAATTTGTTTGCTTAGAAAAATTACAATGTGTATAGAATTTGCTCGTAGGTAATTTGTTAATATGTCGTTAAGAATCCGTAAGTAATTCATAGAGAATATGTTTGTCTACTAGAATGTTAAAAATCCGTATGCAATGCTCACTATTTAAAGACTAAATTATTTTGTTGGAAAATTCTATAGTCATGTTAGAAAACTTCGTAACCAGTCCTTTATTTTTTTATAGTGTAAAAATTAAATAAGGTGATGGATGAATGAATGATAAGATGATCGATAGTTTGAAGATGCCAGCTGGATATCAACCTCCAAAATTCCAAATAATTTGACGGAAAGGGAAATTCAAAGCAGCACGTAGCTCACTTTGTTGAAACATGCAACAATGTCGGGACATATGGTGATCACTTGGCCAAGCAATTTGTACGGTCCTTGAAAGGAAATGTCTTCGACTGGTACATTGACTTAATTTATTTTAAATATTTTTTTTTTATTCATTTTTGCCCTACCTGAACTATATTCCTGCGTCAGCCCCTGGCTAGAGGGCCAGACAAAAGTCCACTCTTAATTAAAAAAAGAAAAAGAAAAAAAAGTAAGTCTCCTGTGAACTCAAATTCACATGAACTCTCTTTTTTTAATGTCACTGTTATACATATGCATTATGACTATTAACAAAAATACTAATTTTTTAAACAGTGATAGTACATTTTTATAACAGTGATACTTAGAAAAGAAAGAAAAGAATACATGAATTCAAATATATAGAAAATTTTATCAATAAAAAACAATACATGTGCAAATTGATTATTTGGCCTTTTTAATGAATAAGTATTTTTCCGTCAATAACAAAATAATTGTCATCTAAAGAATACATTACACATACGGCTAGGTCTTGTATGCACCAGGGTGCACCGTGCACTCATAGTGCATTTTAAAAGCGTGCAATTTGTTATGCTGAAAAGTGTGACTTATTTACATAGAAAATTGCAACTGTTAATATGGGAACATAGTTGCATGCTTCTATTTGGAATAGTTGCACGTTTCTGTTTTGTATAGTTGAATGTTTCTAAAATGCACTATGAGTGTACGGTGCACCCGGGTGCACATGAGATCCACTCTTCACATACACCATACTTTTAATTTTTAACTGATTACCATATATACTAGTCCTATCTAATCCACTATTTTAATTCTTAATTATCAATGATGCAATTGGTGTGATATCGAGGGATAGAATTCAAAATGGTCCCATAACTTTTCATCTTTTTTAAAAATAGTTCAAAAGAAGTTTAATGTATGAAAATTGTCCCAAATTTTCGCAATTAAACAATTTTCGTCTCAAAATTCACCGGAGTTACAGAACAACATCGTTTCTCTCATGTGGCGGGCATGTGCGCTTATTTCTCCGGCGGAATGCGGATTGTATTAATAATGATGCCTATGAGTATTTAAAAAAAAAAGTGGAATGCAATTTTGAAAATTCCACGTCACTAATTCTAACAATAATTTTTAAGAACAGTTCGGAGACAAAACCGTGCTCTTTCCCAAATCATAGAAAACCCTAATTTAACTCTCCCAAGCCAAGAAAAAATCAGTTGTTCAAGATGTTTCAACAGAGTGGAAGTACGCAAGCGATAAAGATGCTATTGTTAGAGGGTAGTGATCGTCGCCACCTATTTAAAGGAAGCAATGTTGGATGATGATTTTATTAGGTGCAAAAACTTCTCGGTAAGAATCTTATTTGAGAAAAGAAATTTTATTTCATAACTTATCTATTGTTCATTTTTCGTTCCAAAAAACTTAAATGTACAATTTCGGTCTCAAAACTAAATTGATTGTCCAATTTTGGTCCAAACACGAGAATGAAAGATTATCCAAGCACGAGAGGTAGCGTTGAAAAAAGACACTTACCATCATGCTCAAGTTCGACTCGATAAAATAATTAAGCTCGAATTTGGCTCGTGAAATTTGGCGAACGGGCTTGAAGGAATATTTTTCGAGTCAGGCTCCAAATAGTTTGCTAACATCTTGAAAGCAGCAGCAGCCCAAGCCCAAGAAGCCCAATCGGGAGAGTGAAGTACTGATGCATCAAGGAAGACGTGATACTTTTGGGCAAGGTTAAACCTTACGTGAGAATAATCTCATTTTTATAATTCATCAAAAGTTGTTTTACAATATTCCTTAAATGACTATTTATAATCGATAAACTAGGATTTTAGGCTTGTAAGCCCTAAAAGTCCGACCCATTAACAATTAATTAAAACTTAAGCAAAGTTCTAAAACTGTAAAATATAAATAATGATAAATAATTACAAAACAATCTTATCTCCATCATTCTCTCCCTTCTCGAAAAGATTCGTCCTCGAATCTGAATGAATCTTATCTCCAGCTGTATAATCGCTTCAACAAGGCGCTCATCTCCAGGGAAAGCGAAATTAATTAACACTTGTTAAGCTCATTCTCTCCAACAGCGAAACTCAAGCTCTTGTTCGGCACTATGATAAAAACAACAATCAGGAACACTACTCGGTGATTCCAAAAAGAGGTCCCTTCCTCATCGATTCTGATTCGGAGATTGAATTACCCTTTAAATGCCCAATAGGGTATTTCAGCCTAATGGGTTCTTGCGATGGCCTCGTGTGTTTGTCTCATGAAATTTCGCAGCGTATAATAATATGGAACCCTGCTATAAGAAATCACGTGGTTTTACCCCAATCCCAGCTTGCCAATCTGTATAATGAATCCGGCCACCTTGTTGTGCTAGGATTTGGAGTTGCGAGCAATGTTTACAAGGTTGTGAGGCTTTTTAACTGCACTAAAATCCTGGAGGCGCAGATTTTCTACCTCGGTGGCACATGGAGGTGGCGGCGAAAGCAAACTGGATTTAATGATGTTAGGGTTGGTCATCTCAGATATTTTTCTTGTCCAATTTTCTTTAAGGGGTTTGTGCATTGGATATCCTATGAGCTAAATGGTGAATATAGAGAACGTAATTCTATTTCGATTTTGACATTCCATGTTGGTGGTGAGGTTTTCGGTGAAATAGTGTTGTCAGAGGAGTTGGAGAGGGTGACTGCGGGAGCGAGCGCGAGTCTTTCCATAATGGGGGAATCACTTGGAGCTATCAAATACGACGGAGAGATTGGTTGTAATCCAATTAGATCCAATGTTTGGATGATGAAGGATTATGGTGTCAAAGATTCGTGGATTAATTTATATAATATTGATTGTGAATATTTCAAAGAGTAGTTGGATTTTGGGGGAGTGGTGAAGCTCTAGTGGCGGTTCTTGAACGTGAGTTGGCTACTTATAATCCAGAAACTAAGGGGATTAACCATGTCGGTGTTTTTGGAAATAGACGGGCATTTCGCGTGGATGATTATAAAGAAAGTCTCGTCTTGCTCGGAGGATATATTGGCTGAGTTGAGGAATATATCAAGACTATTGGATAGACAAGCGAGTCTTCTAAATTTATTGCATGTAACTCATTTTAATTGATTTTTTACTAATAATGCTATGTTTCTTTCTACTTGAAGATGAAAGAAAGGTTCGAGGTTCAACAAGAGGTGGAGAAATAGTATGTCAAAGGCTTCAAGTCCAATGAAGTTTGACGTGGAGAAATTTGATGGAAGAATCAATTTTAGCTTGTGGCAAGTGCAAGTTAAGGATGTGTTGATACAATCTGGTGTACACAAGGCTCTGAGAGGAAGGCCAGGTTCTGCTGAAGGTAACACCAACAAAGATTCTGGTATGAGTGATGAAGATTGGGAGGATCTGGATCTGAGGGCTGCAAGCACAATACGTTTGTGTTTGGCCAAGAGTGTTCTTGCAAATATACATGGGATTTCGAGTGCCAAGGAGTTGTGGGAAAAGTTGGAGTCTCTGTACCAGGCAAAGGGCATTTCGAATCGGCTGTACCTGAAGGAACAATTTCACACCTTGCGGATGGACGAAGGTATGAAAATTTCAGATCATGTGAGTACTCTTAATGGTATAATTTCTGAACTAGAGGCAATTGAAGTGAAAATTGAAGATGAGGATAAGGCGTTAAGACTCATCATGTCTCTTCCGCATACTTATGAGCATTTGAAACCAATTTTAATGTATGGGAAGGAAACTTTGAATTTTGTTGAAGTCACAGGAAAACTTCTTTCTGAAGAGAGAAGGCTGATGAGTGAAGGACGAACTTCAACAGAAAATTCAGCAATGGTGGCTTTTAGCAAAGGAAGGAAGAAGGACTTCAATGATGTTGTTTGTTGGAAGTGAGGGAAACTTGGGCATATAAAGCGAAACTGTCAAGAAGGAGCGGTGGCGGAAAATGACTCCGAAAAAGCTGCTAACGTTGTGATAAAAGATGATTTCCTCTGATTGAGAAAATGAACATCCTCATGGCATGTCCAACTGCCATGAACGAGGATGTGATGATGTTAGTTGGACCACATGTGCATTGGTTTTGCATTGATGCAAGGTGTGTCTGAATGATTGTAGGTCCCGAAAGGGGTTTCGTGAGGGCAGAAGTCTAGAGGGGAGGGGTGAATAGACTTCTGAAAACTTTTTTCGCAGTCGTGTGTGATTGCAGTTTGCCTGATCAGAGTGCAAGTGAATCAGTTTGGACTGATATCCAACTTACTGATCGCCTGAGGGCAGATCAGTTCGGTGTCTATCAGTTTAACTGATTGTGCGGAACCTAGTTTATACCCGTGTGAAAAACCAATTTAAAAACAAATCAGATTCCGAAGTTGTTTTCAATCAGATGACTATGGAGTCAAACGATCGGATCAAGAAATTTGGTGCTAGGCGATCCTAACTTCGAAATATGTATGCAGATTTACTCAAGTTGTGTGCAATAGTGTAAAGCAGTTAATCAAACAGGTAAATACACACAAGATTTATAGTGGTTCGGACAACCAGTCCTACGTCCACTCTTCCCTATCACAAGGGGCACCAACTTAATCAACTGGACTTAGATTATTGTGTTAGTCCAACACATTACACCAACAGATATTTATAGAGCTCTCACTCAACCGATCCCAGAAATCAGAACTAGAAACCCTAGTCTGAAATCTTGCTAAACAAACTTAACCTAACTTTGGGTTTTGGGTAAGATTTGTTGTTTGTTCCAACTTTGAAATCTATCCTAGTATTTAAGTAGCCTAACAGCTAGAGGATGAGATTTCTGTGCTAAGAACTATGGGATGAACACTTAGAAAATAATCTTCAAGGTTGTGTTCTTCGTGCGGAAATTTTGCTATAGTATATGAGCTTCTTGATAATTTCTGTCTTTTCACTCTGAAGAGTAATCCCATATTTATAGACCTCGAAATCAAAGAGCCGTTGGAGAGCAATTTGAATTTCCGGCTATATTTGGTAGGTTTGCAAGATTTGATGTGACGTGCTTCCAGGAACGGCATGGCCGAAAGCGTGTATGTCATTTTTCTAGCTGTTTGACTATGCAGCGCCGAAATTCACAGTGTCAGCTCAGGTCATACGTGTCTTGTTCTTATTGGTTAACAAGTACAGCATGTCAGAGTTTGTTCACCAACTAAAGTTGACATTCTTCCTGTTCAGATCAACAACGTATGACTTGGTGAAACATTAGTTGACACCTGTTGTGAGCTGACCTGATCAGTTACAATTGATCAGTCTACCTGATAGATTCTTCTGATGCCAGTTGTCTTAGCTTCAACTAGCAGACTCGATTGATGTAGGTCTTCTGGTCTTTTGGTCTGGATCTTGATCTTCTGGTAGTCTTCTGATCTTCAGGTCTTCTGAGTTATTGGCTTCATGTCTTCACCTGATCATCTGATTAACTGATCATTCGACTAACTGATTATCTGATCTTCTGACCTTGTCTTGTCTTCTGATCTCAACTGGTCTTCTGACCTGACTTATACATATTGAGTTCCCCCTCAATATGTGACCTACCTTATACATCAACTGCCTATACATTTCAGCTGGTCATCCTAACCTGATTCTAAAACATCAGTCAGCTAACAGGTCTGACTGGTCCTATTACAAACTGTTTTGGAACTTCCATAAAAAATAAATACAAATTTCCCAACAATTTCCCCATTTTTGATGGAACCAAAACATATAATCAGAAAAACAGATAACCATGCGAAATGTAAAAACGTAAACAACAGAAATCAGAAGACAATGAGATGTTGTCTTAAGATCGGAAAGGTAACTTGTTTTATATATAAGAGATGAAGATTACATGTACAAATTTTACCTATCACCTGATCTAAGACATCTTCTGATTCCTTCAATAAGCAAACTTCTGAAGACTTTCTAGAATGTTGAAAATCTTGTACATTCTCTGCAGCAAGACCTCCAATCTTTCACTCTCAATAATGTCTCCTCTCTTATCAAAATCATAGAAGAGCTGTTTGAATCCAATTGGGTCAAGAGAGTTATCAGCTCTGAGTGGTGGAATCATTATCTGAAATTTGGGTGCAGAAGAAGTTAATGTCATGATTTTTCCTTCATGCATCACCACTTTGAAGAATCTGGGGTGTTTGATCTCCACCCGTTTTGAAACTCAAAGATCAAATTCACCCCGATCGGCATGTTCTCGCATCTTCAATAATGTAGACGTCGCTTCGGCCCGATCGATTTTAATCCTTGTCCATTCGTGAAGCAAGTCTCTTCCGCCACGAGAATGATTTCAACTTCCGCAGGAAAGCTCTCCCTTCCCAATCTACTTCTTCTGCATCTGCTGCCATCTTAGATTTCCTTTTGACATATCTTCGGTCCAGGCCGGCAGCTTCAGCAAGTTTCTTCTTCTTGATAGCTGCTTCAATGACCCCACGCCTCATTAGTTGTTCTTCTTTATCAGCATCTGATGTCTGCAACTGTGTCTGGGTCACAATTGGCTTCTTGATTTGCTTCTCAGCTTGCTTGCCTTTCTGCAGTTGTCTTTCTTCAGCAGTGTCTACTTCTCTCTGCAGCTTCTTTGCCAACTCGAGACTTTTCGCCTGATCCTCCTGATCAAATCTTTTCTGTGTAGTTGATGAGAAGTCTTCAATATTGTCCACCCTAGCAACAACTTTAGACAGGGATGTCTTCTGCTCATTGATTTCTTTTCCCTGAGCCTCGATCTCCTTGCTGTGTTGATCCACAGATTGTTTTAGTTCAGCAGTAGGAGCGATCTCAGAATGGGTGACTTCAGAAGGAGTGGCATCAGATGGAGTGACCTTAGGTAAACCAGAATGGGTCACTTCTGGTAAATCAATAGTTACCATCTGCAACTATTTTTCCGTCTGCATCTGTTTTTCTTTATCTTGTCCTTCCCCCTTTTTGGTTGCATCTAAAAGGTGTGACAGCTTGAGATTCAAGGCCTGAAACTGACGTGTTATCTCCTCCTTAAGTTCTTCCACAACAAGAGGAGTGATCTGAACATTTGCAGAAGTAGTTGCAGTACCCAGGAACCTATTTAATCTAGATTCAATAACTTTCTTGGCCTGAGTAATAGATTGATCAAATCTTTTTTCTCGCTATTGTCCGCACCACCTAATCGATCCGGTTCAAGGATCCCCATACACTTTTCAAGAGAACATCGTCTCTCCAAGCATATCGACCGATCCTCATCTTGTCAGCAAGAGGGTCAATTCGTTTTGTTACCGATTCGAGAATAGAATCGTGCATATTTGTGATTTTCTCGACTGATAACTTTCTCTCACTGTCAACTAGGTTTGAGATCTGGTCAACAGTTAGCTTCCTCTCTTTGTCAATCGTGTTGCTCTATGCTTCTTCAAATTTCGCATCGACGGCGGCAAAGAGTCGTAAATTGTGTATCAACTGAAGCTTTTACCCCATCTTGTAAAACTTTTACCCCATCTTGTATTTTTGCAGTAATTAGATCTAGGATATCGGCCTTAGCACGATAGTCCGACCGGATGTTGAAACCTCACTTTGGTGGGTCTCATCTCAAAGACCCATACACGTTCATTGGCGGGGTTGCTCATACTCGATATAAGCATAAGTATCATAACCCCTTTTCTTCTTATTCATAAATACCCGACTTACGGTGCACCCGATCTCGATATCAACATCTCAGGTTAAATGCCATACTTGGATACACCGCGTCTAGCCGCCTTCTCTCGAGTCAACAAAGTAATCGACTCCAGGCATTCATTAAAATTAGGAAGTCTTCAATATCATTGAGTCACGATGTTCCTCCGAAGACTATCTCCATCCATCTGTTTGTCTCGATCCCAATATGATCGATGAGTTCGTGAAAGTGCTCGTCCCGGATAGGCATTCACTTGTCACCATAGAAAATACACCGTAGAGTGTTCTTGTCTGAATGATTCGGGAGGGTCCTCTTGTTGAAGGATTGTGAGACATGGAGACATACATGTCTTCGTTCTCGACAACATCTTGCTCCTCATGCGAGTTCGAGAATCGTGTTGGAACAAGTTCTGAATGATTTCTTGAACAGGTTCTGAACAACTTCCCAAACAGGGGATTTAACCGAGAAGATTTAGGGGGTGGAGGATTTTCGATTGAAAGGTTGATCGGCCTGTGGTTACGATGTGGTTGAAGTTATTTTGGGAGAGGGGGTTCGAGAGGAGAAGGGGTAAACGGTTTCCGGTGGAAGGTTCGATTTGAAGGTGGTTGTCCGGTTGATGGTTGGGTGAGGGTGATGGTTTTTCGGTTAAGGGTTCGGATGGAAGGTGATTTTGAAGAGGAGGTGGGTGAAGTGGGGCGATGGGTGGTTTCATGCCCTCTAAAAAGAGAACTTATGTGGTCGAAGTCGATGGTTCGAGAATCGGTGATTCTCTTCGGGTTGTACATCAGCTCCACGGGTTTCCACCGAACCGGTTTTCCACCAAATTAACTCTCGACTGATTCTTGAGTTGATCTTCGCCGATTCGAGAATTTTCAACATCTCTTCCTTCATCTTGAAGACCTCCAGAAGGCATACCATCCTTCTTAGGCAACATTATAGTAAGTATTTTCTGACGTTTCGCACCTGCATCAGAAGGCTTACTCACTCACACTAACCTGCTTCCTCTTTCTCGTTCCCCTCTTAGATGGAGCTTTGCCTTCAGGATTTTTAGGTTTCGGCACATATGGTGTTAGATCATCATCAAATAATCCAGATAGTGCCTCATCCTTGTAAAGCAAGGCTTTGAATTTCTCCACATATTGCTTCCGCCCATTTTGTGACCAAGGATAGTCACCGGGAAGCTTATCACCAAAATTATAGACACCTTTCTGAATATTAATCGATATTCTTGGTCACTTTCACTTGATTTTCTTCATCTGTGGCAAACTATCGGGGTTCTGCAAACAACGATGCTTGAATAACCCCATCCAATTCATATCTTGGGCCTTCTCAATGATTGCGGCCATAACATGCTTTTTTTTTTTTTGGGTTAGAGCATCCGGAAAAAGAGATCCCAAGAATGACTTTCGAGATAATTTTGAAAAGCAGTCTATACTTCCTTTTGAGGTAGGGAACTTTGACATGTGTGAGCTGATTGATGTTCCCAGGTCTCAACAACACTTTCTACAGATACTCCTTATCTGACATTCCAAAGATGAACTCATCGGTATTTTCTTGCCCATTTGAAGACCAAAGATTCTTCTCGAGATCATTGTTGGAGACATCGATCCCGATCCTTCCAACGAATGAGAATAGTTCTTTGTTGTCCGTCTCCTTTAGTCTTCTCGAAATTCCAATGATTCAAACATATGGACCGGTTTCGATGGCGATGGCAAAATTGATCAAGTCCACAGGCTCTTAAGCATTCGAGTATCTCCCTTGATTCTGGATCATTTGTGGTATTGAAAATGACATACTTTTCATCAATGACATTTTTTAGCATAGAAGCATAGTCACAAGTTTCCGATAGCACTATTGATGATTCCATTTTCTGAAATCATAAACAAACATACAAAGTGAGTGCTATGTGAAACAACATAATCAATCACACAGCGTTATTCATAAAAGAGCAATTTTGCGAATTAATACACATGAATATATATCCCCAATATGCATATAGTTTATGATGTATATAGAAATGACAATGACTGATTTAAATTCCATTTGATCATGATTAACAGTAATACACACAATTTATATACTCTGATCATGATATGCTATTCAAAAAATAACAAGATGAGTAAGTTACCAGAAAAGTGATATGAGGGTTTTGGAAGATAGATTAATCGCTTGAATATTTTGAATGTTTGAGAGAATTTTCTGGAACTGAATTGCGGCTTTAGAAAGTATGAAATGCGAAAGGTTTTCAGAGAAAAGGTATTTAGGGTTTTAAAAGATGGGAGGGAAACATTTTGCACGATTATTTTTGAAGATACTTGAGTGTCCTTGATTTAAGTGGATGGTCAAGATTAAGGCGGTTGAAAAGTAATTCAATCGTGCGGTTAAGGTTTTAAACCGACAGACTTTTGGACTTAAAGGTTCGGAATAAATGCATTTAATACACAAGCCCCGCGTCCGCATTTAATGTTTGCAGGCGTGACATCATAAAGTAATGTGAACAGTAATAGCTAACATAGAATAGGTATGAAGATAAATCAGAAAACGTATCTGACTGACTGATATTGTAATCAGTCAGTTACCACTGTTGATCTTATCTGGTTGACCTGATTACTGTTGACCTTACTAATGGTTGCCTAAATCATAGTATTTCCAACAATGTCCAAACTGATCAGATGACGTTCCCTTTTCAACTGTTATCCCTGAACAACTCTTTGACTGATCCTTTCTGATCAGTTGAGATACCATATCCAACTGATCCTTCTTATCTGATCAGTTTTCTTCGGATCCATCCTGATCCACTCTTGACCTAGGTCAAGTCTTGGAATGTGCGCTCCTGCCAGAACTTAGTTCTTGAGGAGTCGAAGAGTCGTCTTGATTCCCTAAGTCGGCGTGATTTGACACTTCGTAATGATGGTATGGATACATTGTGATAATTCACACCGTCAACTCATCCAACCATCAGTCGCGTGTTTCTTATGCGCTGTCCTTGCGGTGCAAATTTCTCCTAAGGGTCTTGAGAAATTAAATTTGCACCTATACCCCTGTTTTTCTTCTATAAATAGATCTGGGGTTTTAGGCAAACAACACAACATAAACCATTCATCTTCTTTATTTAGCTTATACTCCATGTTTTCAGATGAATCCCTATTTTCGGTGAAACTTCCGACAAAAACCTTTAACCCTTTTCAAATGAATTCAGCTTCTCAAATCAACCATGTGCATCCCTTATTACTCCTTTCGTCGTCATCGAAGATTACACATACAATTATTGCCAAGCTTCTCTACCACCGAGGCGGCGGATCTGTTATCGCAAATAAGAAGACACTTCTCCTAACCGTATGCACCTTGTATGACTATCGAGATGACGGAATTAGCATCAACAGACTCATTCTGATACAAAACATGAGTTCGGTATTCGATCTTGATCAGACAACAGCTGATCATCGTATATCAAACTTAATATTTGCATGTGACACTCGTGACCATGTGGTCTTTGCACCACATCTTTGGCACTTGTGTCCCATTTAACAGCTGGAGAGCCCATTAATTTTAGGACTAGGGGCTCCTGGCTTAGAAAAATCCTTTCCATTCTGGGGAAAATGCATCTCCTCCTCCTCTCAAGCTCGAGGGTGGCTTTAGGATTATTTCAAAGCCTCTCACGCCCCTTTTAGGGTTGGGGGAAAATGGGAGCATCAGGCTCTAAAATCGTTAAAGCCTCTCTCCCCCCCCTTTCTAGGGTTAGGCTTAGCGTTTAGGGTTTATGTACTGACCTCCGGGTCCTTTTGTACTTGTAACTTGTAATGTAAATCTGACCTCCGGGTTTTATCAATGAAAATTTCTATAATTCCATTGTTGTGTTGTTTCTACTTTCTTATCGCGATTTGTAGCCTTAATCTTATACAACTTGCTTGTTGAACATAGCTTAATCGACTTACAAAGTATAACCTTCCAATCGATCGATTCCCCTTAATCTGATAATTCTTTTTTGATCAGATCTGATCAGTTGAGGTATCTTCCTCAACTAACTCTTTTCTATCCGGTCGATCTCTTAACCAATTGGTCTTGGAGACTAGTCCACCAAACATTTCGGTGCACTTCCTCCGAGATCCGAAGCCTGCTCTCATTGCATAATTCTCTGAATCGATCTCGGTAGTGGCTTGGTTAAAATATCGACTTTTTTCTATTTATCTCGGTATGGATCTTTTCCATTACGATATTCTTCTTTTCAACATGATCTCTTATAAAATGGTGTCCGACATCCACATGCTTGCATCTTGTATGTAGAACGAGATTACTTGAAAGTGATTGCAATAAGACCATTATCATCCTGAATAATATAGTATCGTTTCGTTAGCTTCTTTGGTTGCTATAATGTTATAATCCTCAATCGAATTCTTTCTGCTTATATTAATTCGGTTGGGGGAACAAATCGAACTTCGCTGCGGACCATGTATTCCTTTCATAGTAGATAGATACATCGAATCGATGTTTGCTTCTTTTGAAAACCAAGAGATCAATTAACTACCTAAAATCCGACATGTACCGAGGTTGACTTCTTCAATTATCAATACGCAACCTCCATAATCGTAATCGAATACCCACTAAGCTCTAGATTATCATCTCGGTGGATAAAATAAACCAAGGTTTATTGTCCCCTTCGATATACTTAAGAATCCCTTAGTCGCTTCGTGTGGCTTTTCAGCATTGGATTTGCCCGAAATCCGCACATACACCCACCTTTAAAAAGTGATATCCGGTCTGTTGGTTATTTGGCTCCGGCGGTCGGGTATAGTAGAGATCCAATGAGAGCCCTATATTCTTTACGATTAGTTTTTCCACCATTCTCATCCGGATCCATTTTGAATCCGGTCATCATAGGAATTTTGGCTTCCTTACAATTTTGAACTCGAACTTAGCCAATAAACTCCTAGTGTAATTTCGCAATAAAATTTTCTTGCGATGAATATCCTTCTATACTTTGCTTAACTTGTAAACCAAAAATAACTCATCCGACCCATCATGGACATCTTGAACTTCCTTGCATCGACTTTTGTCAAATTTTCACATAAACTCTTGTTGGGAGATCCGAAGATGATGTCATCCACATAAATTTGAACCATCGAAAATGTCTTCTCCATCTTCTATTCTCAATAAGGTTTGTCCACTATTCCTTTAGTAAAACCACTGTCCTATTAAGAACGGAGAGATGTATCATACCAAGCTCTAGGAGCTTGTTTTCAAGTCCCGAACTCATTATTCCGAAATCATAAAGAAGATTTTTCTTAAACGGTACACCCACTTTTGGATTCTCGCCTTTTTTCAAAGCCTCGGAGGTTGTTCAACATAAACTTCCTCGGTATAGTACCCCAACTTTAAGAATGCACTCTTAACATCCATCCGATAAGATAAATCAATAAGCGATTAATGGCTTCATTATGATCCGTGGCGGCAAGATCCAGATTCATCATCGTGCAAAGGTCTCATCATAATCAATTCCTTCTAATTGTGAATACCCCTTTTCCATAACAAGTCTTGCCTTATTTCAAAAGTTGTTATGACATTATTCTCATCTCTCTTGGCTAGGGCTTCTTCTACTAGTCTAACAATCTTTCACTTACCTTGGTTCCTTCAAAGATATATAACAATAATACATGGCACTTTCACCAATCGATGTCTAGTTTTGACTCTATCGATGGGTCTCCGTCCATCGGTCGATTGGATGACTTTCAAACTCGTTACCCAGTCCTTCTTTTAAAATTTGCATCGGTTTTGGAGAACATCATCCTCTTCTAATAGTAGTTCATTACTAGTGATTGGGAGTTTTTAATTCTATGATCCACTTGACATGGACAAGTCTCGGTGATGTTGGACTCATCATGTGATTGATGTCCGTCCATAGGAACTTTAAATTTCAAAACTTTGTTCCTCTTTTCTCGAACCGACAAATTTGATGGTTCGATTGATCTCATCGATCTAATTTTAAAAGAACATCTCATTCTGCTTGGTTATGCGTACCTTAGGGTCTAATTGACCGGTGAATCGGTAAGATCAAGTTCGGAATATACATAATTGCTTTTTTGGCTTCGTGTTCTATTCATTGAAAATTCGATCCTTTTCCTTGATACTTAGTTGATCCATTTTACATTTACGTGCATCGTCCGTGTTTTTCCATCCGGTTGATCCGGTACTTCTTATTCTAACATGGATCAATTTCAACCCTTTTCTCTTGTTCAAAAAGATGTCTCATCAAAGACCACATGAGGTGTTTCTTCCACAACTAGGGTTTTCCAATAAAACTTTGTTGTAAACCCCCCTTTCTTAATATCGGCTTTGACGGGGACTTAAAAGCTTTGCAATCGGGATACTTAAGTAATAGGTCCAAAAACTTTGGATGAGGAATATTCTAAGAATATACCCAAGATCCGACTTGTCCTCAAAAGTCTTCAATACTCTTCCCATTGTTGTGTATGAAACACTTGCACCAAAAAAACATGGAAGTAAGAAACACGAGGTTTTCTCGCCTTCCAAATAAAGCGTTCATAGGGTGTTTTGTAGTGAACCTTAGTCGATGAGCATTTTACATTTGGCTTTTTTCCACAACGAAAGTGTGGCATAAAAATCCTCACTCTTCCGCCTTATTTATGGCTTTTTCTTTTCTTCGGCCTACCAAAAAGGGCTTGGTGTTGCATGTTCGGCCTAACATAACGCATACACTCAGGATTTCCTTGAGTGTTCTTTTTCTCCGCTTCAAGCTACACCATTTTACTTAATTCGCATTTTATTTGCTAATGTCTCATGTTGTATACCAAACTTAGTGCAAAAATCAAAATAAAAGAGTTCGTGAAATTATGTACCTTTATCCGATCCGGTTTTCACTATCATTTAGAACTTTCCCTTTTCGTTTTGTAATTTCTTGAAACAATGTTTTAATTAAATTACAATTTATCTTTGTTGTTGTCTCATTCTTCTTATACAAGAATACAACCCGGATAAACTTGGAATAATCATCCACGATTACGCAGTATATTTAAATTCATTGCTGCGTCAATATATCATGCATAGTATCTTGGTTAACCTAAATAACCGGGTCCAAATAAGTTCATATGGAAATATTCCACAAAATTTCCTCCTCTAATACTTTCTTTATCCGATGATCTTTCATCTTTTTATCAATCCAGTGGATTCCCTTGAATGAGGTTTTAACTTGTTTTCCCTTCCGACATATTTTCAATTTACATGTCCGATCCTTCCAAGAGAATACCTCATTCGGAAGACCCTCAACCAAAGACATCCTTGCTATCTTGTTAAGAGTTTTAAAGTTCGGATGACTCATTCTCTTGTGCTAAAGCCAATTTATATACCTTTTTGAACTTTTAACAATCGTGCATGCATTTTTTGGACAACTGCTCCAATCTTAAATATTTGATAAATTGTACCTTTCCTTGAACTTAGTTAACAAGATCCGCTGAGTAGCTCAATTCTTGATAGTACATTGATCGATCGAGAACTCAATTTACTAAACTTTATTGTCGCATAACCAGAAACCGATAATGATTATGCTTTAAACCTTTTCGACATAATGAGACTCTAGTAACTTCAATTTAAACATCATCATTCTCTAAGGTTCTCAATCCTCCGGTAAAACCAAAGTTATCATCACCAAAGAGTACACGTGGGCCTTCTTGTTCGTGTAAGAGATGAGGAGATGATTGCTTCCAATCATATGCCTTGAGCATCCACTATCGGATGTACCGGATAGTTTTTTGTACACCTCCTTTGTTGGCCAAACCCACGCGGACTTGCAATCAAATCGGGTTTTAGGTACCCCTTTAGGATTGGGTCCTCGGGGTTAGAGTTGGTTTTAAATAAATTTGGATCCATACAAGCAGGGCACTTCTATTGTTGTCGGATCTATAGATCGAAGGCAAAACAAATCTTTTTGTCTCCTATAAACATCTACATAATCATACATCTCTTCATATGCATTACGATTTCGGTATGATTATTTCGCGAGCCTTGGGTGAATTAGAAGACTTGGGATTTTTTTCCTTCTTTGTTTTGTCTTCTTTTTAACCCAATTTAATTCATTAATAAATCAGTCGCAACCATAGGTTTAATTCCATTATAAGGGTAGAGTACGATTGCTACCATTAAAAGATTCATATCTTATTGGCATATCTGGTTTCCGATTTACCCTTGGTTTTTGCTTTGTTAGGGCACTTGACTGATTAGGTTTTAGATCATATTTCCTTTAGAGGTTGTCTTTTACGATACCTAATCTGATTAATCGGTAAAGGTCTCTTTAATGAGGATAATCTTTATTCGAAAAGAACTTACGTTCTTCTTTGTTTTGTAGTTGATTCCTTGGTCGATGCTTAATCGAATTGGGGTCCATTTATGTTCCTTTTTCGATTGGGCACTTGTCTTACTTGTTCATCGTGTCTCTTTTTTGTTAGATACCAATTTTGCTTTATGTGTATCTATATCGAAACTTCGTTGATTACACCTTTTTGAAGTGAATCGACATTATTATCGTTTCTTCGGCTTTTGAGGATGTAGAAGGGTTTTCATACCCAATTCCTTCTTATTAGTTGTCGTTCGAAAATAGTTGTTCATATCCTCTGATAATGGTTTTCAAGATTTCGTGAAAAATCAGTATTTTCTTCGTAAACTATCCTCGATTACTTTCGGACTCTCATGTAGTCAAATAAAGAGATCATCAAACTTGGCTTGTATGATTTTTAAAATCATCGACTTTTTATTGATCTTTATGACTAGATGTTCCTTAATCTTTCTCCGATCGGAAGAATTAACTTTTAACGAACTTTGAGGTTCTTGATTTATCTTCGGTTAGGGGTCATAAAATTATTCATTAGGTTATACCCGAAACGCTCTTTTAGTTATTTAATTTCTTTTCTTCTCTTAGACGTCAATTTTTTTTGTGCCTTAACAAGCAAACTTGAGTATTTTCAATCCTTCATACCTAAATTCATCGTTTTCCTTCCACATGACATCGTATAAGTGTTAAATCTCTGTCTGTGTGTTAGAGAGATCATCAAGCAATTGCTCGGAGTAGAGGTTTTTCTTTTATTATCAAAGTCAATTCTCCAACAAAAGTAACCATTAAAAGACTCATCATGTGTGGATATCTTCGTCAGAGCGTCCCTTAGAGGTTACCTCCCATTGGTCTTCCTCCTTAGCCATAAGGGTATCACTATTTAGATCCTCATCATCGTAAGAGAATATCGGATCATCGTGAGTGGAAGAAAATCATCATCGTTTATCAAGTTTATCAAAAAATATAATTCCTAAAACAGAGATATAGTAGCAATCCCTCGGAAAGGTAGATAAGAATCATCAATTTTAGATGTATCGGAACCATGGCTTTCCTATCTCTATAAGTTGCTCTTCTTCTTCGCCCCGCTCTTCTCTTTCTTTTGGTGTTTCACTATCGTCCGCACAATCATAACCAGTAATGACCTCGGTTTCTCATCAGATTGAAACACGCGGTTTAAGGTCCACAATCCACGATTTTCGTACCGCTTCTTCTCGCGGTGGTCGTCATTCCGTCAATGTAGAATATGTCGGTGACTTACATCCTTGGAAAATCCTCGATTGTAATCGAATTTCTTCTTTTTTAAAGAATCTGTTGTCTCTCTCCTTTCATCGGACCGATCATCTCTTTTCTTATCTTCTATGTGATCCTTTTCTCGATCATCATCTATTCTTCGCATCGATCCGGTCCTTTTGGAGATCTTTAAACCTTACCGGCCTCCTATCTCTTCCTCTCGATGTTTTGATAATCCCCGTAAAATCTACGATACTTGCCAAGTTGAATGTTAGATTTTTCAAGTTTTCTGTTAGCAAAGCAATCTGCTTGATTTGGCTTATAATATTTCCAACAGTTTCAAGAAAACTTTAAGTTGTTGTTGGGTCGCTTTGAATCTGTTTTTTGATGTGGCGGTGTGGGCTTCAAAGAAATAGTGACTTCGTCTTCTTCTTCTTGCCCTCTTTTTGATTTCTTGATCAAACTCATGGGCTTTAAGACTTCGGGAATAGGTTGCTTGGCTTCATCTTGGCAATATCTTGACAATCCTTTATTACGATGACTTTCATATCCCACTTCTTAGTCGAGAGATCTCAAGATCTTGTAATTTATGTCTTTATCGACATCTCGTCCAAGTTCCCGAAGTTTGTTGGTGACATGGTGATTCTTCCATAGAGCTCATTGATGGTTTCATTTGGTAGCATCTTGAGTTTCTCAAATTTCACCTTTCGGTTCAAACTTTTGCGATCTTTTTGGTATCTTTAATCGAGATCATTTCCTACACACATTTCAAAGCGTATCCCACATCTGTTTGGCTATCTTGAGATAATTTATCTTTTCTCTCCGTTATCTTGTCCATGGTCTTCATGATTATGTGCCCGGCTATCGATCCAGAGTGTATAAGAATCTCTCTTCAAAGATCCATCGGTGGGGACTCTTTTTCGACAAGACTTCCAACCGAAAATCTGGATCACCTCCAACAATTTGGTTGTCATGGTAGATGATGATGGGTCCTCGTTCAAGAACTTCCATCATCCTCTCTTTCATCGCTTATTGATCCCGATGATTGTTCATGTATATCGTCGAATCTGCATACTCATCAATGGAAAATTTAGGCAAATCATGATACATACCGAAGTATTATCCATCAGCCGATCGTGATTTTGAAAAATGTATTTGAGATTTGAAAAGGTTTTTTCAAGATCGATTTTGTTCAAGTGACCACAAAGGTTCTTCCTCAAGAACCGATGATATTCAAAGCCGTGGTCCATAGAACCACCGCTCTTTCATATCACTTGTAGGTCCCAAGATCGGGTTTCGTCTTTATCGAGGCGTTCGAAGTCTAGAGGTGATTCTTCCGGGTTAATAGACTTCTAAAAACTTTTTTTATCGTCCGGTCGGGTGTGATTGCGGTTTACGTCAAGTGCAAGTGAATCGGTTTGGTCGATATCCAACTTCCCGACGCGAGGGCAAAGATTCGGTCGGTGCCTATCGGTTAACCGATTGGCGAAGCTAGTTTATACCCGTGTGAAAAACCGGTTTAAAAACAAATCCCGATTCGGCCATTTACCGTTTTTCAATCGATGACTATGGAGTCAAAACGATCGATCGATAGCTTGGTGCTAGGCGATCCTAACTTCGAAATATGTATGCAGATTTACTCAAGTTGTGTGCAATAGTGTAAAGCAATTAATCAAACAGGTAAATGCACACAAGATTTATAGTGGTTCGGACAACTAGTCCTACGTCCACTCTTCCCTATCACAGGGGCACCAACTTAACCAACTTGACTTAGATTATTGTGTTAGTCCAACACATTACACCAACAGATATTTATAGAGCTCTCACTCAACCGATCCCAGAAATCAGAACTAGAAACCCTAGTCTGAAATCTTGCTAAACAAACTTAACCTAACTTTGGGTTTTGGGTAAGATTTGTTGTTTGTTCCAACTTTGAAATCTATCCTAGTATTTAAGTAGCCTAACAGCTAGAGGATAAGATTTTTGTGCTAAGAACTATGGGATGAACACTTAGAAAATAATCTTCAAGGTTGTGTTCTTCGTGCGGAAATTTTGCTATAGTATATGAGATTCTTGATAATTTCCGTCTTTTCACTCTGAAGAGTAATCCCATATTTATAGACCTCGAAATCAAAGAGCCGTTGGAGAGCAATTTGAATTTCCCCCTATATTTGGTAGTTTTGCAAGATTTGATGTGACGTGCTTCCAGGAACGGCATGGCCGAAAGCATGTATGTCGTTTTTCTAGCCGTTTGACAATGCAAATACCGAAATCCAAGATGTCATTTCGGTCATCGTGTCTTGTTCTTATTAGTTAACAAGTGCAAACATGTGTCGAGTTTGTTCACCAACTAAAGTTGACATTCTTCTTGTTCAGATCAACATTGTATGACTTGATGAAACATTAGTTGACACTGGTGTGGTGACGACCGATCGATTATAACCGATCGGTCTACGATAGAGTCTTACGATGCCGGTTGTCTTAGCTTCAACTAGCGAGACTCGATGATGTAGGTCTTCGGTCTTACGTGCGGATCTTGATCTTCGGTAGTCTTCGATCTTCGTGTCTTCTGAGCTATTGGCTTCATGTCTTCACCTGATCATCTGATTAACTGATCATTCGACTAACTGATTATCTGATCTTCTGACCTTGTCTTGTCTTCTTATCTCAACTGGTCTTCTGACCTGACCTATACATATTGAGTTCCCTTCAATATTTGACCCACTGTATACATCACCGCCTATATATTTCAAATTTGGTCATCCTAACCCGATTCTAAAACATCGATTAGCTAACAGTCCGACCGGGTCCTATTACAAAGCTGTTTTGGAACTTCCATCAAAACTAAATACAAATTTCCCAACAATGATGTCGATGGCTGAAGGACTTCTAGGAAGGCCAAAAGCTAGAAGTTGCACCATAAAATTCAGCAGGTGTTTTTCGACATGTGCCGAAGAAAATTCTTAGAATGGTTGATTTTAAGTGTTCTACTCATATGGTGGAGTAGGTTATTCTCTATTTTGAGAATGGTGATTCTTTGGTTTAAGAATCATGATTGTCAGTGAAGACAATGGAGTTTTCTTTTAACAAGATGGAGATTGTTGGACTTTGATTGTTAAAATAAAACTTGTAATCCCACATCAGCTTTTTAACAAAGTTGGGGGCTTCCAAATCCTATATAAGGAGCCCATTAGTCTTTGTTACAAGTGCAGCAATCAATACACTTTAGTCTTGTATTTGATTCTAGTTAAAATTTCTTTCTCATATTCTCTTTTAATAGAGTCTCGTGAGGAAGGTGAGAGTCATTGTAGACTTGAAATAGTGTAGGAAGGTTGAGTGAAAGAGAGGAATTCTGTGTGATTGTAGAAATTTATCATATAGTGATCTCTTTGGTGGGTCGTGGTTTTTTTCCGATTTTTGAGTTTCCACGTTAAATTCTTGTGTTGGTGATTGTTGTTTTTATTCTTTTAATTTCTCGTTTATTTTATTTTCTTCTTGTTGTGAATTGGGACTTAATTTCCCAACAATCTGATTCATCTCCAATTTCTGATTTTTTTAGAGTGTATTTTTTAGATTTTTAGATCCAATTTTGGTGCAATTTTATTTGAACAGGGTGCGCTTATTAAAAGGGTGCGACTTTGGTTTGGGAAGTTACAATTTGGTTTGGAAGGTACGATTTGGCTGTGCGATTTTTTCCCGTCGACCTATGCAACTTTGCGATGTTGATTTGGATTTATTTTGGTTCTGAAATGGATTTTTGGTGTTTTGGTTTTGGGAATCGATTTTTTTTTTTTTTTTTTCTGAAATCGATTTCAATGTTCAGGTTTTTTGTTTAAGATTTCTCCTTCATGGTTCTAGTTTTTCAGCATTTTTCTGGAGAAAAAAAAAATGAATTTATCTCATATTTTAAGTGTTTTAAAAAATCTAATAGATGCTCGAATCAAATTTGATAAAACGAGTCCAATCAAATCTCACTGTGAGTTCGAATAGATTACCATGGGGATTACCATCGGAGAGTTTTTTTAGAATGGAGGGAAGATTATAAAAAAAAAAAAATTTGTATTTTAAATTATTTATAAATTATATATATATATATATATATATATATATATTTAGATTTTAAAAAATTATTATTTGATTTTAAAAATATAGTTTATTTAAAAATAAAATTATATATATAGTATTTCAAAATTCTTTATATTTCTTTTTAATATTTAGCAAGGTTTTATTTTGTTGAAACAAATTATTTTTTGTATTTACAATATATACAAATTCTATATTATCTTTTACATGTTACATTTATTATTTATTTAGTTTGATTTTTTTCAATTATGTAAATTATATTTTTATTTTATTTTTTTAGATTATACATAATTTATTATTATTTTAAACATATTTATTTTTGTGTATTTCAAATTATTTACTGATTATATATATTTTTAATTTTTTATATATAAAAAAATTATTATTTGATTTGGAAAAAATATTATTTGAATTTGTATACCGATTTTATATTTATTTTTAATATTCAAATTTTAAATAAATTATTTAGTTTAAAAAATATTTATTGTGTTTGTAATCATATTTAAATTCACTATATAAGTTTACAATTAGTTTTTAATTAAAAAATTTATTTTATTATATAGATTAATTTTTTTAGTATTAGTTCAAAAAGTTAACGGAAACCGTTAGAAACTTAACTGTTGGAAGCATTTTTGCAAAAAGAAGGACAAAAAAAAAATATGAGACTAAAACTGCGAATACAAAATTCACATGGGATCACTTCTGCAATTAACCCAAATAAACTATTCTATAGCTTTAGAAGAATTGCAGGAAATCTTGCAAGGAAAGAAGATTAATTTTTTTCTGATAAACTCATCGCAAACGATTTACAGAGATAAATATGCCCCAGAGAAACTGCCAACTCTTAGCAACTAGCTAGATGAAATCTAAATTAGAACTAATAGCAGATTATAACCGTAACAATAAAACAAAGCTGGTGAAATAAAAATAATATTGTAGATAATTCTAATTTTCCGGCCGATTGTAAGCATTCTTGAGTCCACGGCCCTGGTATATATGCATCACAAACCCACCGCATCCCATTCCAAACCCAACCCAACCCTCGGTGCCCAAGCTATATTCATAATATTAGGGGTTCTTGTGTAATTATACATACAAATTTGAGAGGGTATAATATTAATACGTGATCTCTTGATGAAACATATATAGATTTGGGGGTTAGGGTTTTGAGAAATTTGTGTTTCTTCACAATGTCAGATTATCTTGTTCCTGAAGAGATATTGATTGAAATCCTGGTAAAACTTCCGATGAAATCGTTTGAGTGTTTGCAAACAATGGCGATCTCTAATCAGAAGCCCATCCTTCATATCGGCTCATCTCAAGCTCTTGTTCGGCGCTATGATAAAAACGACAATCAGGAACACTACATGGTGATTCCAAAAGAGGTCCCTTGGTCATCAATTCTGATTCGGAGATTGAATTCCGTTTAAATCCCAAATGGGGTTTTTCAGAATAGTGGGATCTTGCGATGGCCTCGTGTGTTTGTCTCATGAATATTCGCATTCCCCTGCTATAAGAAATCACGTGGTTTTACCCCAACCCCTTTTCAAACCGTATAATGAATCCCGCAACCCTGTTGTGCTTGGATTTGGAGTTGCTAACAATGTTTACAAGGTTGTGAGGCTTGTTTATTGCACTAAAATCCTGGAGGCGCAGATTTTCTACCTCGGACTGGATTTAATGATGTTAGGGTTGGTCATATCAGATATTTGTCTTGTCCAATTTTCTTTAACGGGTTTGTGCATTGGATTTCCTATGAGCTAATTGGTGAATATAGAGAACGTAATTCTATTTCGATTTTGACATTCCATGTTGATGGTGAGGTTTTCGGTGAAATAGTGTTGCCACAGGAGTTGAAGAAGGTGACTGCGGGAGCGAGCGCGAGTCTTTGCATAATGGGGGAATCACTTGTAGCTATCAAATACGACGTCGAAGAGACTGGCTATAACCCAATTAGGTGCCATGTTTGGATGATGAAGGAAGATTCGTGGACTAAGTTATATACAATTGATACCGTAAGATTCCTGAGAGTAATTGGATTTCGGGGGAGTAATGAAGTTCTACTAGCCATTCATGAATGTGAGGTGGTTACTTATAATCCAGAAACTAAGGGGATTAAGCATCTCGGGATTAAGCGGACTATACACTCATTATACATGGATGATTATAAACAAAGTCTCGTCTTGCTCGGAGGAGGATATAGTCGAGACTCACATTATAAATAGAATGATATAAATATATGAGTATTAGGAAATTCTATTGTATGGCTTGAATTTAATTAACTCACATTATAAGATATATATATGAGTTGCCTAAGAAAGCAGATGTTTGATCTCAACTTTTTTTTTTTTTTGACAGAATTTGATCTCAACTTCATGACAAGGGATATTGGTGCTCTTAATGAAATGTACTTTGGAAAGTGATGCACTGTTTAATAACATGAATCTAATAATCTGGTTTAATAGTTTTAAAATCGAATGCATGCTTGAAATCGATTTTACACAATTGGTGGCATACACAGCAGTACTATTGATGGATTAAAATCGAATGCATGCTTGAACTGCATGGTCATTTTATGTGAAATTGTGAATGATTATAAAGAAAGTCTCGTCTTGCTCAGAGGATATAGGGGAGACTCGGGCGAGGTGCTGCTTGTACTATTGAAATTTGAAGGGAAATTAGTTGCATTAGCCTCATTAAGATGAATTTTTGTCCAAATGGCCTTTGACTAAACATCTATTTTTCTCTTCCGTTTAAAAAAATTAAAATAAAATTATAACTTCAGATTATGACCTAAAACTTCTCATTTTTTTGCACATTGTCCACAAATTCTAAGCAACCTTTCATTTCCAACACAACGCTGAAAAACCCAATGGAGCAAAGTCTCAAAATTCTGAATCCAACGTTTTCTTCCCCGTTTGATTTCTCTTGTCGCTGGCACCTCAAAACCTGAAAATCATAAATTGAACTCTAATTTTTTACTTCTTCAATCTCATTCCCAATTGAAACCCTTTACTTCATTTGCGCGAGGGAAATGATGTTTTTGGGCGCGGACATAAAGAAAGTGAGAATTCCTTGTTTGATACAAGTATTCTATAGTCTCCAAATTATATTCAATCAGCGTTAAGGTAAGATGTTTGATACAATTGTGGCTATATGATTCGTGCTACGGAACGAAAATATAGGGAAAATATATTCTGATACAATTTCGATGATTCCTTGTTTTGATGGTAATAGAAGTGATCGATGATTCATTTATTTTGATTTGTTGACCTGAAGCGGGCGACTTTTTGTTATAATAGTGATGCATCAGATACTTTAGTTTTTAGTTGTACTCCTTGAACCTAGTTGCATTTTTTTTTGTCTTACCTTTTTGGCATTTAAATGCTTTGCAAAAAAATTTTAAGCTAGACAATTTGGTGGCATATATTTAGTACATATTATGCTAAAAAAATTGGTCCCATAAATTAGACTAAAATTGGACAATTCATTTAAGTATGGATCAAAATTAAACAGTTATATTTTTTTGGGACTGAAAATGGACAATAGATAAGTTATGAGACTAAAACTTTTTTTCTCCAGTTTATTTCATGCGATTTATGTTCAAGTTAGATTTGAATTGATCATGGAAAGTCTTAAACTTTGTTTCAAGTTAATATGTGTTTGTGAAAGGGATTAAATTTTTTGTAGTCCAGTAACTTGTCATCGTTTTGAAATTGGTCCCGATTGTTTTGACTTTTTTATTTTGATCTTATAAATTTGTGAAAATTTTGAAATTGGTTCAAGTGACATGCTATTGCAAGTCACCTATTCAGTCAATGCATATGCGGCATTTTGTTTGACTTTTTTTGCATGTGGAAATGATGATTGGATTTTTATGTTAATGTGGCATTATTTATTTTAATAATTTATTAAATTAGTAGAAAAAAATTTATTTTATTTATTTTCAAATTATGTTGCTAGATTTTTTTGTAAAAAAATATATTATTTTTAAAAAATTATAATTCTACTAATTTTTACAATACATCTAAACGAATTTGATCATATGCACGCATGTGGGCACAAACTTATATGTTCACCGCTTATGTGGCACGCCACATATGCAAGGTCTCCACCATCATTTAATTAGTTTCTTTAATTAATTCAATCTTCTCATTTATATATTTTTCATATTTTACCCAATTTCATTAATTATATTAAATTTTTTTACCCGACCCGAACACGGTCCGAGTGGTTCATGGTTCACCTGGCCCGAATGGTTCATGGGTTTAGGGTTCATGATTTAGGGTTTAGGTTTATATAATTAATGAGAAGATTTAATTAATTAAAGAAACTAATTAAATGATGGTGGGGACCTTGCATATGTGGCGCGCCAAATAAGTGGTGGACATATAAGTTTGTGCCCACCTGCGGGCATATGATCAAATCCGTACATCTAAATACCCTAAAATAAATCAAATTTTTCTAAATCATTTTAAAAATTAAAGTAATTTTGAAATATGGTCAAGTATGGATAGCTCAAGTGGTTAGAGCTCCACCACCTAACACCTTGAGGTTCCGGCTTCGAGACACGGATAAGGAATATTTATTCCTTCTTGTGGTGGTCCCCCTCTTGTGGGTGGTGGTCCCCCTATTGTTGGGTTGCGGTTGCGGTTGCGGTGCGGTTGCGGTTCCGAGTTGCAGTTCCGGGTGGTCCCCCTCTTGTGGTGATTGCAGTTCCGGTCTACAGCGAGATGAAATGACATTGTCATGTGCCCGGTGGTAGAAGGAATTATTGTAATTGATTATGTTAGGAAACTATTTTAATTTGTCTTTCAAAAAAAAAATTAAATACCTTAAAGTAAATTCATTAAAAAACTTATAACCATTAAATTTGTAAAAAATTAAAACTTCATAATTTTGAAAAGGCTGTAATATAAATATATTAAAAAAAATTTAAAATATAGCCTTTTCAAAATTAAATTTAAATAAATTTTTAACATTTTATTTTAATTTATTTAACAATTAAATTTTAATTTAACATTAAATTTGTTTCGGCATCATGAACCAACACATCTTATTTGCATCCGCGAAATAGCTTTAAACACGCGTTGCAAGGTATAGTGATGTTAAAATCACCCAGATTTTTCCAGTAATTCTCATAAATAGTCGGCTCACCACTGCACAAATATAAGGGAAATAAATATAAGTTAATTTTAGCTGCAATTAAGAATTTGAATACACATGCACAAAGATAATAATAATGTAATTGAAGATTACAAGTAAATATTTAAAACACAAATACAAAACATTCACACAAATGTACAAATTAATAGAATTGATGGAAAAACACACACATTGATTTAATTTTATGAAAAATTAATGCAGAAAAAAGAAAAGAAATACACACTGGTCAAGGTTGATGGCCGATACAAGCTTATGCATTCCAACTTCACAAGTAACTGAGTAAGTGATGATGTTGGTAAGTTTTCAGCAACAACTTTGTTTTCTGAGATCGTCATTTTCTTTTCTTCAAATATTTTAGCAAAATTCTAAGATTTTAAAGCTCTTCTTTTTCACTCTCAGTGTACTGATAAATCTATGATATATTTTGCAGTGCTATTTGCTACCCTATTTATAGGCACCACTGTAGATCTTCTATTTCAATTCGTGTTTCATATATCTACTTTGACATAAACTTTTATGCACCAGTTACATCGTATAATTAAAATGTATTTTTAGATGATATTACTTATTTTACTAAAATGTGTTAATTTGGTCAGTATTAATTATTTTCTCTGAACAATAATAATTATTTTAATATCATAATATTAATTGTGCATTAATTACAGTGCAACGGGTGCGAATCTTGGGATATTTCTGTGACAAATCCAATCTCGCATCTTGCCAAATTAACCTTGCGAAATCTGGGACAATATCTTTAACAATTCTGGGACAATTTTGTTTGCCAAATCTTGCGCAATCTCGCGTCTGCTCTTCGCAACCGGCCAATTAGACCAATTCTCATTGGGCCTGGGCCTAGGCCCAGCCTTGAGCCTCGCTCACCTAACCCGATTGTATGCATTCTTGAGCCACGACCCTTGTTCGCATCACAAACCCACCACATCTCCCATTCCCAACCCTCTTTACAAACGGTGCCCTATATTCATAATCTTCAAAATATTAGGGGTTCTTGTGTAATTAAACAAATTTGAGGGTATAAAACATTGATTTGGGGGTTAGGTTTTTAAGAAAATTCGGGTTTCGCTGTTGAAGAATGTCAGATTATCTCCCTGAAGAGATATTGATCAAAATCCTGGTAAAACTCCCGGTGAAATCGTTAATCCGCGGCACGAGTGTTTGCAAACAATGGCGATCTCTAATCAGAAGCCCATCCTTCATATCCACTCATCTCTCCAACACTCAAAATCAAGCTCTTCTTCGGCGCTATGATAATAGCGAGTGTCAAGATCACTACATGGTGATTCCAAAAAGAGGTCCCTTCGACATCAATTCTGATTCGGAGTTTGAATTCACCTTTAAATGCCAAATGTGGTATTTCAGAATAGTGGGATCTTGCGATGGCCTCGTGTGTTTGTCCGATGGTCGTATAATAATATGGAACCCTGCTATTAGAAATCACGTGGTTTTACCCCAACCTCTCGTCAATCCGAATGAATCCTATCATGTTGTGCTTGGGTTCGGAGTTGCTAACAATGTTTACAAAGTCGTGAGGCTTGTTGACTGCCGAAATCCAAAAATTATGGGACAAAATTTATGATGTGGCTATGTGATTTGGTACTACAAACAAGTATTTATGAGAGTCATGAGATGTAATCAATGAAGAACAAAGTGAATGTTCCTCATTGAATGTTAATGATGAGAGTTCAAAGCTGGGAAATAAATGCGAGAAATAAATGCGAGAGGATTTGGACCAATGGCCTCTTTTTGTTGGCTGATAAAGCCATTATATTGAATGTGAATTTTTTCGACCCTTTGAGAGTCTTAACTCCTAGTATTTATAGTACAAAATGATCATCTAGCTTGCCTTGCTACAATTCTCGATGGAGCTCGACCAAGCATTAATTGTAACCAGCTACATTGAACTCTAAACTGTACTCTAAATCTCAGTTACGCTTAACTAAACACGCATCCTACGACTCTAAATTGGCGGTTTGCAGGCAATAATTTGTGCCTATGCTTTTCCCTTTGAGTCCGCGGCGGCGGTAGAACCAGTTGTTGGGCTTATACGTGAAAGTATGCTTTTACATTGTATAACTAAACTGAATTACTATTTTATTTACTAAAAATAAATATTTTATCACTGTTGCCTTAAATATGATTAAATGTTATATATATTTATTGCAAACTGTTCAATATTAGTACGAGTTACACTGTAGTTAATGTTGTGATACAATATCACAGAAGATCACATTAATAGTTACTTGTAAATAAGTACAAATTCACAACCTAGATGGAAATGAACAATCCATCATGAAAGGTTGAAGTGTAAGGCTCAGATTGACTTGTCTTGACCAAAGATTACACTAGTGCATTATGATACGCTGAATAGGACCTACAACGAGGATAAATTCTTTAAGATCTTGAATGCATAAGAGTTAGACCTCGATGGTTGGTTATTTCTTAATCATTGTCCCTTAAATAGGATCGTGTAATTAATAATTATTGTTTTTCAATACTTTTGTATTTTGGGCAATATTATTAGTTACATGACTATTGATAAGATTTAATATAGAGAATCGTGTGCAAGTACGTCTTGCTTGATTTGTCCCCTTGGAGGGCTGAGAAGTTTTATCATACCAAATCTTGCAAGTGGAATTAGTTTCCGGTATAGAAAATAATGTTGATTTGTCCTTACCCAAGGAAAAAGATATTAATTAATATAAAGCTTTTCAGTGGCTTAAATTAATTAATGGACTAGATAATCTTAAATACGAGAAATAATAATCGGGAGCCATATTACTGTAATATGGGTTAAGATGGATAGTGCAATATTAATTTTATAGTGGAATAAATTAATATTAATGGGCTGAATAATACTGTGGCTCAATATTGATAATTCAGAACTCATTGGGAGGTCCAATCTTAATTCTTCTAAAGGCCCCTCAAGTAGCCCAATATAAGTCCAATTACTGAAAAGGTGATTAAAATAAAAGAAATATTTGTTGCCTATTTTTCCTATTATTTTCTAAATATGTAGAAAAGAAGAGAAAAGATTTTCTTGATTTTATTGAAAAGATTTTATGGAAAAAGATAAGTATTCTTGGAATACAAGATTATCTCATAAATTCAAGAAATCTCAAATCTTGTTTCTTTCCTTATTGATTTCGAAAATTGCAATATAATAAAGAGGAGGAGATTTTGTTGGGAGTTATTTATGGAAAATAGAATATATAGGATTAATTCATGCTAGTAATAATTAAATAATTTGAATTTGTATTTAACTTTCATCCCGAATAGATCCGGGCAAATCGTTCCCCAACACCAGTCATCTCTTCAGAGTCTTCTCGGCCATTTTGGGTAAGATTCTCAGATAGTGGCGGTTTACATGTTTGGTTAGCCAAATCATGCTTTGATAAGTGGAAAATCCTTGACCTAACACTCCCTTATCTTTTTTTCTTTTTTTTTTTTGAGCAGCCAAAAAAATGAATATAATTAAAATGAGTACAAGGGGTACTCAACTCTTACAAGATGTCAAAAATACAGTTAGAAGGATTACAACTGCCTTATTCTACATCCCTACCAAACACTCAATTGGATTGTTCATCCACTCATTGACACTATACAACATGTTACTGTTTTTTTATGTTTGAACCAATTCCATAATCTAACACAACAAATATCAAAACACTCATTAATACTAGCTATATTACTGTTGAAAATAACGTTATTGTGGTTCTTCCATAATCCCCATAGCCATCCCCGAGCCAAAGGTCGCACCATATTTTCTTATAAATGTATTTGGACAAAGACCCAAGGGATTTGTCGGATGGTCCTCAACTTTGATCGCATTTACCGTACTAATGCCTACCCTATCATAGAATTTCGCCTAAAAAAAGAATGCGAACTTACAGTCAAAGAACAAGTGCTCTTTATCCTCATTGCCGATGTAGCAAATTGGACATAGAACATTCCCAAGGTTGACTCCTCTTCTTACCAAGTTCTTCTTTGTTGGTACTCTCTTTCTTGATGCATCTCCACGAAAAAAAAAATCACTTTTCCAAGTACTTGTGCTTTCCAAATCAGGTTCCAGAAGTTCGTTTCCATATTAGTATCATCGACGCTACCATGAAGTAATGTATATGCTGATTTTGTTGAATAGGATCCATTGCTTTCCGGCTTTTCCACGCCCAATGAGTCCTCACGATCTTCTTTTCGGTATAACTTGTTAATAATATTCAATAAAGAAACAAATTAATCTTCTTTCCAAACGAAGAACTCTCGTCTCCAGCAAACACTCCACGCCCACTCACCCTCACTACTGTTGGGGAATTATTTGCCCGGATCTATTCGGGATGAATATTTAAATACAAATTTAATTCTAACAATTATTACTAGAATGAATTAATCCTATATTAATTCAAATAATAATTCAACAACAAATCATGCATATAAACAGTTCACATAAATCCCTACGCGTGCGAATTTCTCTACGGGTTTCGTGAACTAACCTCTCGAGTGACAACCTGTTGAGAAGATGGATCCTGCTTCACACGAACACATCAAAAAAAACCTTCTCAAGTATTCCCTTATCCTTGTTCAACAAAAACCGTGGTAGGAACTTCATGAACAATTTAACAAATGGGAAAAATAAAATTATGTTGCACCACCTTTGTGGATTTCTACTTTTTCCAACACATGGAATTGCACTTGGGAATGAAAAAATCATCCCTTATTTATAAGAGGATGGTGGCCGATTTTTTGCTAGGAAAAAGGGAGAGAAAATCTCTTTCTTGATCTCCAAGAAATCTTGAATGTATATCCAATATATTCTTTTCTCCATAATTAAAATATTCCATAAAATCCCACTCTCTTATTGTTATGGTATTTTCGAAATTTTAGGATAAAGATTCCAAGATTTGGATCTTCTTGAATTTATGAGATACACTTGTATTCCAAGAATACATATCTTCCATAATATATTTTCAAGAAGATCAAGAAAATCTTTATTTCCCTTTATTTCTCATAATTTTCGAAAAACCCACATAAATAACTAAGTGGAAGATTTCTTGAATTTAATGAGATAATCTTGTATTCCAAGAATACATATCCTCATTCCATAACAAAATTCAAAGAAAATCTTTCTCCCCTTTTATTCATGTTTTTGGAAAAAAATTGGAAAAAATAAGCAACCATAATTTATTTTATTTTAAACACATTTTTCAGTTATTGGACATTATGTTTGGGCTACTTGAGGGGCCTTTAGGAGAATTAAGATTGGACATTCTAATGGACTTTGAATATCTATTATTGAGCCACAATATTATTCAAGCCCATAAATATTAATTAATCCCGCTGCATAATTAATATTGCACTATCCATCTTAACCCATATTACTGTTAATATGGCTCCCGGTCATTATTTCCAGTGTTTAAGATTATCCAGCTCATTAATTAATTCAAGCCACTGAAACAGCTTTTCTTTAATTAATATCTTTAGTCCTTGGTCAAGGAACGGTTCAACATTATTATCCATATCGGAAACTAATTCCACTTGCAAGATTTGGTATGATAAATCTTATGAACCTCCCAAGGGGGCAAATTGAACAAGTGTACTTGCACACGATTCTTCGTATTAAATCTTAGCAATCGCATGTGACCAATAATATGTTACATTTTTTGATATTTTCTGGTTGATCGTAATATGTTTTTGAGGTTTTCTGGAATTATATTGCGGATAATGTAAATTGCTTGAAGAACAAGATATGAAGATTTGAAGATATGAAGAAATAGGGGAGAGAGAATTAGATAGGAGGAGAGGTAGTTAGAAGAGAGAGTCTTTTAAAATTTACGATATTCCCATTCATTCGCCGATCTTGATTTGTAACTAACATTGGGGTCCAAAATTATAGCTACAAAGGATATTCTTCTAGGTAATTTAAAAAATTCGTAATCTAAAATATATAACGGATATTCTAAATTATTCTCAATGTTTGGGCCCATTTTTGCTTTCGTTAAGATAAAACCTTCATTGCTTTCTCCAAACCTTCATTCATTCGCATGAGCTGCTTCAGATGATTTGGCTCAAGAATCGGAGCCTCCCCAGATTCTCGGCGGATAAATTGGCCGGGCTGGATCCCGACCCCGCCTTGCTTCGTTCAGATAAATTGCTCAGGATCCCGAGCCCCGCCTTGTTCATTCAGATAAATTGGCTCGGTGGATCCCCAGCCCCGCCTTTCAGATAAATTGGCTCAAAAGTGATCCCGAGCCTCGGGCCACGCGTTAGAACTTTTTGCCTTCCCCGAGCCCTCGTTGTCAATCGTGCTCCTAACACGAAAAGAAAACCTTGATTTTAACTTCTTTTTTTTCGTACCCATCTTTTATTTTTCAAATTTCTATGGACTCGCAACAATACTCCCCTCCAACGAAAGATCCTTGTCCCCAAGGATGGAATGTAGGAAAATTTCAAAACAAAGGCGGTATCTTCCCATGAATCGATTTTTCCAATCTTCTTGGGTGAACCCAATAGACACCTAACCCGATCTTTTCTTCTTTTTCGCTTTTCCGTGTGTCAAGTCGCCTTTGGACATAGTAAGGTTGGATCGCAAAAAGTCGTTACTATCAATATCCGGAAGACTTTCCGCGGTACATACTTAAACCCTATGTATTTCTTGAGTAATCTAAACATGGAAGGCACGGGGGTGAATCTTTGACCCAATTGGTAGATCTAATTTGTAAGCCACACTCCCTACCCTTTTGCGGGATTGTATAGGGGCAAGATTTTGATGATAACTTCAAATTCTTTTCAGATTGAATGGAATTCCCATTTAAAGGGTTGAAGTTTGAGAAAAACTTGGTCACCTACTTTAAACCCTCTTTTTATGCTTTATCACTTGTACCTTCATGCGATTACATTTTTGACTAAATTAGTCTTGACTTGTTGTATGATGTCTTCTCAGAGCAAGCAGATCTCAGAATCCTCTTCATTTGTTGAATCCAAATATGGCCCATAAGTGAATCATGGTGAGTATATCCTCAGAGAGCCTCAAAGGGTGTCATCCTCAGCTTGAATGATAATTTGTGTTGTACCAAGATTCTCGCCATGGGTAGCCACTTCAACCACTGCTTGGGGTTGTCACTTACTAAACACCTCAAGTCTTGTTCCAAACATTGATTCACCCTTTTTCTGTCCGTCCCATCGATTGGGGGTGATAAGATGAGCTTAGGTGCACCGAAGTTCCTACCAACTTAAATAGTTCCTTCCAAAAATTAGTAAATATTTTGTCCCTATCACTCACTATACTAGTTGGTAACCCATCACGACTTATAGATAACATCCAAAAACACCTTAGCTAAAGATGTAGCGGTATATGGATGTGATAGGGCTATGAAACGTGAGTATTTAGTGAATCATCACTATTACCCATATCACATTCTTCCCCAAGAATTAGGAAGCCTCTATGAAATCCATAGAGATATGTGACCATGCTTGGGTCCGAATGGGTAATGGTTGTAGGAGGCGGTATAAACCCGAGCTTGACTTATTTCGCACATACTTCACACTTCTTGACCCACATCAACACATCATTTTCATATTAGGCAAAAACATCCTCTTAAGCCTCTCGATAAGTTCATATAACCCGTAATGCCCTCCATAGGGTGTGGAGTGCATTTAGAAAAGATTAAATCTCTTAATCCACTACACTTCTGCCACAACCAGCCTCTTCTTATATCTCGAATGCCATTAGTGAACTGAATTAAGGGATAAGTATTAGGATCCGGTACCTTTGGCTTTGATGATTTCCCTTAATGTAACCATCATCCCGGTGTAACTTAGGGACTGATCCAACCAAGTTGGGACCATTGTAGAAATAGCGTAACAACCTGTTCTCCTTCTGGATAATGCATCACCAGACTTATTTCTCCACTCCCCTTTTTATACTGAGAATCTAGTAGTCAAGACCCAAAAACTTAGTAATCCATCTTTGTTGTAGTGGGGTTACCATACGGTCGAAGGTGTTTCAAATTGTTGGTCTAGGTCTTTATAGTGAATTTACTGCTTCACGCAAGTAGTGTTTCCACTTCTCAATGGCCATTAGTCTTGCGAAAATTCACTCTCAGACCAGGCAGTGCCCGGTTCCTTGACACAAAGACTTACCTATGTAAGCAATGGGCTTACCTTCTTGCAGAAATGTAAATTCAATTCCCTTCCCACTAAAGATCGCCCAATACAAATCTTTTTTGTGAAATCGTGCAATGTTAGCACCTAACACCTTATCATGGCTTCCTTCAACTTCTAAAAAGCTAGGTCACTGTATAGGTTCCATTTGAAACCCCATCCTTCTTGAGTAAGGAAGTGAGTGGTTTGGTCGATGAAACCATATCCCTTCACAAATTTAAAGTGTAATACTGTTAATCCCAAAAAAAACCCTCGGTTGTTTAATGGTTTGTGGTTTTGGCCATTGAACCATACACTTCAATCTTTTCCCCGGATCGCTTAACCCCATCTTTAGAAATTATGTGGGCCCAAATACCTCCCACTAGTCATGCCAAAGCTACATTTGCTCCTCTTAGCAAACAACTTATTGGCCTCAAAAGTTGTAAACCGCTTCCCAGTGAACTAAATGTTGTGTTCCTCATTCTTTGTAAATGAGGATATCATCAAAAAAAAACACAAATTTCCTCAAGTGATCCCCTAACACCGATTCATCAATGATTGAAATGTAGCGGGTGACATTACACAACCCAAATGGCATCACTAGGAATTCATAATGACCATTGTGGGTCCCGAAAAGCGTCGATTTCCTATGCTCATTCTTCATTAGGATTTGAAAGTACCGACCTCAAATCTATCTTTGAAAAGATCTTAGCACCACTTTGAGCTCATCTAGTAACTCATCAATGATAGAATAGGGTAGTTGTGCTTGATTGTGAGTTCATTAAGGTACCTGTAATCCACATAGCCTCCGAATGCCATCCTTTTTTCTTCACCAAAATCACAGAAGCAAAAGGGCTTTTATCTAGGTTTGAATTACTCATAATTAAAAAATCCTTTACAATCTTCTCAATCTCCTCCTTATGGTTGTGAGAAGTTCTATATGGATCTTAGCTTTAGGATGCTCCCGGTTTGAGTATAATCTGGTGTTCCACCCTCCCGCAGTGGTAATTCTATCGTTCCTCAAATATATCCTTGTAAGCTAGTAGTAGCTTATGTAACTCAGATCATCTTTCAAATGGGTAGGAGGTGAGGGATGTAATTAAATACATCTCATTAATTTCCTTAAAGGCCTCTGTGGATCATCCGATATAATCCCACATCGAAATCAACTTACATTCAAATGATGAAGTAAGTGCTTGTAGTTTCACCCTCTTCCCAAGCAAGTTGGATCGTGAAAGTCATCTTTTCATAGTCAAGCTCAATAGGTGTGCAAAACTTTAACCAATCCCCTCCAGATCGATCACAACCCTCATTCTCCAAACAAAATCGATTGGGTAGGTGAACCGATTTCCTCGCATGTTTCAAGTGAAAGGATTCACTTGTTGTGAGTCGACCAACCTTTGCCCGTTAGCAACCTTCACCAAAGATGGGTTTAGCATCACTTTCGGAGGCATTTGAGCCTTTTTTTAGGTAGCCTTTTGTATAAAAACCTGTGGTGCTACGTGAGTCTAGAATGTGGAGTTTCAGGTGTTCAAACTCTCCAAAAGCCTCGTGGTAGTAACTCCATCTTCACCATCTTAGAGCATTTAGTGTCATCTGGACCTCTTCCATGATGTCACCTCAAAAACAAAATTGTTCCTCCCTTCATTGGTAGGAGAAGAGAAAGGTTTGAGTATCTTCCTCTTCTTACCGCCAATCATTTATGAAATTCTCATTTGCATTTGTGCCCATGCACAAAAGGTTAAATCACAGTTGTAACATAGTCCTTCTCCTCCTAAGTTGCCATCTCTTGTAGGAGATAAGATTTTAAAAGGTGGTTTCCCTTTAATGGAAGGGCCCCAAGAAGATCACCCTTCTTCCACCGCATAAAATTAGAGTTAGAGTTAGGGTTAGGGTTAGGGTTAGATTAGAAACCCAGAATAGGGCTTAAGTTTTTTAGTTAGTGCGGCGATGCTTTGATCTTGCTTCGCCTTGCCCATTTAATAGCATGTTGAAGTGTGGTAGGTTCAAACATGGCTACCTAGCTTGGCTATAACTCCTCATTAAGTCCTCCAATGAAACTTGCCACAAAGTAGGTTTTAGAATACATCCCCAACTACCGACACAAGCTTTCAAATTCTCATACTTATCAACATAATCTTCATAGCTACCCCTGGGTTTGTTTGAGTTTGTTAAACTTCGAGAAATCACTGTAGAGTCCTTAATCTCCTCAAATCTAGTTGAGAGAATAACCAAAGGTATTACCCAAGTTAATTCCCACATTTCTTTGATTGAAATTAGAACCCATAGTCTTCTTTTACCTACAAAATGGATAGTAGCTAAAGTGATTTTTTTGTTGATCATCTATACCGCATAAGCTTAAAATACCCATTGATCTCAAAGACCCCCATAACCTAGGTTTAGAGCCATCAAACCTAGGGAATTCAATCTTAGGCCTTTGGTTGTGAATTTGAGTACCATCGGTTAACCTCCCGAGATTCACGATCATCGATAGATGATCCCCACCGCCGATTCGCGTGGAATGGAGGCCCTCCACCACGAGATCCAAAGTTAGAGACTCCCAAAATAGAAGGCCCTTCATTGTGACCCTTGTCTTTTTTCCATATTCAATTGTTATAATCGCATGGCTGCCAAAGTGTTAGTCATAAGCTCAAATTTCTCTTCCATCTTGGTTGTTAAACCATGCGTATTGTCTGTTAGCTTCTTCACTCTTCCGCTTCATGGCTTCCGCTTTGATTTTGATTAATAATTCCGGCTTTTTTTGTGATTCTTGCGAGATCCTCGGAGCGTGTTCCCTCACCATGATCAAAACTTAGCTCGATACCAAATGTTACGTTTTTTGATATTTTTTACGGTTGATCGTAATATGTTTTTGAGGTTTTAAAATTATATTGCGGATAATGTAAATTGCTTGAAGAACAAGATATGAAGATTTGAAGATATAAAGAAATAGGGAGAGAATTAGATAGGAGGAGAGGTAGTTAGAAGAAAGAGGTCTTTAAATTTCCTGATATTCTCATTCATTCAAAAGGTCATAGATTTGTAACTAACATTGGGGTCCACCCCTACGATGAATATTCTTCCTAGGTAATTTAAAAATAGAATCTAAAATATATAACGGATATTCTAAATTATTCTCAATGTTTGGGCCCATTTAAATGAAGCCCAAACCTTCATTCATTCAGAATGAGCCGCCTGCATGATTTGGCTCGGGTAGAATCGAGCCTCGGTATTCTCGCCAGATAAATTGGCTGGTGGATCCCGAGCCTCAGTTTTGCTCGTTCAGATAAATTGGCTCGGTGGATCACGAGGCCTCGGTTGTTTCATTCGGATAAATTGCTCAGGAGGATCCTGCCCCTCGGTTTCTCGTTCAAATTTTTTTGGCTCGGGTGGATCCCGAGCCCCGATTCCTCAATCGGGTTTCCCTCGACGAAAAGAAACCCCATTTTAACTTTTTCTTTTCGTCCCATCTCTTTACCTTTTCAAATTTCTCTCACGACTCGCAACATAATATTGCCCAAGATATAAAGTATTGAATCTCATTGATTCTCTAATTCATTATAAGTCGAAACAATAATTACTAACCATACACGATCCTATTTAAAGGACCGAAGATTAGAAATAACGAACCACCGAGGTCTAATTCTTCCCTAATTCAATCTTTGAATAATTTATCCTCTTATAGGTCCTATTCATTGCATCACCATGCACTAGTGTAATCTCTTGGTCAAGACAAGTCAATCGGCCTTACACTTCTTTGCTTTTCACGATGGATTGTTCATTTCCATCTAGGTCGTGAACAAAATGCTTTTAGTTACAAGGGGACCCGTTAATTTAATCTTCGTGATGCAGTATCACTAAATTAATCGAATGTAACATGTCTTCATTATTGAACGATTATGCGGTAAATATATGTAACATTCAATGATATTTAAAGCATCGATGAGATAATTTATTTCAAAAATAAGACAAAATTCCATTTGGTTATACAAAGTAAAAGCATACTTTTCCAATAACTCCAACAACTACTCCACTCACCCAATTCTCCTCACACACTTCCTTTGTCTCAATGGCAAGCTAAACAACCCAGGATATAACTTCACAAAGCCCTCTCACTTCACCAATTATCCCTCAAAGCTCACTCTATCTCCCTATCTCATTTAGCAGTTCTGGATCATGGATTCCATCAAAATTGACTAAGTATGGCTTGATTATTCACATATACCACTAGATTGAGCAGTGATTAGACAAAATGGGCGAGATGGGAGGCAAATCCCGCCCCGCCTTCGAAAGCATACCTGGCGACTCAAGGATGACCAGCGATTACGAAGGCAACTCACCAAGCTCCTTCTTTGCATAAGAGACAAAGCGACTACCGGGTGGTGCTCACCCGAGTGGGGCGAACCTCGCCTCGCCTCTTAAGTAACATGGCGACTTATGTATAACTCGCCTACCTCTCAGGTCTTGGGCGAAGGTCTGAGAAATGGGCAAACTCACTACTTTCACATGTGGGCAACTTATGGACGAGATGGCAACCACTGCCTTGTATTTTGTATGAAGGTTCGAGATGGTCCAAACTCGCCCATCCTTCTCGACGCAAGAAGTCATTCTCGAGCGAGGCAAACTCACTGTAGACTTAAGGGCGAGGCCGTCGTGAGCCGAGGTGAACTCGCCCGCTCGGGCTAGAGGCAGACTAGGCAACTAGGGCTGGGCGAGATCGCCATGAGTGGGCTAACCTCGGCCTTCCTAACTATATACATGCACTTGGGCGGCCCAACCTGTTGGTCGCCTTATTGAGGCGTAGCCGGGCAGCTCACTCTATCCTGGGCAACCCCCAACCCTCAAATCTTTCTAAAAGTTTGTTATCGTATGTTTATAATTCTAATGGGTCCCATGTGCTCAAACACATCAGTCTGACCAATTAGCACACAACAATTGCCCTCAGTTACTATTCACCTTTTTCTTGCTGTCAGGAGAAGTGACACCGATAGATATCCCGAGACTCCTGATAGTATTTGGGCAATTTATTTGTCTCGGGGTCACTTTCGCCTTTTTTGGGGGTTTTGGCTTTGAGCTGGGCGAGTTTATCATTTGGGCCGAGATGTTTGAATTCGCCTCACCCGACTTGAATTTGCGTCATTCCGGGGATTGACCCCCACGAGCCCAACTTCCAAACTCAAGCATGATTTGACAAGGGAGGAGAGGCCTCATCTTTATTGAAGTTGAAAAAGTAATGAGTAAACTTTACTCCATTGGTAAGAGCATGTGATTTGATTTGACTTGAAACCCCAATCCCCAAAAAAATTACGATTTTTGAACCAAAATAAATTAAATTAGACTTTGACTTAGCCCTAATTTCCTCTATAAATCGGGGACTCGTTCCCTCTTCTTCCCTTTCTTTTTCTTTTGAAATTGTTTGCCTCTTTTCTATCTCTTTCCAAAAAAAAAAATTTTGCTTTTTATTTTTGACTTCTAATCTACCACTTCTCTCCTTTCCAACGAGTGTACCAATCTCACTTTCCTCTTCCTAATTTTTCTATGTGTATCTTGAAAGCCCCATCTTTGGGTTTAATTAAGCCCATTTGCATTCGCGAGGATCGGGAGTCAGAGGCGGCTGACGGTTTCAATTTGGTTTGCATATATGTAGGAGTAAGGATTTGCGATTTCAATTTGATGTTTGTACTGGTTTTATGCTCCTCCCATTTGCAAGATAAAAGGTTCACGTACAATCTCCTTTTTATAGGATGGATATACTAGCATTTAATGTGACTTTTGTGGGTCTTTGGTTTTATAATTTCAATGGCCATTGTAGAAATTTGCTTACTTTGGTGTGGGATGTGATATCATTGATGTGATAAGTAGGATTCAATAATCGTCTATTGATACGGATGATTGAATTTCAGCATCGTCATATTATCTCCCCGAGAAATATTGATCAAATCCCGTAAAACTTTCGTGAAATCGTTAATCCGGGGACGAAAGGGTTTCGCAAACAATGGCGATC